>SJYO01000647.1:19553662-20086152 GCA_006410555.1 Capra ibex
CCCCCCACACCCACCCACACACATACTCTGACTCTAAGTCTCCCGTTTATATGATACTATATTTTACATGAAGAGTGACACTGAGTATCAATTTTACAAACTTTCAAATACAAGATAAACGGTCGAACGGAATTTCTTGTTCGCATCGGATCCAAAATTACAGTAAAAGGAATCTATTTTTCGTAAACGGATTTCTTAGACCCTACAAACCAACCTCGGACGTCTTCCGGTCGTGGAGAGGAGTGAGTAGTTGGTCACATGGACTTCTCCTTTTCAATTTTAAAATGTATTAGAGGACGAGGAAGGCGGAGACATTGAGTCGAACGAGGAACGTTTCAGACCTAGTACACCCGGTGCATCAGAGTCTTTCACCCCTGAATTGCTATGATCCTCGACCTCGAATAGTGTGAACAGGAACAGGACGAGAAACGTCAACGGGCCGGGGACGTGTGGACGAATTAGTACGGACAGACATATTTCCAGTCCGTAGGACGAGGGGTGGAACTGACGACAAGGACGTGCGCGTTTCGGGGAATCAAATATGGTCGGATGATTGTCGATCACAACGGGTGATATCAGACAGATATTTTTGAGCCATTGGGGAAACAAGCCCCGACTCTCGAACCTGACAATTTAGGAGACCCAGGTGACCGGATTATTTGGCCTCAAGAGGTTGAGAGACTCATACCACGAACCAAAGAGCTCATGACCAAAGACGTTGTAAAGCTCCTCGAAAAGAGTGTCATTATTAGAACGAAAAATAAGGTTTGACGGTAGTTAGTAATTAGTGACTGAAGAGGAGTAAAGGGACGTTCAGTCAACTGAGAAATAATAAGGACCATTATCTTCCGTACCGATGTGTATTTTCAACTTTAGTGTCAGTGGATTTGTGAAGGAAAATCCGTTAAAGGATGTAGGAAGAGGTTTTCACTCTCACTTACCTTGGTAACTTACCAGTATAAGAGAGAATTAGGGGAGGGAACACGGTGAGACAGACGAAACGTCCCTAAGGGGATAAATCCCTCTCGTCACTTCAAAAGGGTCGAGTCTAGACACTGTGGGGCTTTTCGGTTCGTCACCCGTGGTGAAGACAAGTCAAGTCAAGTCAAGTCAAGTCAGTGGGTCAGTACAGGTTGAGAAACGCAGGGGCACTTAGCGTCGTGCGGTCCGGAGGACAACCGGGACTCGGAGGAAATTCAGTGAGAAGATAGCCTCGGTCCCAACTGGAACCGGGAGCTCGGAACGCGCAAACCGGTCACCAGACCCCTCACTTCGTCGTCGTCAACGACTACGACCCCAGAGACACAAGTCGGAGACTGACAATCAAAATAGGTCACCGTAGCTCGGGAATTGGGTTCTAGTTTATACAGGGACGAAGTAACTTGTGATTGACCAATCCCTCTAGACGCATCCGTCTCTCCAGATTAGTTGCACGAGTTCGAATATGATCTGCCGGAACTCTTACCTTTCGAGTACCGTTACTGGATGGGTGTGGTGGAGTCTTAGATTCCGACGTGGGTGAAACCTAGTCTTGGCTGGAAGGACTCACTTACTGTCTGACTTGTCCTTCCCGAGACACACAAATATACACACACATACATTTCGAACTAGTAATTCTTTAGACACTTTCACTTTTAAGACACAAATGACCATAAAACAGGATACAGTATTATAGAAGGTGGCTTTATATTTTTATACGTAAAAGAGATACACAATGTATCACCTACTACCTTTTTTTAAAAACTTGACAAAAAACTTGTAGATAATTGGAGATACGAGTATTGACATGAAGAAAGATATTGGTTTCTAATTATTCTAGGGTAGCATGAGGTTTAATAATCGTAAAAAATTCTGAGTAGGAAGAATCACGGACATACATTCCAGGGATATCAGTTTCGACAACAAAAAGGTCACCAGTATATACCTACACTCTCAACCTAGTATTTCTTCCGTCTCACGGTTTCTTAACTACGAGAAGTTGACACCACGACCTCTTTTGAGAACTCTCTCAGGGAACCTGACGTTCCTCTAGGTTGGTCAGTTAGGACTTCCTTTAGTTGAGACTTATAAGTAATCTTCCTGACTACGACTTCGACTTCGAGGTTATCAAACCGGTGGACTATACTTCTCGGTTGAGTAATCTTTTCTAAGATTACGACCCTTTCTAACTCCCGTCCTTCTCTTCCCCCGTTGTCTCCTAATCTACCAGTCTACCGTAGCAACTGAGTTACCTGTACTCAGACTCGTTTGAAGTGCTCTATCCCTTTCTCTCTCTTCGGACCGTACGACGTCAGGTACCCCAGGGTTTCTCAGTCTGTGCTGACTCGCTGACTTGACTTGTTGTTTTATATGGAATTTTTTAAGTCGTTTACGTGATGAACTCAGTTACTTCGTGTACTAACGTCGACGGTTGGAATGGATCTTTCCACAGAGACGAACTTGAATAAACTTTGACGTTCTTCCAATTAATTGTTAAGTGTTAAAATCAGACTTGAAGGATCACACGAATTTTTTTTACCCCCTCCTTTTGACATTACTTAAAGGGAGAACATTCGTGGGAATTACTGACAATTATCTCGACTATAAGTAAAGAGACGGTTGTTCCAAACTTGTCGGAGTTTCAAAGTGATTATACTTCTTTCTACGACCTAATTCTTTGACTCTGAATACTAAATAGTTTTTCTCTTGACCGAAAAATTAAGACTCGTGGACCTTCCTGACTCTCGACAAAAGTAGAAATATAAACTTTCCACCCCTTGACCTCCAGTCTCCACTAGACAAAGTATAAAGACACCAAGGGTTAGTGACAAGGTACGTTTTGACTGGTAACCTGTAAGGGATGACTGTAAGGGAGGGACGACCTTCCGGGTCTTCATTTTAGACTGAAAATGATCTACCAATTTATCAGGTGGTTTGTGTTCATTTGGTGGTTAGGAAATTTTTATATAAGGGGGTTTTATGAGTTTTCCTATTGATGTACAAAAGTAGTGTTTCTTGTGCCACGACAACAAATCAACGAGTCAGTACAGACTGATAAAACGCTGGGGTACCTACATGGGGTGGTGTGAGGAGACAGGTACCCTAACAGGTCCGTTCTTATGACCTTACCTGACGGTAAAGGATGAGTTCCCCTAAGAGGGATGGGTTCTTAGCTTGGGTGCAGAGGAGGCAGAGGACGTGACGTCCGTCTAAGAAATGACGACTCGGTGACCCTTTGGGTTTCGCGTGTCCCCCTTTATTTCTTTTAGCGACGTGACATTCATTTAACGTCACCGGTTCAATTCGAATTCCCGCTGCGAGATTCTGAAATTTCCTCTTAGACCTTGGTTTCATTACAAACGAACCACTTGGAGTCCGAGGTTCTCTCCTCACAGGGTCCCTGTGCAAAGTTCTCTCTGGTTTTTTCTTAAAAGAATTAAACACTTACACAAACATATTTTTCAAAAACTTTGAAATTCAATTTAGTGTAAACAAACTGTGACAGTGTCTTTTTACCACACAAACTAGTGACATGGTTATCTTAGAGTGTAAAATAAAGACACATATAGAGGGGTACTTTTTCCTTTAACCTCAATTATGTCTATAAAGAGAGTAAATCTTATCTTTGTGTATAAGATATAAGAAAGGGACTAATTCCCCGAACGAAAATAAATGTTTAGGTATCCGCACATTCATCTTCTTATTGTATATTGGGTCCTTTGTCACTCAGTGCTACTTAACCACCGTCTTACCCGTGTATTGGGAACTTGAAACTGAGAGGTTAGGGTGGAACTGGGGAAGGGTATCCTGCAAGAAACCATCCTACGACGACCTTCATTCAGTCAGGTCAAGGCTCCCTTTGTTTTGGGAGTAGATAAGAAACAGAAAATTGTTCTGTCGTAACAACTGTGAGCCTCTGGAAGGACGTAGTGGCACGCTCAGGAACCTCCGGACTCCTTCGTCGACGAAGTACAAATACGTCGTTCCCGGTCGGGTTCCCAGGACTCAGAAAAGACGTCCGGTTCGGGGTTCGTCGGTACGACGAAATTCTTCCCAACTCGACGTTTCCTTTGTACGGTAAGCGTTGTTGTACCTACCCGGATGTCTAATAGAGGATTCGCTTCATTCAGTCTGTCCCTTTCTGTTTGTAGTATACTATGGTAAATATACACGTTAGATTTTTTACTATGTTTACTTGACTAACTGTTGTATCTTTATCTGAGTGTTTGTATCTTTTGTTTGAATACCAAAAGTTTCCTTTTCCCATCGTCGGTCCCCACCCCTATTTAATTCTTATATTCTCATTGTATATGTGTAATGATATATATTTTATCTATTTGTTATTCGTGGATGAATATCGTGTTCCTTGATATAAGTTATAAAACATTATTGGATATACCCTTTTCTTATATATGTCATATATATGAAACGACATATGGATTTCGATTGTGTTATGATATTTAGTTGATATGAAGAACAAGTCGTTCTATTTTCCATGAGGGAAACTATCGTTACTTTTTTACAAGTCAACATTCCACACCCCTTCAGTAAACCCGTGTATGTACTTAATTAAACTTAAACTACGATTAATCTTGACGGACCAACACTGGACAGCTAACATGTAAAAAAACAACAACAAAATCAGTGACTCAGTACAGGTTGAGAAAGTACTGGGGTACCTGACATCGGGTCGTCCGAGGAGACAGGTACCCTAAAAGGTCCGTTCTTATGACCTCACCCAACGTTAAAGGAGGAGGTCCCCTAGAAGAACTAGGTCTTGAACTTGACCGTAGAGGACGGAACGTCCACCTAGGAAGTGGTGACTCGGTGGTTCTTTCGGGAGCATGTAACATGTAGACTAAATTAAAAATTTCTTTTCCCGTGTACCTGGTCTTCATTTCTTACAGGTGCGATTGTTATTTCTAATTTTCAGAGGGAAACACCTGTCACGACCCGGATGAGACTAGTATTCTGAGGGAAGGGTCCACGGTCCCGGTACGACTGAACGACACAGATACGACTAGACCAAAGGACTTTAGGATTCCCTTTGATAGGGGACTGAATAAACGACAAGAAACAACATTGTTCTGTCTTTTGATACGACTTTTGGGACGAAGACGTCTCGTTACGGAGTCTCAATAGACTCTCCGACTGAAGACCCGATATCGAGAGTCAAATCAAGTTTTTTTTGAGTAAAGATAAGGATAATATCTAACAAACAACTAATAAAAACAGTTGTGGGAGTTAATAAAAAACTCCGGATGAATAATCATTTTCATGATCTTATGTATTCTACAGGTATTAGAGTTCCTTTTGAGTGTCTGTCCATTGTTTTTCGTTCTCCGTCCTTGTTAGTTTTCTGTGACTGTATTGAGTTTCCCTTCCGTCTAGATTTATATTTTACGTTTTCCTATTTTAACGATCTTCTATGTACCATTCAGATTTATGTAAGTAAAAAAGATTTATTTATAACTACATAATTTAGACCTATCTTGATTCCCTGGAATCCAAATCGTTACCAAAAATCTATGGTTTTCGTGTTAGGTACCCTTTTTTTAATTCAACCTGAAGTAATTTTAATTTTATTTACGAGACTTTTTCTGACTATTTTCTTACTTTTTGGTTTGGTACCTGACCCTCTGAAGAGACTATATAACGTTTTGTGTATAGACTATTTTCTGTCCATAGATTTTATGTGTTTCTTTGTAATTTGAGTTGTTATTCTTTTGTTTGATGGGTTAAATTTTTATCTGTTTTCAAGACTTGTCTGAGGAGTAGTTTCCTCTATCTGCGTACCGTTTATTCGTATACTTTAGGTGAGACGTGGTGTATAGTAGTCCCTTTACGTTTAATCTTGTTAGTATATAGTGTATAACTTTAACATTCTTAGGTTTTTGTGACTGTTGTGGTTTACGGCCGTTCCTTCGTCTCCTTGTCCTTGAGAGTAAGTGTCGACCACCCTTACGTTTTACCTTGTCGGTGAACCCTTCTAATAAAACCGTCAAAGAGTGTAGTGACTTGGATGAGAAGGGTGTGTCAAGTCGTTAACGTGAGGAACTATAAATGTGTTTCCTCAACTTTGAAATGTAGGTGTCTTTTTAAACGTGTCCGTACAATATATCTTCGAAATAAATTTTAATAGTTTTGAACTTTCGTTGGTTCAACAGAAAGTTATCCACTTACCTATTTTACACCCTGTAGGTTTGTTCCCTTATAACAAGTCGTTACCTTTCTTTATTTGAACGTTCGATGTTTTTCGAACCTCCTTTGTATTCACGTATACCGATTTACTTTCTTCAGTTAGACTTTTCCGGTACATGACACACCAAGGTTGATGTACCGTAAGACCTTTTCCGTTTTCATATCTCTGGTATTTTTCCAGTCACCAACGGTTCTTAAGTTTCCTTACCCTTGTCCTTTCTATCCACTTCGTGGTCTCTGAAGATCCTGTTGTTTTGATAAGACAGACAACGACGACGACGACGATTCAGTGAAGTCAGTACAGGCTGAGACACGCTGGGGTATCTACCGTCGGGTGGTCCGAGGGGACAGGGACCCTGAGAGGTCCGTTCTTGTGACCTCACCCGACGGTACAGGAAGAGGTTACGTACTTTCCCTTTTCACTTCAGCGAGTCAGCACAGACTGAGAAGCACTGGGGTGTCTGACATCGGGTGGTCCGAGGAGGCAGGTACCCTAAAAGGTCCGTTCTCATGACCTCCCCCCACGGTAACGGAAGAGGGAAGACAGACAATCCACCTATGTTTTGTAATACATAGTTTTGGGAATCTTGTTATTTTGTCCTTCTCACTGGGGATTACATTTAATACCTGAAAGTGATTATTACTTAGTTATGACTAAGTAGTTAATATTGTTTACGTGGTATGATCACGTTCTGCAATTATTATCCCCTTGAACATTTCTCCCCAGTCCTTCTCCCACATATATCTTTGAGAAACTTCAAAGATGTGCAAAACATATTTTGATTTTGACGAGATTTTTTACTTCCATCAGTTTTCCATGTTTAAAGGTCAAAATTCTTTTCATTCCTGATCCTTATATTACATGTTATACTATTTATGTTGAATGGGACAACATCCAACATACACCCCGACGGGACCACCGAGTCGTCATTTATTAAGTGGACATTACGTCCTCGGTGTCCTCTATGCCCGAACTAGGGACCCAACCCTCCTAGGGGAACTTTCTCCCGTACCGTCGGGTGAGGTCAAAAGAACGGACCTCTTAGGGGTACCCGTCTCCTCGGACCGTCCGATGTCAGGTTTCCCAGTGTTTCTCAATCTGTGCTGACTTCACTGAATTGTGTGTACGTGTACAACATATATTGTCCCCATTTCTCTCATTTAAGATTTTCAAGAGTAGTTTTCTTTTCGTAAACAAAAGATAAATAAATTAAAATAGAGATATACTCTACTACCTACAAGTGATTTGGATACCATTAGTAAAGTATTTCATTCAATCCAGTAATACGACATGTAGAATTTACATACGTCACGACACAGTTAATATAGAGTTATTTTGACCTTCTACCAGGGTCGCCAATTCTGGGGTACGGGGGTTACGTCCCCCGAGGTCAAGCTGGGGACCAGTCCCTTGACCTAGGGTGTACGGTGTCGATTCTAGGACGGCGTCGTTGGTTCTGGGTCATGTCGGTTTGTCTACCTATTTTGATTGTCAAAAATTTGACCCTCTTTTTTGATAATTTTTATTATTATTTCAAATAAAAATTTATTTACTATCACTCTTCTACACAAACCCTACAATACCCTCGTGTCTCCTCGGTTTGATTTGGACCGTGTCTCCTTCACTCCCTTCCGAAGGACTTCCTCCGCTTGAGACTCAGTTTCTCTTCCGTCTTTGTCTCCTTTCCCATGGTCCCCTTTTGTCCTATCGCGTGCACAACATTCGACTTACTACCAGTGGGTTTCTACAGTTCGGGACTAATGATCTTGGACGTTTACATTCCTTTCCCCCGGAAACGTCTACACTAATTTTTAGAACGGAACCCCTCCAATAGGACTTAATAAACTCACCCGAGATTTGAGTCAGTGTTCACAGGAATCCTCTCTTCATCTCTCTCTGATGTGTGTGTCTCCTCTTTTTCCGTTTCACTTTTAAGTCCGTCTCTAATCGTGCTGGACAGGCGTTCATCTCCTTAGCCCGATGATGGTTCTCAACTTCCCTGTCCTTACATCAGAGGGGATTTCGGAGATCTCCCTCACGACTGGATGGCTATTGGGATTGAAGTCGGGACGCTTTGACTACAACTTAAGGTCGGAGGCCTTGAACCTTTCTAGTTGCGGATAGCACATATTCCGTGGTGCAAACACCATGAAACAATACTTTCGGTGTTCTTTAATTGTGTTGTTCGTTTACGTCCAGAAGAAATCGAACATTACCTCAATACAGGGTTATTTTAGGTAGTAATTAGAGTTTTATCGTTTTCAATTTTTACGTAAATTATGTGGATTGAAGGGTTGTAGTGTCGAATCGGGTCCGACGGAAGTTGCACGAGTCTTGTGAAGGTCCTCGGACGTAACCCATTTTAGTGGATTGTGTTTCGGATAAAGAGATTTATCTGTAAAGAGGTTTCTTCTGTATGCCTACCGATTGTTTGTGTACTTTTCTACGAGTTGTAGTGAGTAATAATCTCTTTACGTTTAGTTTTGGTGTTACTCCATGGTGAAGTGTGGTCAGTCTTACCGACGCTAGGTTTTTAGACGTTCGTTATTTACGACCTCTCCCACACCTCTTTTCCCTTGGGAGGATGTGACAACCACCCTTACGTTTGATCATGTCGGTGATACCTCTTGTCACACCTCTAAGGAATTTTTTAACGTTTATCTTGATGGAATACTGGGTCGTTAGGGTGAAGACCCGTATGTGTGGCTCCTTTGGTCTTAACTTTCTCTGTGTACATGGGGTTACAAGTAGCGTCGTGACAAATATTATCGGTCCTGTACCTTTGTTGGATCTACAGGTAGTCGTCTACTTACCTATTCTTTCGACACCATGTATATGTGTTACCTCATAATGAGTCGGCAATTTTTCTTAAGTAAACTTAGTCAAGACTACTCTACCTACTTTGACCTCGGCTAATATGTCTCACTTCATTCGGTCTTTCTTTTTGTGGTTATGTCATATGATTGTGTATATATACCTTAAATCCTTCTACCGTTACTGCTGGGACATACGTTCTGTCCCTTTCTCTGTGTCTACACATATTACCTGAAAACCTGAGTCTCCCTCCCTCTCCCACCCTACTAAACCCTCTTACTGTAAGATTGTACATATGATAGTACATTCTTAACTTAGCGGTCAGATACAGACTACGTCCTATGTCGTACGAACCCCGACCACGTACCCCTACTGGGTCTCTCTACAATACCCCTCCCTCCACCCTCCCCCCAAGTACAAACCCTTGCGTACATTCTTAATTTCTAAAATTTTAAATTTTTTATTTTTTTATTTAATTTTTTTTTTCGGATAAAGTAGTATCACAAACTGATAGAGTATATTAAATTGACTTGTAAGAGGACTTTCACTTTTTTATCTCACCAATAGACCCGTGGTTACCTACACCCACATAGTCAACAAGTGGGAGTACTAACACACCGAATACCCCTCGACTCCGAGTGAGGGGTCGTAGTGGTCTCTCGTAGAATGGGGTATAGTGATCGGGGTCTCTAGTTTTAAGTTTTACGATTTTGTACCAAAGATAACTTTCGTATAGTGAAAGTATAGTAGTATCACAGTTTGTTAGTATTCGACTCGGTAGTATTTAGTTAGGGTAGGACTCAACCCCTGGTAGACATATTATTACATAAACATCTCATTGTGACACAGGGTCTGTAATAAGATCCACAGGTGTCCATCACTAAGTAAATTAGGAGTATTGTTGTTTAATTCATCTATGATAATAGATAAAACTTCTATAATCTATATTAGGTATAGAAGTAGGGGTAAAATATACACCCCTTTGCTTCTAAGTCTGTTAAATCAGTGAACTGTCTCTAGTGTGACGATCATACTGTAGGTTCCGGTCCGTCAGACCGAGGTCTTAGGAACGACAGTTGGTGGTCCCCTGTGACAGGAACCTACCCTTTATCAACATCATACGAATCGCCTATGTTTACGTGAAACTCCTCACTTGGGCACTTGTCGTTCTATTCCGATCTCATCCATTAGGGAAGGTATGACGGCATACCTTACAGTACGTCTCTAGGCTGACCTCGCACGTCGTAGTCTTTGTGGGTCTCCCGAACAGATATGGGTCTAAAGACTTTGAACGGGAGTCAAAGACTGAGTCATACAGACTCTACCCGAGACTCTTAAACGTAAAGACTGTCAAGGGTTCACTACGACGACCAGACGAGGGTCCGCTACGAGGGTCCCTGGTGTGAAACTCTTAGTAACGGGATCCATTACTCTTCGATGAGTTCCCAAAGTTCAGTTCTTTATTGTGACAATCTAAACGTAAAATCAATCGATTTCAGAGGTACCTTTCGTAAGTTGTCAAAGTCCCTTTTTTTGGGAGTTATAAATTTTAGTTATTTTTACAACGACGAAACAAAATTCTTCTTTCACCGTCTCACGAAAAACCAAGAATTCGAATACCCGACATCGTAGACACCCTGGAACCCATTCAATGACTTGGGGAGGGTCCGAGTCGAGACAGTAGGTATTTCACTCTTATCTTGGAACTCCCATCTTATTCGACTCTTTTCATATTGTGTACTGTATCTCGTAGTGAATAATGTCCCTTCTGTAAACATACAAATCGTATAACAACTCCTCCCCATCCCGTTTCGAGGGTGGGGGTCCCACCTAAGATCCACTCGACCCTCAAAAAGTAAATTTGTATCACATAAAATTGAATTTATGTAAATGTCCTTACGTAAATATAAATAATTATGTCACATTAAATCAAATTGAATCGTATTAAACCTGGTTTCAAAATGTACCAAATTTTAAAAATTTCCTTTTTTTATTTTGTCCTGAATGTTAGACATAATAAAAAGTGAATAATGTTTACATGTCCTCTAGGAGGGAGTTTACGATGATTTCTTCCGTCGTACTTGATACTCTTTGACCCAAAATCAAATGAAGTCTTTTTATTGCAATGTAGTAAATTCTTTTGTAAAAAATATTTTACGTTGTTTCGCAAAAACATGACAAAGTTACGGACAAATGTATTTCCAGTATTGGTATCACATCGGGTCCCACCCCATTTCCCATGAAGTGTACACTTTGTTCATGTTATCGACACACACAAATCAACTACAACACACACACCGAAGATTTAGATGTGGGAGACTCTCAGTGGGTCAATTATTGGTCAGGCTCAATCGTGAGAGTTAGACTCCCTACAAAACTTTTTATGACTCAAACTAGTCGAAATTTGTGGTGCGTGCAACATTTTAACATTCCAAGATTCACTCGTAAAAGAGGTTTAATTCATTAATCTGACCAAAACGGTCTAAATATCCAAGTCTACAACTTATTACACGGACCAGAAGGTTCCACAATCTTTGTCAAAGACAGAATTCGGTAATTAGAACTAGTGTAAAGTCACTATGTACCTTTTTCATCCAGAGCAGGAGGAATTTAGAATCTTCCGCTTATGCCGTGACTTTCAGATGTGAATTCCAGTGACTTCTTTAGACAAAGTCTCGACGGTGATCGAAGACCCGGAGGACTCTAAAGAAGGTCTCCTGAAAGACAAGTTAAAGTGACTACTGGAATTAATCCTCTTACATGTACCTAAAAGTTAGTCCTCGGTAGACCAGTTGGTTTCATAGTTTTTGAAATCGTTTGTGAATACAATCTTGTATTTTATGCAGTTCCATGATAGGTGGAAAAAGAACATACGGTTATATGACTCATTTTTTTTTTTCTTTTTCTTTATAGAGCAACAACAAAATGAGATATCAAGGAATTTTCTAGAACTCGTAGAAAAGCATATACATACCTAGTAAAATAAAAGAAGATACTTAACTGAAAAGATTAGGAAACGGACAAAGAGATGAGTATAGAAAAAGAATAATTCCTGTTCTTAAGTGTCAGCATATAAAAAAAATTCGAAAGAAAGATGAAATAATGAGTATATTTTCCTAACGTTGGAAACCACGTGAGTCTCTTACATCAAATAAAACAGACAATATGTAGTACCCTCTACCACTTCCTGTCCCTTCGGACCGCACGACGTCGGGTACCTACGCTGACTTGCTAACTTGTCGTTGTTGTTAGGTAGTGGGGTTTTCTCGGGTAGACGATTTCTCCTCCGTTTTAATTGTTTTACGACTCGGTTACATGGAGAATCAGACTAATTCGGTAAATTTGTCACGAAAGTCGATTACAAGTAAAACCCCGCTATTGACAAATCAATCAGAGTAACAAACGTGGGGTGGTAGTGATAAAAGTAGACATGACGATGAAGACGGTTCTACCCTAAACTATGTAGTCTCCTCTACCGGATTACACTCGAGTCTTCCGTCACGTCCTAGGGGTCCCTTGTCACGAACTCTCGGAGGAATCCCGGTAGACGTTATACCGACCAAACCACGGGTATCCCAATGTCAACTAGGGTAGGTTCGGTGTGTGTAAGACGTTCGTAGAGGACGGTGACCACTGAGGTTCCAACTAAACAAGGGTCGATCCACTCTCGTTACCGTCACTAGAGAGGAGTGGGTGGTGGTGGTGACGGAACGGGAGGAGGTCAGGAACGACTCAATGTCTGAGGGACTCGTAGACAGAGTATAAAATAGGACGGACGACCGAGCCCTAAACTACATCCCGGTTGAGTGGCAGAAATATGACCCGAGGTAACAAGAATTGAGTCATATAGGTGAACTTCTTAGTGTCCTTAAGTCTTTACGTTATGGAAGGTGAGAGGAGAAAGGGAGAGGATTTGAATGATCTGATTCAATTGTGCTCTGGAAACGTGTCGACGGAGGAGATTCTGGGTGTACCTTCCACTTCGGTCGGGAAGACGGGAACCCCAAAGGGAGACAACTAGGCTGTACTGGAGGAGAGAATCCTATACACAGAGTAATAGACGAGACGGATGGTGCAACAGTCAAGGAGAAGGGGTTTAGGGAGTCCTGACTTGTCCCACTCTAAAGGGACTAAGAGGAAGACTCTGGAGAGGTTCCACTTTTACGAGATAGACGGAGGTTGAGGAAGAGGACTATGGAAATAAAGAACATCATTTTGGGATAAGACTTACGGTCTTCAACTGACAAATGAGCGAACCGTAAAACCGATAGAGTTGATAAAAAAATTAGAAAATTTGTATTAATACGAGAAAGAATCGGAGTCTGACCTAAAGTGAGGGTCGTAAAAGACCTTGACTAGTTCATAATCTTCTTCTGAGAGACCGTGGAGACTGGTAGAACCTTAGTACATTGAGTGTCAGTGATGTTCGACCCGAAGGGTCCATCGAGTCATCAATTCTTAGACGGACGGTTACGTCCTCTGTGTTCTCTACTCCCAAGTTAGGGACCCGACCCGTCTACGGGACCTCTATCTTTACCGTTGAGTGAGGTATAAGAAAAACCCTTTTAGGGTACCTGTCTCCTCGGACCATCCGATGTCAGGTCCCCCAATGTTTCTCAGCCTGTTTTGACACGTTGACTCGTGCGTGTTTGTGTGATTTAAAGGGTCTTCTCAAACCTCACATACCACACTTATGGGAGTGTACCCCTCTACTGTGTATAAGGTATTAGAGGATATATATGATAATTCATAGTTTGTAAAAAAGAGTGACTCTTATGATTATGTGTAAGTAACGACCATTTAATTTATTATAGTTTTTGTTATTTTTAGTTTTCATAATGAAAGTTAGAATAAAAGGTTTCTGTTATCTACAATTATGAAATAAAAGAAAATTAAAAAGATACGTAAAATTTGTTTTAACCCCAGTAAAATATGTGTAGTATTCACAACGAGATCACTTATGTAAAATTTATATTTATGGAATAGTTACAGTGAACATATATCTTCATTAAAAATGTACACATTTATCTATATATGTATCACATATATAATGGATTAGGTAAAAACTTACCTTGAAAATAGTCTAGCTAAAGAAAAAATAATCCGACAGATGACTGTTTGACGAAATGAGTCGAAGGTCAAAGTCTTTAAGGTAAATTATTAACGAATAAGTGTGTCTTGTTGTCAGAGAAATACTGTGTTTCTAAAAACCGACCATCGGAATGTCTGTCTCAAGTGACGTGATAAATATTGACAAGTATGTCTAAACAGTTTTTTTTTTTTTTTCCTACCGGAAACCCGAATCAAGTTAGTTAAGGGACGTATTAAGTTATTATTTGAAAATCGATTTGAATCTTTACGATAAAATGATAAATGTGTACTTCCAAAAAAAAAAAGGTAAACTCCACATAATCGACTAAATTTACTCGTTGAATATGACTCCCTCTCAAAAATACGAAAATATAACTCCCTTTCACTCGTTCGATTTACCTTTTTACTTTTTGGTCTATTGTTGTGATCTTTATTTCTACGACAGTTTAAGACCTAGGTTTACTTTATCCTTTATCTAATCAGTTACCAAGGACTAAAATTTGAGTATAAAACATTTATATACATGTCTTTATCATACTCTTTCTGATCAATGTGTTGCTCAGTCTTAGTTGAGACTTTATGGTTAAAAAAACCATCCTGTCTCTCCTATTATTTTAGTACTTTTCGTTTCTAATTCAACTTTCCGTAGTAGAAGATCGTGTGTACAGGACGTGGACCACTCTATACGTTAACTTTCCTTACACACCTATTGTTATACGTTATGACCCATTTCTCGTCTAGCAATAAAATTCGGATAGGGGGACTTCAATGACCACGGGGGAGTAAGAGGAAGATTGACACTGGTCAACAGTGATTCAGGACATAAGGGTCTCACTCGTTTTTCTTTGGATAATAAGTCCAGTTCTACAAAAAGTGTCACTCCTCTCATCACTATAATTATTAATGAGACTCTGTTGTCTGTAAGTATACCTGAGAGGACCCCTCTCGTCCTATATAAAAGTAGGATTAGAATCTTGTGAAATTGAGGACAGTGAAGGGGTGAGTGTTACACGTACGATAACTATGTTTTCTGGTCAATACAGGAAAATAGATTAGGGTGTTTTATCTTAGTAATAATATTAATAATATATTTCTGTTATACTATTCTGAATCTACAAATGATAAAGAAACGAGTGGTAAAAACATGGACTCCGAAAAACCTTAATAAAAAGAAGTAACACTTCATATATGTATTTCAAAGAAATCAATTTCAGACGACCGCTGTTTGACGAGTAGACTATCAAATTTAAAACAGGAGCAAGGACTTTCTCGTAAAATAATCTGTTAATAATTAAGAAGAGTATAAGAAGAATACAACTATTATAATAAAGTAACAGGAGACCGAAGACAACGACTCTTCAGAATACAATCACATTAATAACAAGAACATCCACTAGACAGAAAAAAGAGACTGGTAAAAAATTTGGAAGGAAAAGAAAAAAAAAATTGGAAGGAAAAATTAAACCAGAAGACTTCTAAGTAATGTTAGTTGATCCACGTCCGAAAAATACCGGAACATAAGTTCAGAATGTGGTAAAGACCTGTTAGGAAGAATCGGTAATAGGGAAGTTTATCACTTCTGGTTTACTTGTACATAACTCGTAGAGGTAGACAGGAGGTTTTCAAATGGCAGAGGAAGTACAAAGTGTAAAGAAACAGAGACGAAAGTCAAGTGTTTATGAAGGAAGTCAATATAAATTAGACAATAAATTGAGTAGATAACAAAAAATTTTTGTGTCATTCTAAAAAGATTTATGAGGTAAACCAAAGAAACGTTTAAACGACCAGTGAAAAATACAGAGAACGATGAAAAATTGAAAACATAACGTAGAATAAAATAACAATTTTTAGCTGATGAATTTCGGAGATCATTATCAGGATTTTGTCGTCATAATGAAACTATTTGTTCTGTTTCTCGGTATTCTTTCCTTTGAATATCCAGTCATAGAGAATACTTGTTCCTGGATTTTTTAAGAGTCTTTTTTTGTGTTTTTGATGACAGGTTGGTTTAAGTGTTATATATTCTTAATGTCAACTGGGAGGT
The DNA here is from genome assembly GCA_006410555.1 of Capra ibex. Taxonomy (NCBI): domain Eukaryota; kingdom Metazoa; phylum Chordata; class Mammalia; order Artiodactyla; family Bovidae; genus Capra; species Capra ibex. The sequence continues at coordinate 19,569,793 of SJYO01000647.1, forward strand.
ATAGGTGTGGACCCCTTTGGTGTCTATGTCTTGTCGTTGATATGATGTGTTAGAATATGTTCCCTAATACTCGTAAGTACCTAAAACCATAGGTATACCTCATGACCTTCTATGACACATATAGGTACTAGTTCACGGTAAATGGGTCCCTACTTTCCAACCAAATTATAGACTTTTATTTAATCACACTTCACTTTCAGTGAGTCAGTGCAGGTTGAGAAACGCTAGGGTACCTGACATCAGGTACCTTGAGAGGTCCGTTCTTGTGGCCTCACCCATCGGAAAGGGAAGAGGTCCCCTAGAAGGGTAGGGTCCCTAGCTTCGGTCGAGAGGGTGTAACGTCTACCTAAGAAACGGTCGACTCGGTGTTCCCTTCAGGTAAGATAGTTATCTTATAAAATTTAGTGTACTGGCATATTTATTTACATCTTTTTCGGAAACTGTTTGAGCTAGTAGGAAGGTACTATTTTTGAGTTGTTTGATCATTATATCATTTTTCCTTAAAGAAGTTTGACTATTTCCGTAGATGTCTTTCTTGTGTCACTGAAGTGTGAATTACCACTTTATGATTTATGTTGTGAAACCGGTGGACTACATTTCTCAGTTGAGTAACCTTTTCTGGAACTACGTCCCTTTCTAATTTCCGTTTTCCTCTTCCTCCACCGTCTCCTACTCTACCAATCTATCGTAGTGGTTGAGTTACCTGTATATAAACTCGTTTGAGGTTCTCTCTCTCACCTCCTGTCTTCTCAGACCGTACGATGTCAGGAACCCCAGCGTCTCAGTCTGAGCTGAATCGTTGACTTGTTGTCACGATTTATGTCATGAGAGGGAGATTCTAGTCACTCTATTCACACACGTGAGAGTGGTAAGGGTAAGTGGTGATATGATGTGTAAGATCGGTCTTTTAATCAGTTGTTTTTCTTTGATTTTCCATAAATTTAACTTTTCTTTCTTCATTTTAATAGGGATAAACGTCTACTGTTCTTGGGATTTAGGGATTTCTTGGGAGATTTTTTGACGATCTTAACTATTTACTCAAGTCGTTCCAAAGTTCTATGTTCTGGTCATATATAGTTAATGTAAAGATATGTGAATATTACTTGTTAGGTTTTTATTTTAATTCTTTCGTCAAGGTAAGAGTCGTAGTAGTTCTACTCGTTTTATTTAAATTTTTCTCCTTATGTTAAATATTTATGATTTTTGATGTTTTGTAATAACTTTATTTACGATTTTCTAGATTTATTTGTCTTTTAGAAGGTGTAAGTAACTATACGTCGGACTTGTAACAATTCTATTTGAATGAGGGGTTTGACTAGATGTCTAAGTTCTGTTAGAGATAGTCTTAGGGTCGACTGAACAAACCTCTCTAACTGTTTGACTGAGATTTTAAGTATATCTAAACGTTCCCTGGGTCTTATTGGTTTTGGTACGACCTTTCTCCTTAAGTTATCATCCTGAGTATGAAAGACTAAAAAAAAAACCACCCCCCACGATGTGGGGCACCGAATGTTCTAGACTCAGAGGTCCGGTCCCTAGTTTCGGTCCCGGAACGTCACTTTCGTGTCTTAGGATTGGTAACCTGACGGTCCCTGAAAGGTTGTGACGGACTGAAGTTTTAAGTAATGTTTTGTCGTTATTAGTTCAACACACCATGGTCCTGTTATTGTCTGTACAATTAGTTACGTTATCGTAACTCAGGGCTTTACTTGGAAGTGTATTTACCGCTGACTAAAAACTGTTTCTACAGTTCGGGTCAGTTGCCTTCTTAATAAAAAAGTTGTTCACCGTTATCGTGTTGACTTATCGGCGGGCATTTTATTACTCTAACTTAGGAGTGGAGTATGGTATATATTTTTAGTCGAGTTTTACCTAGTTTCTGGGTTTAATTTTCGTTTTTGAAATTTTGAGAATCTTCCTCTGTACTCCCATTTGAACTAGTGAAACCTAAACTGTTTCCTAAGAATGTAAACTGTGGTTTTCGTATTCGTTGGTTTCTTTATTTCAGTCTACAGTAGTTTTAAATTTTAAAACACGAAGTTTCCTAGTTCTTTCACCTTTCTTTCTTGTTTTTTTTCTTGTTTTTTCTTTTCACCTTATATCGGGCATCTTACCTTCTTTCATAAACGTAAGTATATAAACACTTCCCTGAACATGGATGTTATATATTTGTCGATGTCTCAATGGTAAAACAACACCAACAATAAATCAGTGATTTAGTGCGGGGTGAGAAAAACACTGGGGTACCTGATATCGGGCGGTCTGAGGAGACAGATGCCCTAAAAGGTCTTTTATATGACTTCACCCAACGGTAAAGGAAGTGGTTCAGTAGAAAAGTTGGGCTCCTAGTGTGGGTGTAGAAGACGTGACCGTGCGTCTAAGAAATGGTGACTCGGTGGACCCTTCGTGTCTCTCAATTGTGTACTGGGCCGTTAAGGTGTGCATCCACTTACGGGTCCTTTTTTACTTTTGGATACTATGCAGAGGTGTCTTTGAACATTTACTTACAAATATCGTCGTAATAAACATTATTGGTTTACCAACTTTACTGAGTTTACAGATAGTTACCTGTTTATCTATTTGTCTAATACTATTTCAGTATGTTACTTTACGTATCCCATAATAGCTGGTATTTCTCCTTACTTCATGATTATATACTCCGTTGTATCTACTTGAAACTGATGCAATACGACTCACTTTCTTCGGTCAGTGTTTTCTACTGTATAAGTACTGAAGTAAGTATGTTTTCAGGTCTTATTCTTTAGCTGTCTCTATCTTTTATCTAAGCACCACCGGATCCCGACCCCACTTCCTCCTTCATCCTCCACCCCTACTATTAATTTCCTATACATTAAAGAAAAACTCTACCACTTTTACAAGATTCTAACTGAAACCACTAACAACGTACATGGACACTTATATGATTTTTAGTAACTTAATATGTGAAGTTTACGTAATTCACCCATTTGTTATGTCAATACTTATCATATAGTTATTTCAAAGAAAATTTTGAAATATACCTCAACAAAACAAAACTTATATTATTAAGGTCATAAACTACTGGAGGTTCAAAGAAAGAGGTGAGTTCTTTCGTACAAAGGATTGGACGAACAACCAGAAGAGTATCATCGAGTAAAAAAATTAACTAAAAATAGTGAACTTTAGTCTAGTACTTGAGTAATAACGTTTTAAGTCTGAATTTGAATTCTTTCATCCCCTTTGCTGATCGGGTAAGTTCATACTGGATTTAGTTTAGGGAATGCCAATATGTCACTGTTTGTCTCAGTTCGCTAATCTCGACTATCTATCTCACCCACTTGATACCCACCTCCAAACACTGGAACGTGTCCACCGCCACTAGTCTTGGTAGGGGTTCTTTTCCTTTACGTTTTTTCGTTTTACTAACAGACTCCTCCGGGATGTTTATCGACTCTTTTCTTCTCTTTGTTTTCCGTTTTCTCTATTTCTTTCTATATAGGTAGACCTACGGCTCAAGTTTTCTTGTCGCTCCTCTCCATTCTTTCGGAAGGAGCCACTAGTCACGTTTCTTTGTTTCCTTGTGTTATCTTACCCCTTTTGATCTCTAGCGAAGTTCTTTTACTCTCTATGGTTCCCTTGTAAAGTCCGTTTCTACCCGTGTTATTTCCTGTCTTTGCCATACCTGGATTGTCTTCGTCTTCTATAATTCTTCTCCACCGTTCTTATGTGTCTTCTTGATATATTTTTTCTAGAAGTACTGGGTCTATTGGTGCTAGCGTACTAGTGAGTGGATCTCGGTCTCGGTCAGACTTCAGTTCACCCGAAATCGTTCGTAGGGATACTTCTTTCGATACTTGTTTCCTCCACTACCTTAAGGTCAATTCAATAAAGTTTAGGATTTTCTACTACGACACTTTCACGACGTGAGTTATACGGTTGTTTAAACCTTTTGAGTCTTACCGGTGTCCTGACCTTTTCTAGTCAAAAATAAAGTCAGGGTTTCTTTCCGTACGGTTTCTTACAAGTTTTATGGTGTTTTGACGTGAGTAAAGTGTGTGATCTTTTCATTACGAGTTTTAAGAGGTCTGATCCGAAGTTGTCATGTACTTGTCTCTTGAAGGTCTGCAAGTTCGACCTAAATCTTTTCCGTCTCCTTGGTCTCTAGTTTAACGGTTGTTGGTACCTATTATCTTTTTCGTTCTATTAAGGTCTTTTTGTAGATGAAGACGAAATAACTGATACGGTTTCTGAAACCGACACACCTAGTGTTGTTTGACACCTTTTAAGACTTTCTCTACCCTTATAGTCTGGTGGAATGGACGGAGGACTCTTTGGACATACGTCCAATTCTTCGGTGTCAATCTTGACCTGTACCTTGTCACCTGACCAAGGTTTAACCCTTTCCTCATGCAATTCTGACATGTAACAGTGGGACGAATAAATTAAATATACGTCTCATGTAGTACGTTTTACGGTCCGACCTACTTCCTGTTCGACCTTAGTTCTAACACCCCTCTTTATAGTTATTGAAGTCTATACGTCTACGGTGGTGGAATACCGTCTTTCGCTTCTCTTTGACTTCTCGGAGAACTACTTTCACTTTCTTCTGTCACTTTTGGACCGAATTTTGAGTTGTAAGTTTTATGTTTCTAGTACCGTAGACCGGGGCAATGAAGTACCGTTTATCTACCCTTTGTTACCTTTGTCACTCTCCGAAATAAAAGGGTCCGAGGTTTTAGTGACGCCTACCACTGACGACGGTACTTTAATTTTCTACGAACAAGGAACCTTCATTTCGATACCGGTTGGATCTGTCTTATAATTTTTCATCTCTGTAATGAAACGGTTGTTTCCAGGCAGATCAGTTTCGATACCAAAAAAGTCCTCAGTACTTACCTACACTCTAAACCTGGGATTTCTTTCGACTCATGGTTTCTTAATTGTGAAAAGTAGGTACCATAACCTCTTCTGAACTCTCAGGGAACTTGACGTCCCTATAGGTTGGTCAGGTAGGATTTCCCTTAGTCACGACTTATAAGTAACCTTCCTGACTACGACTTCGACTTCAAGGTTATGAAACCGGTGGACTATGTTTCTTGACTGAGTAACCCTTTCTGGGACTACGACCTTTTCTGACTTCTGTCCTCCCCTTCCCCTACTGTCTCCTACTCTACCAACCTACCGTAGTGGTTGAACTGCCTGTACTTAAAGCCGTCCCAGGCCCTCAACCACCACCTGTCCCTTCGGACCACACGACGACATCAGGCACCCCAGTGTTTCTCCACCTGTGCTGACTCGTTGACTTGGTTTGACTACCGAACTTTAGGATCCGAGAATTCACTCCGTACGAGAGAAGGTCTCTATTATACATAAACGAAGACGACCATCGGACTCCTGTGAGAACTGGACCCTGGTTATACCTTGGGATTCGTAGAGGTCAAATTAGGTCTTCGGAGTCCAAATAGAGGGTTGATATACGTCTAGGTCCTCGACCAGAGGACAAAGGTCGTGACTACGATCTTGAATTCGTCTCTTCCGCTACCGTGGGGTGAGGTCACAAGAACGGACCTCTTAGGGTCCCTGTCCCCCTCGGACCACCCGACGGCAGATACCCCAGTGTGTCTCAGCCTGTGCTGACTTCGCTGAATCGTCGTCGTCGTGAATGCCGTCGAAGTGAAGCACACAGACGAGTGTTGAGGAAAGTACAAAAGTCGAGTGGTTAAACAAATCGACCTAATCCAAAGACACGGACCTTTAAAGGGAATAAAAGGACTTGGGTTTTCACGTTATTACAAATGGGTGAATAAGTCCTAGATTAACAAAAGATCTCCTCTCGAAACCTCTTACATCTACTGACATAACGGGTTTTACCTTCAGAGAGTATACTCCGACCAACCAACAAATAAATAAATAAACAAGGACATAATAAAAAATCGTAGTCATAGGTGTCTTTTAAACGAAATACTGATTAAGCCAAATAAGAAGAAGAAAAGAGCGCAAATACCTTGACAGTCCTTATGAGCTGTCTAGAAGGAGGGTATCCCTCCGTTATTCCGTAAATTAATTATCCAGGGTGTACTGTATATATCGTTTATATTTCATATGTATGGGTTTGGTTCCGTGAGTGGTTTCGATAGACCCCTTGAAATTTTTCTATACCTATGGTCCCAGGTTAGGACCGTTCAGACAGAGTCAACCAGACAGGCAGTCAAGTGGTTGGGATAGACGGAATGATTGCACTATAGGTAATAACAGGTTTGGTTTCTACGTTAAGAGAAGTAATAATTAAGTTCATCTTTTGTAAATAATACACCAATGTACTCTTCCCGTTACGTGAGTCAAGAAATGAACCTAATAGAGTACGTAAATAGTGTGTCGGATGTTCCTTATATAGTCATAATAAAGGTGAAATGTTTACTCCTTGCACTCTAAGTTTTGTCCGTTCATTGAACTATTTGTTTAATCGTCCGTTTTCGATCCGACGACTATGTCTCTTGGTTTTAAATAAGTCCTCAAATAAAGAGTATAATGTTAGACTCCAGTCGTGTCGTCCAACCACCGTTGAAACGAGGTACACCCGTAAGGGTTTGGTCGAGGGAGGTTACAAAAATAAATGGTAGAGGGTACCCCAGCGTTTCTCAGCCTGTGCTGACTCGTTGACTTGACTTGACTTGACTGACAACGTAACGCTGGTCGCGTGATTCGTGCCCGCCGACGTTGGGCCACGAGATTCGCGCCGGCTCTCCTCGATGGGCCGCGGGCTCCGGTCCGCGCCACCGGCCCTCCTCGTTGGGGTGTGGGTCCTCGCCACCGACGCGCCCTCGTCCTCCCGGATCTCCTCGATAGGGTGAAACTTCCAGTCCTTCGCACCGCCACTCCTCTATGGAGAGCAGGTTCCATTCCTCGTCGTCGACACGAAACGACCTCGTCGGTACTTCTCTGTCGGGTGCGGGTTCCATTCTCTTTGGGTTCACTCTACCATTCACAACGTTCTCCCATAGTCTCCCGTCTGTGTGACTTTGGTATGAGTGTCTTTTGATCAGTCAGAATAGTGTGATCCTGGTGTCGGAACAGATTGAGTTACTTTGATTCGGTACGGGCACCCCGTTGGATTCCGTCCGCCCAGTGCCACCTCTCCAGACTGTCTTACACCCGGTGACCTCTTCCCTTACCGTTTGGTGAAGCCATAAGAACGGAACTCTTGGGGTACTTGTCATCCTTTTCCGCTTTACTATCCTGTGACTTTCTCCTTGAGGGGTCCAGTCATCCACGGGTTATACGATGACCTCTAGTCACCTCTTTATTGGGGTCTCTCTTACTTCCCTACCTCGGTTTCGTTTTTGTTATGGGTCGACACCTACACTGACCACTATCTTCGTTCCAGACTACGACGTTTCTCGTTATACCGTATCCTGGGACCTTACAGTCCAGTTACTTAGTTCCGTGTAACCTTCACCAGTTTCTCCTCTATCGTTCTCACTTGCAGCTGTAAGATCCTTGGTCACTTGATTTTACCTGACCTTACCCACTTAAATTGAGTCTACTGGTAATGTAGATGATGACGTCCGTCCTTTGGGAGTCTTCTTTACCTCATCGGTAGTACCAGTTGTTTTCTCAGGCTTTACGTCATGAACCTACGTTAGAGTTTTTACTGTCTTATTAGAGACAAGCAAAGGTTCCGTTTGGTAAGTTATAGTGTCATTAGGTTCAGATACGGGGTTGGTCATTGCGACTTCTTCGACTTCAACTTACCAAGATACTTCTAGATGTTCCGGAAAATCTTGATTGTCGGTTTTTTCTACAGGAAAAGTAATATCCCCTGGCCTTATGTTTTCACCCTTCAGTTCTTTGTGGACCTCATTGTCCGTTTAAACCGGAACCTTACTCCTTACTTCGTCCCGTTTCTGATTATCTCAAAACGGTTCTTTGACGTGACCAGTATCGTTTATGGGAGAAGGTTGTTTTGTTCTCTTCTGAGATGTGTACTTGTAGTGGTCTACCAGTTGTGGCTTTAGTCTAACTAATATAAGAGACGTCGGTTCTCTACCTCTTCGAGATATGTTAGTTGTTTTTGATCTGGTCCTCGACTGCTACCGAGCCTAGTACTTGAGGAATAATGGTTTAAGTCTGAACTTAACTTCTTTCATCCCTTTTAGTGATCTGATAAGTCCATACTGGATTTAGTTTAGGGAATACTAATATGTCACCTTCACTTTTTATCTAAATTCCCCGATCTAGATTATCTCACGGACTAATTGATACCTGTCTCCAAGCACTGTAACAAGTCCTCTGTCCCTAGTTCCGGTAGGGGTACCTTTTCTTTGCGTTTTTTCGTTTTACCGACCGACCCCTTCGGAATGTTTATCGACACTTTTCTTCTCTTCGCTTTTCGTTTCCTCTTCTCCTTTATATATTCGTAGACTTACGTCTCAAGGTTTCTTACCGTTCCTCTCTATTCTTTCAGAAGGAGTCACTAGTTACGTTTCTTTATCTCCTTTTCTTGTCTTACCCTTTCTGATCTCTAGAGAAGTTCTTTTAATCTCTATGGTTCCCTTGTAAAGTACGTTTCTACCCGAGCTATTTCCTGTCTTTACCATACCTGGATTATCTTCGTCTTCTATAATTCTTCTCTACCGTTCTTATGTGTCTTCTTGACGTGTTTTTTCTAGAAATACTGGTTCTATTAGTGCTACCACACTAGTGAGTGGATCTCGGTCTGTAGGACCTTACACTTCAGTTCACCTGGAACCTTTCGTAGTGATGCTTGTTTCGATCACTTCCACTACCTTAAGGTCATCTCGATAAAGTTTAGGACTTTCTACTACGACAGTTTCACGACGTGAGTTATACGGTCGTTTAAACCTTTTGAGTCGTCACCGGTGTCCTGACCTTTTCCAGGCAAAAGTAAGGTTAGGTTTTCTTTCCGTTCCGGTTTCTTACGAGTTTGATGACGTGTTAACGTGAGTAGAGGGTACGATCACTTCATTACGAGTTTTAAGAGGTTCGGTCAGAAGTCGTTATGTACTTGGCACTTGAAGGTATACAAGTTCGACCAAAATCTTTTCCGTCTCCTCGGTCTCTAGTTTAACGGTTGTAGACGACCTAGTACCTTTTTCGTTCTCTCAAGGTCTTTTTGTAAATAAAGACGAAATAACTGATACGGTTTCGGAAACTGATGCACCTAGTGTTATTTGACACCTTTTAAGACTCTCTCTACCCGTATGGTCTGGTGGACTGGACGGAGAAGTCTTTGGATATACGTCCAGTCCTTCGTTGTCAATCTTGACCTGTACCTTGTTGTCTGACCAAGGTTTATCCTTTTCGTCATACAGTTCCGACATATAACAGTGGGACGAATAAATTGAATATACGTCTTATTTATGTAGTACTCTTTACGACCTGACCTTTTTTGTGTTCGACCTTAGTTCTAACGGCCCTCTTTATAGTTATTGGAGTCTATACGTCTACTATGGTGAAATACCGTCTTTCGTTTCTCCTTGATTTTTCGGAGAACTATTTTCACTTTCTCCTTTCACTTTTTCAACCGAATTTCGAGTTGTAAGTCTTTTGATTCTAGTACCGTAGGCCAGGACAGTGAAGTACCCTTTATCTACCCCTTTGTCACCTTTGTCACAGTCTGAAATAAAAACCCCCCGAGGTTTTAGTAACGTCTACCACTGGCGTCGATACTTTAATTTTCTGAGAATGAGGAACCTTCTTTTCAATACTGGTTGGATCTATCGTATAAGTTTTCGTCTCTGTAATGAAACGGTTGATTCCAGGTAGATCAGTTCCGATACCAAAAAGGACACCAGTACATACCTACACTCTCAACCTGACACTTCTTCCGACTCACGGCTTCTTAACTATGAAACCTTGACACCACAACCTCTTCTGAGAACTCTCAGGGAACCTGACGCTCCTCTAGGTTGGTCAGGTAAGACTTCCTCTAGTCGGGACCCTAAAGAAACCTTCCTTACTACGATTTCGACTTTGAGGTCATGAAACCGGTGTAGGACGCTTGTCAACTGAGTAACCTTTTCTGAGACTACGACCCTCCCCAACCCCCGTCCTCCTCTTCCCCGGCTGTCTCCTACTCTACCGACCTACCGTAGTGACTGAGATACCTGTACTCAGACTTACTTGAGGTCCTCAACCACTACCTGTCCCTCCGGACCACACGACGCTAAGTACTCCAGCGTTTCTCAGCCTGTGCTGACTCGCTGACTCGACTTGACTACGTAACGGGAGTAAACGCACGAGTTTTGACTGAACCTCTATTCTCGTATCCTTTTCTTACGGATGACAACCTTTCGGAGTCGGATCTACCTATGCACAGAAGAGGCTAAGATCACCCTTCTTGACTCAGTACACCGGTGCGAATGGAAGTTCCCTAGGACCTTTGTCCCTCTCTCCGTACCGTCGGGACACGGCCTGGAGTTAAAGTAGTGCTACCTTTTCCATGTCTCACCAAAATATACCTATCAGAGACTACATTAATTGTAAATCTTTGAGAGTGAAAGTAGATTCTACGGTAGTAGAGAGTAAACCTGATTAATGAACTAGAAGGGTACAGATGAGATTTAGAGACATAACGTAAAGGGGTGTCGTCAGTCTCATTAATTAAAATTTATGTACAATCTAACACAGTAAGGAGATGAGTTTTCGGAAATACCGAAGAGAAGACTAGGTTTTATTTTAGGTTTCAAGAATTTTTACGTCAGTTCAGAGTTAGTTACAACGGTGACTGGAACCGAGTCAGAAATAAAGAGAGAAGAAAGGTAACGAATGGGACGAGGCCGGTGTCACCAGTTGAGACGAGAAAGGATTCGTCTACTTCGTTCGCTGGTGGAGATTCGGAGACATGAAGGATAATGTTCTTCTTTGGTCGGTTCTCTTTGAGCTCTCTTTCATAACATCCTTCTCCCTTCTGCATCTTTTCAACCTTACTTTCACTCTGACCGCACAAACTCCTTGTTTTTCTACAGATTACACCTATCTCGTTCACCCGTCCTCTGTCATCCACTGTGTCTGCCTTTCAAGTCATCCCCAACATTCCGTGCCATTCCTGAGACCTCAAGTTGGTTCATGTTACTACCCTTTGGTAACCTCCAAAAATTTCTCATTGTACTAGATTCGACACTTTCGTAACAAGTCCTATCCGTCTGTCACCGGTGTTGGACCTTCCCCTTCTGTTAATCCTACGGCATGAAAGTGGGTGAGTTTATAGAGGTGAGACGAGGGTCGATCAAAAGAATGTGTGTATTTAAGAGACGGAAAAGGGGTCTACATTGGAGAAGGTACCCCGAAGGACCCACTGAGTCACCATTTCTTTGGTGGACGGTTACGTCCTCTACGTCCAAGTTAAGGGTCCAACCCTCCTAGGGGACCTCTTCCCTACCGTTGGGGGAGGTCATAGGAATGGATTCCTTAGGGTACCCGTCTCCTCTGATCGCCGATGTCAGGTACCCCGGTGTTTTCTCAGTCTGTGCTGAATCACTGAGTTGTTGTTGGAGAAGGCACTTACTTTCTTACTCAAACATAGAATTGTAATTATGTGGTCTCCTCGAATAAATGTAAGTTATTCGTAAATCACTCGGAATTTTTTTAAACTTTCCATGTTCTGAGATGACACCAATCATGTGTGTACTGGTTCTGTGAGAGGAACGGAAATTCTTTAAATCAAGTAACTCCTTCTGTGATGTATGTGGACATTGATTTTGTGGTCGTTCTTCCCAATATTCACTTTCTCAATGTTCATTTCAAGATACCTGACAAGTCTCCTCATCTACTAGTGAAAGTCGATCTTTTTAGTGACTTTTACAGGACAAACTTACGTCATTCTGAAGTTATCCACTTTTACCAATCATTCACGGAAATCCAGTAATTTTTCTTTGACTACATCTTAGACCCTCGTCTTATTTTTTTAGTTTCCAGGAAATTAAGTTTTGACTTAAAGGAACTTACATAGTTTAATAAAATACCAGCTTGTTCATGACAAAGTTGAAGTATTAAAGGGTGTTCTGGAATTTACGTCAAATCGTTACTCTGACGTTTGAACTTCTCGGTGTTTTAAGACCACATTTGGAAATCTGACTCTGACCTGGTCATTATTTTTATGTTTATTGTCTACAGACTGAACCTTCTCTTTTACAGACCTGATGGACACTTTCAGAGGAGGTAGGTGGGTCATTACGAAGACCGTAAAAAGATAGACAAGAAGAGAACTTAAGTTTATACCTTAGATGAAAGTACAAACATATTTAACTCGACTACTTTAAATCGAAGACGAACAGAACCTTCAATTCAGTTATCATTTGTACATGAAACCTTCAAACAGATAAACTTGTAAGTGTCAGACGACGATCAGAAATTTTTTAGAGTCTTCAAAATCCAATCATATTTCCTTTTAGTAATACTATAAGTGATCTCTCTCTCTTTTTTTTGTAACTAGAAATTTGAAGTCGAACTGTTTTAGTTATGTCATACTAGTTTCTTCTTAGTCACTCAACGAGTCAGTACCCAGTCATTGTGACCTGATATCATTGTAACCTGAACTTACACCTGACTATTACTCATAAATAGAAATTGTAAGTGTCTTTCTAGTACATATGTTCGGAGTCGTCAAAGTCCTATGACAGTCTATTTCTACAAAATTAAATGTAAAGTTAAAAGTGACGAATTAGAGTAGGAAATACCTAGTTTCCACGTATACATAAAAAAAAGTCCTGACCTCCTAATCCGTTTTTTCAGTAATGTCAAGAAAGAAATAGGTCAGACCCAATTGTTCTTCGGGAGCCGAAAAAAAGAATGTCACAACGAAACCCCTGTTGTTTTTCAATTTAGTTATTCATAAGGTCCCGATCCATATTTTTATGAAATTGGATCGTGGTATAGCAATTGACGCCCGTAATCCTTTTTTCATTTTCTCTATACGGATCGGTGAGTCAGAGTAGGTCGAAAGGCTCCGGAGTACCTGACATCGGGTGGTCCGAGGTGACAGGTACCCTAAGAGGTCCGGTCTTATGACCTCACCTCACAGTAAAGGAGGAGGTCCCCTAGAAGGAAAGAGTTCCTAGAGAATACAGAGGATGTAACCGTCTGTCTAAGAAGCAGTGATCGTGGTGAATCCTTTTTTCATTTTCTCCATCAGAGACGGAAATCCTTTACATGTGTGAATAACTTTTCAAATACACACATGGATATGTCATACTCTTCCTCGGTCTTACTTTCTCTCTCTGTACCTTCGATTTATATCTGTCGTAAACATGATGTCTGTAATCCTGCCTTCTCCACTAACACTCGTACTTAATTAGTCTTTTCCGAAGTACCTCCTCTCCTTTGGTAGTTTGTTATCGTAAATGTATCAACGTGATCTCTTCTCTTTCATAAGGTGCATTTTTCTGATCGTATTCGTTTCTGTACTTCTGTAAGGGAGGAAAACAATTAGGAGAGTTGTTGGTAAATTATTCGTGAAGTACGGTCCTGACCATTAGTCATCAAGGTTTCTACTTGACTTTCTCCTTTCGTGTGACGGAGGTAAATGTCCTTACTAAATCCTTGGCAAGTCAGAAGATTGGGTCATAGATGAGACGTTAGTCGAAAACAACTTGCAAATAACTTTGTAACTACGAAGACGATGCAAGAGTTACGTAGCAGAAAAAAATTTTAGAAAAATAATAAAAAACGGGCATGGGGTGTCGTACACCCTAGAAGAAAAGGGGTTGGTCCCTAACTTGGGGGTGTGGGACGTCACCTTTACGTCCAAGGGTTGGTGACCAGACGATCCCTTTAGGACGTGGAAGAGATAAAAAACTTCGAAGATAGGTCAAGTGGACAGAAGAGTATAGAAAGTACTCTAACAAAAGGTGGACGACGAGAGTGTCGAGTGTCGTAATCGTCAAGGGTCCTCGTCTGTGACCTTTAGGTCGGTTCTACACCCCCAACTGCCTCGAGTCATCACTTATCTGGCTATTGGTCTCGGTGGGTTCACGTTCAATTTCCCACTGACACTGAACTCCGTCAGTTCATGGTGACAGTAGACCGTCAGTCCTTTGACAGAGGACCCTCTTTTAGTCCTATTACTGAACGGTCGGGGACAGTTGACCTCGATTCATAACCGTCTGAAGAGAGGGACGGGGTTTGGGTCTTGTCAGTCCGTTGGTAGGTAAGATTTTCGTCCCCGTCGAGGTCTCTTGTGACGCTCCACCCAGGAACCAGTAGTCACGGGTCAATGGGAGAAGAAATGAAGAGGAGATCTCCGAGGAAGAGACAGGTTAAGACAAAGAAACTTGGTCAGTGTCCGAAGGGTCTCGAAGGAGGGGTTCCACCCACCTGGAAAGGAAACAGGTGTGCCTCCGTGCACTTATAACGACCTCTCTTAGTTCGTCGACCTTCCCAACCTAAGACATATAAGTAGTAATGGAAGACGAAGTTATCCTTTCATCTCCAGTAGAGGGGAAGGGTAGTACTTTAAACAGTAGGTGACTCGAATAGACAAGTAGTAGAGGAGAGGATGGTAAAGTTGTCTCTCAATAACGATTGTCGTACCTCAACCTGATGGTTCCAAGTTCCGGGCCGAGATTGTGAATAGTACCTATTTAGTAAATCAGAGAGACCCGGAAAGGAGTTCTCACTTTATCGTCTTTAAAATCTTGGTGGAATAGCTAAACAACGACGAAAATTCTCTTTCGGTTTTTGGTGATGTTACTAGGTATTTCGTTCGAGATTCAAATAAGTAAACGATCCGTTCCCTTGTACGTGGTCACTTCTACAAGTGACTCCGCCCCTCCCCTCACCCATATTTTCATTTGTTTCCCCGTCCACACCGACAACCACGAATATGACAACTTCTCATCTTCGAGCGTGCGACCTATCTTTTCTTACACAAGTATCCAGACACGTTGAGGGTCGAGAGTAGTTAGTTCTTTCTTAGAAGCCTCTGAAGGGACTACCAGGTCCCCAATTCTTAGGTGGAAGGTCACTTCCCCGTGACCAAGTTAGGGACCACTCCCTTAATTCCAGAGTGTACGGGCCCCCGTTGATTCGGGTACGTGGCGTTGATCTCTTGGGGTTCGGAGCTCCTGCTAGGTCGTGTTGGTTTTTAACTTTTTTTTTTTTTCTTCTTCCTAGAAGTCAATCTAAGCTACTCTCAGACGACGTGTAAGTGTGTCTCAAGACCCAGTAAATGGCTCGACATTGACTAATTTTGGTCAACAGTACTTTACACACGACACGAAGCAACGAGTCAGCACAGGTCGAGAAACACTGGGGTACCTGACGTCGGAGGGTCCGAGGAGACAGGTACCCCTAAGAGGTCCGTTCTACTGACCTCAGTCAACGGTACGGGAGGAGGTCCCCTATAAGAGTTGGGTCCCTAGCTTGGGTCTAGAGGGCGTAACGTCTACCTAGGAAATGGCAGAGTTTACAACGTGAGGTAAAATTATAAAAGATTTGTTTACTACAATATTCACACTTACGGGAGAATAAGTCTCTTAGTTTAATAAATTAGGTACTGTTTCTTAAACTCCCGAAGGACCACCATCTCACCTATTCTTAGGCGGACGGTTGTGTCCCATGTACCCAAGTTAAGGACCAGGTCCTTCTAAGGTGTTCGACGTCTCGTTGATTCGGGGACGCGGAGTTGATGACTCGGACTCACGACGTTGATGACTGTGGGTGTGTGGATCTCGGACACGATCGTTGTCCTCTTCAGTTGGTGTCACTCTTTAGGTACGCGACTTTACTTCTTAGCGGGGGTGAGTGGTTGATCTCTTTCGGACGCTCGGTGTTTTTTGTGGGTCGTACCGGTTTTTGTTTATTTATTATTTTTTATTTTTCTTTCTTCCTTCTCCTTTTCCTCACCATGACTTTGTCTTTCTTTTAACCTCTTTCATTTATTTATTTTATACTATTTAGGATCAAGACGGTCAATATATTGTAACTTGTCAAAAAAAAAAAAATGGGGTGGGACCCATAGTCACAAGACGTATGTTTATAAATAGAATAGGAATTCTTTTTACCGTAATTAAAATGATCGAACAACTCACTATACTTTTACTACAAGACCTTTGTAAAACATGTTACTGAACATGACCATGAGTAATTTGCAGTCTCGACAAAGAAGACTCCTTACTCATGAACCGTCAAATAATATGAAAAAGAGTTGAAAAGACATAGAACATCATTTTTTTTAAAATCAAGGTCGAAGAGGGAAAAAACCAGAAACGAAGAAAGACTAACTTGGATATTAAAACACTTATTCGGACCTCTTTCTCTTGTAATTGTGATTTACTGATTTAACAGAGGTGTTCCTAAAAGAATTCCCTACGTTCGTCTACTTTGTATTTAATCCTTCAAGAGTTGAGGTGAAACGCGACTCTACAGAGTGTATTTAAACTTTACGTCTTCAGGTCTAATTGTTTCCGTTAACAAACGGAAACAGGGCAGAAGACCCTGTCGACGAATCCTAGGTGTGGGGCACCAGTGGCACAGACGTATATGTGGGATTGGGTCTTCACACCCGACCTAGATCCCACAGTGCAGATGACTTTTCCTACGTTACTTCCACTACCCCACAGTGAAGGGTCTAATTCAATATTTGTTGACACTGAGAAGGAACGACCAAAAGAAAGAGAGAGACCGAGACGAGTGGACGAACGAGACCACTTCGTTCACAGGTACAACACTCGACCGGATACCTCACTGGCTGTTCATTCCTTGATATCCTTCGGAGACCGGTTGTTGGTTTACGCACTTGAACCTTTACTTAGGTAAATGTTAACTGGACCTCTACTGACGTCGAGACGACTGTGGAACTATTATCTTTCGCATTTAGTGTCCTTGGTTTATTCGTCGTGGTCTAAGGACTGGGTCTCTGACTCCCTACTATTTGTAACAACAAAATTCGACAGTTTACAACCCTATTAAAAAATATGTCGTTATGTGTTGATTTATGGGTACAGAACTGTTTTCGTTAGTGACGTCTTACAGATACTTCTAGAAGATACCTAAGTTTTATTCTATTCAGAAAGGTCTTTAGTTGAATGTGAGTTAAAAAACCTCTTATGAAGATAACGTCTTTCGTATAACTATATATGAAATCTCCTCATATATCCTCAGTGTGAATGGTGTGTTTAGTAAGAATATTTTAAATTTCAAATTCAGAGAAATGACATGTGGACTTTGATTGTGTTGTGACATCTAATTGATATGATTTTATTTTTAAAATTAAATTTAATGGAACTCTAAGAGGAACAGATAAGTAAAAAGGGTCAGTCACAATATCAGGGTCAAGAAGATGTCATCCTCCTTCCTCTCCTTCCTCCTCCTTCTCCTTTTCCTCCCTTTTTTTCTTTGTTGGTCTCTTCCCTTTGTTACTTCAAACGTACGGTTTTTCTAAGTGACTCTTGTCATTAAAGGAGGTAACTACAAATAAGAGATGGACTTAGTGCTTCTTTGGAGGACTTAAAAGTCTTTGTCAGATTTAAAGTTTAGAAGACGAGGTGAAAGGGAATCCAGTTGGACATGAACTGTTTAGTGTGCATGACTAAACTAAACCTTTATTGTCCAGAGATTTTAGGACTTAACGAGAACTTGATCCGAACACAGTAACCACCCGTGTCATATAGTTGAACGGATAATTAATAAGTCGTTCAAGGAGACTATCAAAGTCGTGAGACGATACTATCAGTTTTTTACTCACCTTAGAATGTCTTCGTATATCGTATAAACCGCTCTGACTTGTCGTATATACTTCCATGTCTCGTTAGTTAATTTACCGAAGACCTACGTTCTCTATCGAGTCATAAAGTTTTTTCCTTCCATAGGAACTCTTGATTTCTTTAGACTCCTCAGAGGTACCCCGTCCCCTTCCTGGACTCTACCTTCCTTTCTTCTCAACTGAAGTGAAAACGACAAGTACCCGAAGGGACCGCCGAGTCTGTCATTTCTTAGACGCCCGTTACGTCCTCTCCATTCTCCGTACCCAAACTAGGGGCCCAGTCCTTCTAGGGGACCTCTTCCCGTACCGTTGGATGAGGTCATAAGAACGGACCTCTCGGGGTACCTGTCTGCTCGGACCGCCCGATGTCATCAGGTGCCCCAGAGTTTCTCAACTTGTGCTGACTCACTGCTTGTGAAAGTGAAAACGACAAGTCTCATTCCTCTTTCAGTCACATTTCAGTTCTTCTATTCTAAC
The DNA here is from genome assembly GCA_006410555.1 of Capra ibex. Taxonomy (NCBI): domain Eukaryota; kingdom Metazoa; phylum Chordata; class Mammalia; order Artiodactyla; family Bovidae; genus Capra; species Capra ibex. Next base: position 19,587,971 of record SJYO01000647.1, read on the forward strand.
TCGTCCTTCATCCAGAGACCCCATACCTCTTCATGTTTCGCCCTGTACTATCTTAGTGTCTTGTTAATTCTTTTCTCTTGTATTGTACCTCCACCTGGAGTTTCCACATGGAGTTTAAATTTGTACTTCTTACAAGGATCAAGTCGCGATACATAGACTAGTAACACTCCAATTAGTGAATAAGATACGGATAATGAACGGTTCGTGACAATTCGTGATGTGTGTATGTAGAGTAAATGAGGAATATTTATTATAAAAATAAAACACGGGAAATGTTCTCTAAGGGTCCACTGTGATTACCATTTCTTAGACGGACGGTTACTTCTCTGCACCCAAACTAAGGACCTAACCCTTCTGGAGGCGACCTCGTCCTTTACCGTTGAGCGAAACCATAAGAACGAACCTTTTAAGGTACTTGTCTCCTCGTACCGTCCGATGTGTCAGGTGTCTCGGTTCCTCTCAACCTGTATTGACTCGTTGATTCGTGTGTCTGTTCTTGTGACTCCTCAAGTCTCTGAAGTTATTGAATGGACTCCAGTGTTCGTCTTGGTTCTAAACATTAGTCAAGTCAAGTCAAGTCAGCGAGTCAGCACAGACTGAGAAACGCTGGGGTACTTAGTGTCGTGCGGTCTGGAGGGACAGGTAGTGGTTGAGGTCCTCAAGTGAGTTGAGTACAGGTAGCTCAGCCACTACGGTAGGTCGGTAGAGTAGGAGACAGTAGGGGAAGAGGAGGACGAGGGTTAGGGAGGGTCGTATTCTCAGAAAAGGTTACTCAGTTGAGAAGCGTACTCCACCGGTTTCATAACCTCAAAGTCGAAGTTGTAGTCAGGAAGGTTTCTTGTGGGTCCTGACTAGAGGAAGTCTTACCTGACCAACCTAGAAGAACGTCAGGTTCCCTGAGAGTTCTCAGAAGAGGTCGTGGTGTCAAGGTTTCGTAGTTAAGAAGCCACGAGTCGAAAGAAGTGTCAGGTTGAGAGTGTAGGTATGTACTGGTGTCCCTTTTGGTATCGGAACTGATCTACCTGGAAACAACCGTTTCATTACAGAGACGAAAAGTTATACGATAGATCCAACCAGTATTGAAAAGAAGGTTCCTCATTCGTAGAAAATTAAAGTGACGTCAGTGGTAGACGTCACTCAAACCTCGGGTTTTCTTATTTCAGACTGTGATAAAGGTGACAAAGGGGTAGATAAACGGTACTTCACTACCCTGGTCAACGGTACTAGAAGCAAAAGACTTACGACTCGAAATTCGGTTGAAAAAGTGAGAGGAGAAAGTGAAAGTAGTTCTCCGAAAAATCAAGGAGAAGTGAAAGACGGTATTTCCACCACAGTAGACGTATAGACTCCAACGACTATAAAGAGGGCCGTTAGAACTAAGGTGGAACACGAAGAAGGTCGGGTCGCAAAGAGTACTACATGAGACGTATCTTCAATTTATTCGTCCCACTGTTATATGTCAGAACTGCATGAGGAAAAGGATAAACCTTGGTCAGACAACAAGGTACGGGTCAAGATTGACAACGAAGGACTGGACGTATATCCAAAGAGTTCTCCGTCCAGTCCACCAGACCATAAGGGTAGAGAAAGTCTTAAAAGGTGTCAAAGAACACTAGGTGTGTCAGTTTCTGAAACTGTATCAGTTATTTCGTCTTTATCTACAAAAAGACCTTGAGAGAACGAAAAAGGTACTAGGTCGTCTACAACCGTTAAACTAAAAACCAAGAAGACGGAAAAGATTTTATTCGAACTTGTAGACCTGCAAGTGCCAAGTACATAACGACTTCGGACCGAACCTCTTAAAACTCTACTCACGTTAACACGCCATCAAACTCGTAAGAAACCGGAACGGAAAGAAACCCTAACCTTACTTTTGACTGGAAAAGGTCAGGACACGGGTGACGACTCAAAAGGTTTAAACGACCGTATAACTCACGTCGTGAAAGTGTCGTAGTAGAAAGTCCTAAACTTTATCGAGTTGACCTTAAGGTAGTGGAAACGCTACGAAACAAGTATCACTACGAAAGATTCCAGGTGAACTGAAGTGTAAGGTCCTACAGACCGAGATCCACTCACTAGTGTGGTAGCACTAATAGAGTCAGCACTTCTAGTAAAAGCATGTCAAGAAGATACATCAGAACGGTGGAGAAGAATTATGGAAGACGAAGACAATCCAGGTAGGGTAAAGACAGGAAAAAACTCAGGTAGAAACGTACTTTACAAGGGAACCATAGAGATTAAAAGAACTTCTCTAAAGATCAGAAAGGGAAAGACAGCAAAAGGAGATGAAGAAACGTAAGTAGTGACTCCTTCCGAAAGAATAGAGAAGAACGATAAGAAACCTTAAGACGTAAGTCTACGAATATAGAAAGGAAAAGAGGAACCGAAAAACGAAGAGAAGAAAAGTGTCGATAAACATTCCGGAGGGGTCTGTCGGTAAAACGAGAAAACGTAAAGAAAAGGAGCCCCTACCAGAACTAGGGACAGAGGACATGTTACAGTGTTTGGAGGCAGGTATCAATTAGTCCGTGAGATAGATAGTCTAGATCAGAGAATTTAGATAAAGAGTAAAGATGACGTATTAGTAATCCTTAAACTAAATCCAGTATGGACTTACCAGATCACCAAAAGGGATGAAAGAAGTTAAATTCAGACTTGGACCACTATTCCTTAAGTAGTAGACTCAGTGTCAGTTGAGGGTCAGAACAAAAACAACTGACATATCTCGAAGAGGTAGAAACCGACGTTTCTTATATTAGTTAGACTAAAACCACACCTGGTAGACCACTACAGGTACACATCTCAGAAGAGAACACAACAACCTTCTCCCATAAACGATACTGGTCACACAAGAGAACCGTTTTGAGGTAATCGGAAACGGGACGAAGTAAGACGTAAGGTTCCGGTTTAAATCCTTACTTGTGTAAACTGAGGTATAACCTAGTCAAAGAAAATGAAATTGAAAACATAAGATAACAAAGACGATGTTCAATTCTTACAACGGATATTGGACTGTATGTGTCCTGTCGGGTAAGAATTTCGAGAGCGGAAATTTTTTATACTGAAAAGGTAAGTATGTCTCTATTTTTCAACTTTTTGTCTCTTGTAAACGAAACAACCTCCAAATCTTCTCGTAGTACTGGACTGGACGTACTTGTCGACGTTCTTGTTTCTTAAGACTGTAGTTCTTCAAACGTTTTTGCTTGGTGTGGTAGAGGGGAAAATTATATTTTCTTCGGACTTAAGACTGAACCCATTCTACAAAGAAACCGTGTGATCAGGTGGTTGAAGTAGACGACCGAAACGTCTATTTCAACGATAAGAAACGGGGTTGTTGAACAGAGAGTTAAATAACCTGACACCACTCGTCATGGTCGAACCTGAGTCATTGTTAAGTTCAGGTCCATACTGACTGTGTTTTCGGGTACGAGGATCGGTAGTAAGGTAGGATTACAATTCATGTCTTTTCTCGGGTTCTTTGTAATCAAGACTTTGAGAGGAAGTTCGAGAAGTGTCCATTACAGGATGGACCGGGTGGACTCTCAAGGTAGGTTACCCATCACTTCTGTCCAGTTCACATCCTCACGACGTGTCACATCCCCCGTGTACGGGAAGATCAGGGAAGATCAGAACCGGTACGTTCTACACTTTGAGAACGTTTCGGTGACTGAGAACAAACGACGACGACGACGACGACGACGACGATTCAGCGAAGTCAGCACAGGCTGAGACACACTGGGGGTATCTGCCGTCGGGTCGTCCGAGGGGGCAGGGACCCTATGAGGTCCGTTCTTGTGACCTCACCCAACGGTACAGGAAGAGGTTACGTACTTAGTACTAGTGGAGATTTAAGATACACGTCAGAAACAAAACGGACGTTTTCCGAATGAAGAACACTGGTGTGGTTTTTATAGGATTGTGTTACCACCGTACATAACTAAAATTTGTAAGAAAAGAAAACGGAGACTCGACGAGAGGATGATGGATGATTTGTATGAAAACAAGAGGAGCCTACAGTGTTGTTTATGTGCGTCCGTTAAAGTAATTTTTAATATCAGTAGGTAGGGAATGTACGTCTTGTTTCTGTGCTACGTTTGCTTGAATAAATGCTTAGTCTGAGTGTCTGAATCTCTTACTTGAATGGTAACGGTCCTCCTTCCGACACCCTTCCCTATCCCTGAAACCCTACTTGTCCATGTGTGACAATATAAATTTTACCTATTCGTTGTTCCTGCACGACACATCGTGTCCCTTGAGACGAGTTCCGATACACCTTCGGACCTACTCTCCCTCAAACCCCCTCTTAACTATGTACGTATACATACCGACTCCGGGAAACGACAGATGGGCTTTGATGGTTTTATAACAATTAGAGGTTATGTTTTAAATATTAGATTATTTTTTATTTAAATTTTTTAATATAAAGTAGTCAACGATAAATTATGGTACTACGAGTGAAACTCGAATTTACGTTTCGGACTTCTGTTTCACCTTGGAGATTGAATAAAACGTTTCCTCTATTTACTGTTTTCTGTACACTTAAAAACTCTTGGATCTTCCGAGTAAAGATAATGAGGATTAAGTTGACAGTATGAAGTGGACCACCACAAGTTCTATAAAGATATTTCTCTTTTATAGAGTGGTAGAGGTCTCTGAAGTTATAAGAAAATAAGGTCTCTTTGGTTTTATTAAGGATAAAAATAATTAACCTGTATGGAAGGGTAATCGAATAACAAACAAAGACAGAACGAAACAAAAAGTGACTGACTAAATAACTTTAGTCAAAGTACTTTAGGAGACTCGTTATTAGGTTTTTACGTCATAACCCAAATTAGATAGAGATACTGTTTCATTTGACGGAAGGAAGTATAAAATTTATATTTACAAAAGAATAACAGAAGTAGGGGGTATAAGTAAAGACCCTACAATAATGAGTACTTTCGCGAAAGAGTAAAAGAGTCTTTTACTCTTCGTGTTTGTAGAACCTAGAGGATTTCATCTTAGTACTCTTAAAAGGTCTCATGCACACCAATCTAATGTCTATTGTACAGTTGTATGTATAATATTCTTTGACCTTACCCCGAACTTAAAATAAAAGAAAGTCTTAAACACTAGGGTAAGTGACGTAAGAAGATAAAATCTTAAACCTTATGACTCCCTCTGATGAGTCAGTCTTTGACTTCCCAATCTCTGAAATGGTAAAAACGTTCGAATGATCATTCCGACGAGTCTCTTCCGTAGTCACGAGAACGGACCTTTTAGGACACCTGTCTCCTCGGACCATCCGACGTCAGGTACCCCAGTGATTCTCAACTTGTGCTGACTCGTTGAAGTGAAAGTGGAAACTGAAAGTACGTAACCTCTTTCTTTACCGTTGGGTGAGGTCACAAGAACGGACCTCTTAGGGTCCCTACCCCCTCGGACCACCCGACGGCAGATACCCCAGCGTGTCTCAGTCGTACTGACTGTCGTCGTCGTCGTCACTCCGACGATACATGCCAAAATATATGTATCTTCCTGTCTCCTTGTATGTGGGAAACCTGTGTCTGTTTTGAGAAATAATTATTCTTTCTTGTATTCTTTTACTTGTAGGTTTCGTTATAGAATGTAGTCAAGGGTTTCGGGGTCAGGGGCGTCCCACTATGTCACCCCTGGTCTACAGTGTATCCGTCNTGCACACCAATCTAATGTCTATTGTACAGTTGTATGTATAATATTCTTTGACCTTACCCCGAACTTAAAATAAAAGAAAGTCTTAAACACTAGGGTAAGTGACGTAAGAAGTTAAAATCTTAAACCTTATGACTCCCTCTGATGAGTCAGTCTTTGACTTCCCAATCTCTGAAATGGTATAAACGTTCGAATGATCATTCCGACGAGTCTCTTCCGTAGCCGTGGGGTGAGGTCATGAGAACGGACCTTTTAGGACACCTGTCTCCTCGGACCATCCGACGTCAGGTACCCCAGTGATTCTCAACTTGTGCTGACTCACTGAAGTGAAAGTGGAAACTGAAAGTACGTAACCTCTTTCTTTACCGTTGGGTGAGGTCACAAGAACGGACCTCTTAGGGTCCCTACCCCCTCGGACTGCCCGACTGCAGATACCCCAGCGTGTCGCAGCCTGTGTTGACTGTCGTCGTCGTCGTCACTCCGACGATACATGCCAAAATATATGTATCTTCCTATCTCCTTGTATGTGGGAAACCTGTGTCTGTTTTGAGAAATAATTATTCTTTCTTGTACTTTTTTACTTGTAAGTTTCGTTATAGAACGTAGTCAAGGGTTTCGGGGTCAGGGGCGTCCCACTATGTCACCCCTGGTTGGTCTACAGTGTATCCGTCAGTGACCTCACGTAGTGTTCTCTCTTTAGGGGTTTAATCCTTTTTGATTATAAAAAAAAATGATAAAATAAAGAAAAAATTATTGAGCTACCATAAGAAATGATAGAAATGTTTTTGTTTTTAGAGGTCGTCCTTTTTGACTAAATATATTCCGATGCCGACTGGACGAGTAACAGGGGAGGTCTCCTTCTTTCTCCAAAATAAAAAGGAGACCTTACATTCGTTTAAAGAGGTTCCTCTCCTTCTGAAAAATGATTGGACCTTACGTAGACTCCTCCCTCTGTAAAGATTCGAAAGAATAGAGATCGAAGGTTCCAGTAAACGCGAACTTTGTAGGAACTTGTCTACCAGGTTCTTCATACCCTTTATGGTGTTTCTTTACGGAAAGTTTTGTCTATCCTGACCCCTGTCTTGACTTATAACGGAGGTCCTTCGTAAAGTGGGGGTTCTTTCGGGGGTTCGGAGTCCTGAGACAGGGTCTTGTCGGGTATGGACGTCCGAGACCTGAGATCCGACGTTCAAGTGTGGGGTTGGGATTTAGTCCCACTTCGGTTTAGGGTTTTAGACTACCTGAATAGTCGACTTTTAGTCTTTTCTGGACTGTCTCTCCCTCTTTTAGGTTTATATTTTAGTTATCCTGTTTTTAATCTTTTTTTTTAGTTTATCATTCACCATGAACCCTCTCTTACCAATAATCTCTTAAAAGACTCGACTAGACTTACGGAGTAATGAAAGCATATCTTCTACGTACCAGAGTCTTTTCCGTCCCTATTTTACCAAATTTCATGGATAGTCAAATCTGTTATAGGGATCTCATATCTCTGACGAGTTTCTCGGAAGTCCATTTCGGTTTCCTCTTTATTATAATAGGTTCTACCTAAGTCCCACCTTCTCTTAAATAGGATATTACACGGACAGGTGTCTGATATGCCAGTCTGAGGAACACATCTGTCTGGAAGACGGCCTTTCTCGAGCGTAGTCGTCCCGGGAGGGGTCGTGTCAATACTAATTGATTCTGTGAAGTAATCGTATAGAAGTAAAGAGTCCCACTTTTTGACCAGACTTTACCCTGTTCGATAGTAACTGTTGGGTTGCATGGTTAGGTGCCTGGTGAATCTTTGTAGTCTCCCCAAGGGACCGTTCTTATCGAAACTTTGACCCAATGTGAAAACCGTTGTTTAGTGGCTCACAAGGACTTTTTAATTTTCGTAGAACAGACCCCTTCTCCATAATGAAGATAAAAGATTGATTCCATAAAAGACCACAAGACCCCTCCGTTTGTCGGTTCTACGTCAGAGAAGTCCGAAAGTAAACGACTCTTTTTACCGGGAAGTCTGAGGAACACTATAAAACCCTTGTAATTCGACTCATTTTAAACCCCAGTAGATTGTCCAATTACTAGGTTTAGTAATTTGACTGATGTGATTAGAGGGAAGGGTGTTCTTGTTACAGTCAGCGAACTGAAGATTTTTACTCCTGTGACCCTTTCTCTTCGACTCTACCCTTTTTGACCCGTCGACCACACGAGAAATTTCAAGTGTAAGATTAAATTCTCCTTTTTTCAAATGTCCCCAGAAGAGAGAAGTACGTTCGATGTATAAAAATATAGTGCATAAAAATTTTAATATATAAATACGTATATATATGTATGTATATATAATATGTGTTAGTATAGACTGAGAAACGTTGGGGTGCCTGACATCGGATGGTCCGAGGAGACAGGTACCTTAAAAAGTCTGTTCTTATGACCTTACCAATGGTAAAGGAAGAGGTCCCCTCGAAAGTCTGGGTCTCTAGTTCGGAAGTAAGGAACGTAGAGGACGTGGACGTCCGTCTAAGAAATGGTGATTCGGTGCTCCCTTCGGGGGTATGATGTGAACTAGAATCGGTTTTCCAGTTCTTCGATATATATCTAAATGTTTTGAAAAACGAAACGAAAATCTTATGGTCACGATACTTAATTCGCAGTTGACGAACCAAATAACAGGTGGAGAGAACATCGATTTAATACGAAATATCTCAGACTAATGTAATTCGAGGGAACCATTTGGTCGGTAATATCGACACAAACACATAGAAACGACGTATGTTACGATATAAGTGTTAGGAGAGTCAGAAGATTGGCAATTTTCATAAATGACTCGGAAATATAATAAGTTTGAGTCCAAAAAGGTACCCATAACAAGTTAGGAACTCTAGACCCTGTTCCAATTTTCACGATCTTTGTTACGAAGATTCAGGAATGTAAAGGGATAAAGGATACACACAAGTTTGGTAATTGAGAATTCTTATATAAAGAGGTGATTTTTTTTCTAAAGGGGTCTATTTAAAACTACCAATAGGTTCCACCTGTTTGGGTCACATCGGTGTTCGTCCAGTCAGAATTGTGTTTCCTGTATGGTGTTTACTCACCACTAAGACGGGACCTTTTATTTAAGGATGGTTCTCGTCACCATGAGTCCGTAGTAGGTTATAATATTTTCTTCCTTTAGGACAGAGAGAATTTATTTTAGGTCTTAGAGATTTCAAGTGTCGACCCTTCACTTTTAGGTCTATCCTTTCCAGAGTCCCTTTCACTGAACACAATAAGGATGGTACACCATCCGTCTTAAGATTCTACTAGGGACTTGTCTCACATTAGGGGAGAGGAACCTCATGCCATCTCAGACACTTATACTACTCTATAATGAGGACCCTATTCCAATATAATATACCGTGTCATCTGAAAATTTTTAATATAATGTATTTTAATGGTAGAATTGTTAAAATTTGACTTGTCAGGTCATTATAATTCATATATGTACAACGATACGTTGTTTAGAGGTTTTGAAAAAGAAAAAGAAAAAAATTATAAATAAATAAACTGACATGACTTAGAATCGACACCGTGTACTCGAAGACAGATCGACACCGTACCCTCGGGATCTCGTGTTCCGAATCGACGGAACTCCGTACACCTCGGATTCAAGAGACTGGTCCCTAGCTTGGGTACAGGGGACGTAACCTACCACCTAAGAATTGGTGACCTGATGGTCTCTTCAGGGGTCAGTAGTCGGTAGAACTAAAGTTGAAGTACTCTGGGAGTTGTCAGTTTTGAAAAGTCTGACGACTGTATGCCTTTACCGTTCTATAATTTAAAGGCGATAAAACTCGATGATTTAAGTACCATAAATAATGTGTCGTTCTCTTTTGATTATGTGGAACTAGTGTGGGAGGAGAAAGTTACTCCAGAAAGATTAGTGACCTGAGATACCGAGGAAACAGGACAGGTTTCAACTCTGACTTACTTCGTAAAAAAAGAGAGAGAGAGAAAAATTTTAAAGTAAATAAATAAAGGAAAACCGACACGACCCAGAAACGACGACGTGTGCCCGAAAGAGATCAAAGTCGTTCACCCTCGATGAGGGGTCGACGTCACGTCGCCGAAGAGTGACGTCACGGAAGAGAAGAACACCTCGTGTCAGAGATTTCGTGAGCCCGAAGCCATCAACACCGCGCACCCGAGTCGTCAACGCCGAGTGTTCAAGATCTCCCGTCCGAGTCGTCAACACCGGGTACACGAATCCGAGGGGTAGGCACACCTTAGAAGGGTCTGGTCCCTAGTTTGGGTACAGGAGGTGTACCTGTCCATCTAAGAATTGGTGACCTGGTGGTTCCTTCAGGAGAGAGAAATGAATAGAAATCCCTCCTTGAAAATTTAGTTAGATATTTCAAACAATATCCATTATACATATGTACCAAGTGTTTAGTTTGATACATTCTCGTACACATGTAGAGAGAGACGGTGACAATGGGGAGTAGCGGGAAACGTCCACCAGTGGACGTTTGGGAGAGGGGTCCCTTGGTGACGATGATCAAAGAATTGTAGGAACGACTCAATAAAATTTACATATATACACTGGTTTTTTCGACAATTAATGAGGGCTATAGTTAAGAGAAGAAGAGTCTATCGTCATCTTAAAAATAACCTCGTTTACCCACGGTCCTTATTTTTGATGTGACGTGTTCCAAGTTATATCGATCCACACTGGTCCACACCGTCGAAGGTCCTTAGAAAAAACGGGTAAAAGAGAAGAAGAAGAGTAGAAGGTAGGGTGACGGATTTTCCCCTACGAGGGAACCAGTTTCCTGTTCCGGTACGGGGTTCTTACCTCCCGTCCACTCGATCTTCCTTTGATCGGGACACTCACATAGTTCATAGTCTCGGGATAGAGGTAAGACCTTATGAAAGGAGGTCTATAAATGTCCTTCTCTACCAAAAAATAGAAAAAAAAAAAAAAAACCAGTGTGACGTTCCGTTCACCCTAGAATCAAAGGGTTGGTTCCTAGCTTTGACGTGGGGGACGTAACTTTCACGTCTCAGAATTGGTGACCTGGTGGTCAGGGAGTTTAAAAAAGAAAAAATTCGGTGACAAGGAAAACTTATAATAGGGAACTTCGAGTTAGATTAAGGATTGATTATGTTATAAAAATTTTGATACTTCTATTTCAGAGGGAATGGGAAAGACAATGGTTTTATTATCTTCTGGATTAAGTTATAATGCAACAAGGTATAAAACGAAGAAACTGAATGCCTGAAGAGAACATCCAGAAAGGTAAAACATGACGGTCCCTTCTGTTCTGTCTACCGTGTGATGTTTGTCCACAATTCCCTTTTTATTTTCGTGATAAATATTTCTAAACCCGTCCGAATCCTCTTTAGTCATTCCCTTCTCCTTCGGTACCACCTTTCGGTGATATTAAAATATGGACTTTTCTATTCAGTTGCCTGACCAATATTCTTGATCCTAAATAACGATGTCCTGTCCCGATGGGTTGTCTTCATACCGAAAACTAATTTTTTATCGACAAAGGTTGGAAGTGGAGTCGTCCCTCCCTCGGACTCCTTATAGGATTAACGAAAGAAGGATAAGAGGTTAGAGGACGACCACGGAGGATAAAGGAATTAGGTTCGTTTTCGAACTCCCGGTCCTTCGAACCAACTACGTAAAGTGTCTCAAGTGGTGGGACCTCGGGTCTCGTCATACCTCTTTCAGTCTCACGTAGTCCTCCCTTTTTACTTTATATGTCACGATGAGTGGGTACAATGAGGAGTCGTCACAGAAAACAAATCTTCTCTTTTTGACACAGGGGTTGTGTCCCTTGTATGTTTCAGGGGAGTCGATGGTACGCAAGAATTCCATTATAATAAGTCAGTATAAGGTTATGTAATTTGAAATCGGCGATGTAACGAGAGGATTTACTCGTTAAATTTATTAAATTTATTAGGTGTCCCACTAGTTGTTTAAGTTACGTTAGAGATAGTTTTAAAGTTGACCAAAAAAAAAAACAAAAAAAAAAAAAANCAAAAAAAAAAAAAAAAAAAAAAAAAAAAAACGTCTTTTCCCGTACGACTAGGACTTCAAGTATACTTTTACGGTTCCTAGGGTTTCTCCTTTCTTTTGGTGACTTTTTCTTCTGATTTCAACTTCCTGAGTGTAGAGAACTAAAACTTTGAGTAATGGTTCGTTATCAATAGTTTTATATTACGATGTACGTATTTCTGTCCATATATCTGGTATATACCTAGTTACCTTATAATCATCTAGTTTTCGGGTCTTTATTTGAGTATGTAAACATAAGTTAGTTGAAAATTGTTTTCATGGTTCTGGTATCTTATTCTTTTCTTATCAGAAAAGTTTTATACTAGGACTCTGTTCACTGATAGGTGTACCTTTCTTACTTAAATCTGAAGAAGTAGTGTGGTATATGTTTTTGATTGAGTTTTATCTTTTTTCTGGATTTGTTTTGTCAACTTAGATATTTTGAGACTCTTAGGAAAGACATTTAGAGACACTGAGACCTCATCCGGTGTCGAAGAATATATACTGTGATTTTCGTGGTCACAATCTTTTTTATCTATTTGACTTGAAATAGTTTTAAATTTAAAACGACACACCGTTTGTTATGGTAGTTCTTTAACCTTTTGTTTAAGTATCTTTCCCTTCGTTTTAGACATCTAGTATAAAGTCTATTCCCAGATCATAGATTTTATGTATTTCTTGAGATTACTATGTTGTTGTTGTTTTTTTGTTTTTAAGGTAAATTTTTTTAACCATTCCCACACTGATCTGTCAAGAGGTTTCTTTTATATGTTCACCAGTCATTCGTGTACCTTTCTACAAGTTGTTATCAGTAGTCTCTCCTTGAAAGGATCACCAGGTCACCAATTCTGAAAGTGACGTCGTCCCGGACCCATAGTAGGGACCATCTCCTTGATTCTAAGACGTACGACGTGTCGGGTCGGTGTATGTATGTGTCTCATACGTTAAGTCGCCAAAAATCATATAAGTACACAACATGTTGGTAGTGGTGATAGATTAAGGTCTTGTAAAGACAATAGAGTTTTTCTTTAGAGTATGGACGATCGTCAAAGAGGGTTAAAGAGGAAAAGAGGTTGGTAAGAGTTAGTGATGGATGAAAAGTACATCTGTTGGGTGGAGATAATTAAACAGATAAGACCTGTAAAGTATATTTTCGTTAGTATGTTATACACCGGAAAATACAGACGGAATAAAATGAATCTTATTGTAAAAATTCCAAGTGGGTACAACATCGTACATAGTTGTAAAGTAAGGTAACGTACTGATGTGGTGTAAAACAAATAGTCAATTAGTCAACTAATTTTAAGTATACAACTTTAAGATTCGAGGTCCCACTGGCAGAACCCTCCACCTCGAGAATCCTCCACTAATCCAGTGTTTCACTACTCATGGAAGTACTTTTTCCGTGGTCTCTATAGAAGTAGGGAAGTTGGTGTACTCCTGTTTCGTTTTTGTGTGACACATACTTGGTCTTTCACCCGGGAGTGGTCGGAGACTTATACAACCCCGGTACTAGAACCGGAAGGACCAGGGGACTTGACACTTTTTATTCATAAGTAACATATTTGGTAACGACGACGACGACGACGACGATTCAACGAAGTTAGCACAGACTAAGACACTCTGGGGTATCTGCCGACGGGTGGTCCGAGGGGATAGGGACCCTAAGAGGTCCGTTCTTGTGACCTCACCCAACGGCAAAGGAAGAGGTTATGTACTTTCACTTTTCACTTTCACTTCAGTGAGTCAGCACAGGCTGAGGATCGCTGGGGTACCTGACGTCGGATGGTCCGAGGAGGCAGGTACCCTAAAAGGTCCGTTCTCATGACCTTACCCAACAGTAAACGGAAGAGACCATATTTGGTAGATCAAGTACCATAAAAACGATATCCTCTATCGGTTTGGAGTAAGGATATCATGAAACCAGAAACCCCCAAAATAGAACTAACTAACGAGTTCACTTATGGGACCCAAAGTTTATCTCAGAAGGAGTAGAGGTGACACATCGTCGTTGGTTGTAAGAGTAATGATTGACTCTCAGTAGAGGGGTCTACCATCTTAGTGGAGAAGAGACAGAAGAAGTTTAGTTCTGTATCGGATTAAACTGAAAGTTCATCGGGGTAAACTACTATTTGTCCGTATCCCTTATATACACTTATTGTCATTTGTCTTTAGTTTCTTTAGTTCGTATCTGAAACTTGTTTTAAGACATATAAGTAACCTTTAATATCGACATTGGTAACTCAACCGAATAAATAAACTACAAAACTTTTAAGGCCATTAATAAAGACGTTACTTATACCTATGATGTATCTTGAAATCATGAAACTACAATGGACCAAAAGGAAAATGAAAATGTCTTAAATATAAAATTACACTTTGAGATATATTGTCTTCTTTCTTACGATTAGAGTCACCGAAAACGCTAAACGGTAACTCCATTTTAGAATATTCTTTGGGTTAAAATTTTCGTTACACATTACTGTGTTTACTTGTATAGATACTTTGTCTTTGTCTGAGCGTCTGTATTTCTTACTGAACGTCCGTAGACTCAGTCAGGATTCCTCCACGTACTTGGATGTCGGATAATAAGTCTCACTTCATTCTGTCTCTTTCTGTTTATAGCATATAACTACGAATATATACCTTAGATCTTTCTACCATGACTACTTGGGTAAACGTCCCGTCGTTACCTCTACGTCTGCATCTCTTCTGAACACCTGTGTTACCCCCTCCGTCTCCCACCTTGTCAACCTCTCTCATCGCACCTTTGTGCATGTAATGGTATACATTTTATCTATCGGTCCCCCCTAAGCGACATACTACGTCCCTCGAGTCTGGACCATAAGACACTGTTGAATCTTCCAACCCTACCCCACCCTCGACCCTCCCTCCCAGTTCTCCCTCTCCTGTACACATATTATAGATACCAACTAAATACAACTACATACTGTCTTTGGTTGTGTTATAACATTTTGTTAGTGGGAGGTTAACTTTTATTTATTTCTTTTTCTTGACTGAACACCAGTGGTTCCGCCATTCCCCATCCCCTCCTTTCATAACCCTCAAATCCTAATCATCTACATTTGACCATATATATCCTACCTATTTGTTGTTTCAGGATGACATATCGTGTCCCTTGATACAAGTTATAGGATACTATTTGGTATTACCTTTTCTTATACTCTTTCGTATATATATATATATATATATACATACATATTGACTCAGTGACATCACATGTCGTCTTTAATTGTGTAACGTTGAGTTTATACGAAGTTATTAAAAAAATCTTCGACTTTTGTTACAAATCAAAGGTACTTTTTAACCTTTTTTTTATATGTGTCGAAAGTACTAGTTCATTCTAAATAGAGTCCTTGGGTTCCATCTAAATCGTGAGTTTGTAATTAGTTATATTGATCGTAAAGTACTACTAAAGACAAAAATTTTTTATTTCAAAAAACCAAGTAAGTCACTTACTAAATAAATTTAATTTAATTTTTTTTTTTTTTGTTCCCGGTTTTTACCCGGTCTCTCTTCTCCAGAGTTAAAAGTCAAATTGTTCTGACGGACTGATACACTGGACCTTTTCGTAAAGAAGGAACCTATGGACCCGGAGGTTTTAGGACTTAGATTCCAATGTCTCTATCTCTTTTAAAACTTCCACTCAAGATTCCTTATCACTCTCTCCGGTACAGATACAGATGGGAAACCAAGAAACTCGGGACCAAAGACTGATATTCCGTCTGTGGTGCCACCTCACCAGGGACCCAGTTCCGCGCGTGGTGTATGTCGTGGAGCTGGAAGTCATCTTGAGGATGGTAAGAAAGTTCGATTGGGTACCCCAGCGATTCTCAGTCTGTGCTGACTCGCTGAAGTGAAAGTGAAAAGTGAAAGTACGTAACCTCTTCCTTTACTGTTGGGTGAGGTCACAAGAACGGACCTCTTAGGGTCCCTGCCCCCTCGGACCACCCGACGGCAAAAACCCTGACGTGTCTCAGCCTGTGCTGACTTCGCTGAATCGTCGTCGTCGTCGGAGAGACTCACTATTTGGTGTATTCTAGCCGCGTAAGACTCTCGCACTCGGGTCGCACCGTGTAGAAACAGGATTCTACACTGAGGTCAGTCCCAGGTACGATTTAGTCATGACACTATTGACTATTTTAAAGGAAAGTCGGTTGTTTACGACCCCCTTCCTAACACTTTTCCCTTTCATTTAGGCATCGGACTTATACATAGACAAGTAATCCTTGTCTAACGACGGGAGAGACACTACTTTCCTCCGAGTACATTCGGACGTGGTCCATGGATCGACTGAGGAACCCTTACCTGGTACACTCCTCGAGTGGACTACAGGTGATAGTTATCCGACCCGTGAGTTCGGTATCACTGGTGCAGTGGACCCACCCGTTTCAGGGGCGACGGTGCCACCACAACATGTGACGGGGGAACTCGTTCGCGTCCTCACTGACCCCTCCTCCCTACTCGTAGAGCAGGGGACCTAATAACTCTTTGAGGAGACGTTACGTACTGGAAACATCTCGAAAGCGGAACCCAGTTTTTATTAGGACACAGGTGAGTGGGGCCTATTGAGAAGGGGACCTAAAGAAACAGGGGTCAGAAGTTCAGAACAAGAAAGGGACTGTTCGTCTGGGTATGTAATTGGTAGCGGACATTTAATCCTAACTATGTTTGGAGTCTAGTAAAGAGGAGGACGCGGTTCACCTACTGGTTTGTAGGTGGACTACAAGGACAGGTGACCCTTTTAAACGGGACTCGTGTGAAAGTCCCGATGGAGATTGGCTCCGACTTTCTCGTCACAGACTTAGACGGCTACAGTCGTGTGGTACGTCCGGGTCTATACTTCAGTCGGACACAGAAAAGAGGAGACAAGTGACAAGGATCCCTTAGGGGTCCACCGGGTTCCATATTCGACTCACCATCCATCGTTACGTGATAGGATCCGGAGCACCCTCAGACTCGACGGAAGGTCTAGAGGAGGTGGACCAGAAGGGATAAGGTAAGGGTAAATTGTAACCTTCCGACGACATGTGTAGGTTAAAACACTAAAACACCGAGGCTATTGTACGTTAGGTACCATCCATTAGACCCTGTGTCTCAATGGATGGTGTTAGTCTATCAGTAGACTGGAAGTGATTCTGGGTCCTTATTAGGTCCTAGACGAAGAATTTCTCCCTTGTCAACAGGTTTCCCTGGTGTCGGGTTGGCACAGTGAGATCCCTGGACTCAACACTATGATGGGGACCAGGATGGTCTCCGAGCAACGTCGTAGGGGTAGACGGTACCTGTGAAGGTTTCGGTGGTCCAGACGACCCAATATTCCGAGATCACCTTCCCGTAACATATGGTATCGGAGTTGAACGAGTTCAGAAGAGTAACTCGTGGTGTGCTTTGACTGGGTGGTACACCCAGTCTCGTAGTGTGGGTTTCCACTATCTACAACGGAGGTTTTAGTTCTCCGGGAGTTTCGTACCACGCTTCAAGTTTTACTTCGTAAAAAAGAGAGAAATTCCCCCAATAGACTTGTACGTGGCCAGGAGACCTACAGGTGTCCTCGTAGTTCGGGGAACGACGTAAATTAAGGGTAGGAGACTGTACGTACAATAAACAGATCCCAGGACCGATGACGGGTCGAGTGGGAGAGGTTGATTATATTGAAATAGTTATATCGACTGGTTATTCTACTAGTTCAAGACGGACCTGACACAGCACTGTCTTTGTCTTACCTCTGTCAGGGAACCCATTTTGTCAATTCCGTGATTGGAGAGACGAGGTTTTTCTGTTTGACATGAGCTAATAGAAACCACTGTCGTTACACGTTTTGTAGATACTATTTAGATATCGTCCTATTACCATGACCCACTTTTCCACGAGTGGACGCGGTCCTTTCTACGGTATAGGTCTTGGAGTTGAATCTAACCGTGATGAGGACTTATTTGTTGGACGTAAGAGGGTCTGAGAGACCGAAAACTTAACGAGTTTGTCCACTCAATGTACCTCTCTACCATCCTTAATGGGTAAGACGCAAAAAAGTTCAAAAACTGACTCAATGAGTAGGGAGGGGGTCCCTACACCATGACGAAAAGTAAACGACAGAACCCAACCTCCAGTTCTACCCCTTCAAGATCCTCGAAAATAAACTGGGGAAAGATGGATTGTCGGAAGTGAGACACCCAGTCCCTCAGTTATACTCCCAGGGAGTTAAAACGGTTCATATAGAGATTGGTGTGATGATGGACCCTGTTTCCTTTATTCGTGTCCTACCCAGGTCACCGTAGGACCTGGGTGAAACGTTACACAAACCTTGTTCTAAAGTAACTAGTGGCTCTGAGACATTCAGAGAAGAGTTGTCCCCCTGGTGTTACTGTAAAAGTCAGAGGTCTTTAATCGGAGTACAATCTCGGTCATAAATCATTTAGGTCCTTCCAGTCCCGTATTTGAAAAAGACAACGTAGTAGTGGGTCATTTACTGACGTCCAAAGAGGCACCTTCCAAACACTGGTGTAAAGACTAAGGAAGACACTATCCAAAATCCAGGAAGAGTTAGTTCGTCGAGGTTTCGGACACCTAAAAGAATCTAGACCTTTGACTTGTTCTCTGGTCCCGTCTACAGACGGATGTAAAAGTTCTAAAAAATAAAAAGACGTGTAGTCCAGTTCGCCATGGAATCTTCAGACAGGTGGATAAAGTGAGGATTCCTATGGTGTTAACCGGTGGTAGTGTCTAGGGATCTCCAGGAATAGAGGTCATTTCTCGGGAGGACCGAACAACATCATTACATGAGAGGAACAGACAACAACGGAGGAACAGGAGGTACAAGGGTCTAAGGTAATAGGGGTGACGTTGTAGTAGATGGGAGTAAAGGTCAGGTGTCTCTTGTCGGCGGAGCCCTGAAAAGTTTCTACGACCACGAGGAAAGTGAACACATGAAGGATTACAGAATCCTTTGTTCGGAGGACCTCGAGACCAACGGTCACCGACACAAGGAGTGGGTTTCTGGTATCGAGGATGACCTATCACGAGACCGTTGTAACGGGGGGTGGGTCCAGGTCAACATCTCCTTCGACATTTAAAGGACCCCATATACTAATTGTCCCTCTAACGAGAGACCGAGTCGCCATTTCTTAGGTAGACATTACGTCCTCTGTGACGAAGTCAGGGACCCAACCCTTCTAGGGGGCCTCTTCCCGTACCATTGGGTGAGGTCACAAGTACGGACCTCTTAGGGTTCCTGACTTGTGGGACCGTTCGATATCAGGGGTCCCAGTGTTTCTCAGTCTATGTTGACTTCGTTGACTCCTGCGTGTGTAGTAATTGTCCACCGAAACACCTAACGTGTATTTGTTAGGTACCTTCGTAAAGAGAGAGACATTCGGAAACCCGAGAGATATGACATATGGTGTTTTCAATGTTGCATAGTAAGAGTCACTGACGTACAACAACTACTCAGGGTCGAAGGTATTTAGTAGTGGTGTGTGGTTGCTCCCTGCCGCGTCTTACGGTTACGACCGCTGTCACTCTTCGAAGGAGATGTTGACCTGGACCCACCCCCGTTACAACGGTCTTGGGATGGGTCATCCTCGATATCAAAAACCCTCTCCTTGTGACGGTGACCGTTGGTCCCGAGGTCCCCTCTCTCTCGGTTCCTTGGTTGAGGACGACCATTAGGGGGACCCGGAGCTGTTACCTCCCTTTCCCGTCACCTCGGGTCATCTAGGTAAGGTTTTTTCCGTCGGAAGGTCCCTGGTTTTGTTCCGTCTCTCCCACTTATTACTTTAGCCTCTCCTTTTACTATGGTATAAGTTATGTATATAGTCACATGTTTCTTGAAGGAAAAATTGTCGACGTATCTTAAAGTGACATTCTTATATGGTCACTCGATGTACACTGGTCAGGAGACGACTACCTATAATCCAACAGAGGTTAGAACATGACATTACGCTGCATTGTATTTATCACCTATTATAGTACTCATTGGAACGTGTATCCTAAAAAATAACACCATCTTATATGGGTTGTATTTTAATGTAAAATTCACATGCTAAGTCACTGTAACTCATGTGACTGTAATAACGAGTTGGTAATGGTGGTGGGTAGAGGTCTGACAAAGTAATAGGGTTTGACTTTGAGATATGAGTAATTTGTTATTGAGAAGTAAGGAAGAGGGGTTGTCCGGGATCATTGGTAATAAGGTGAAAGACAGAGGTATATGAACTGATGTGATCCATGAAATATATTCACCCCCGTATATTACAAACGGGAAAACTTGGTACAGTAAAGTGAATCGGTAAATAAATATTCGAGACACACACGTACGCGAATCAGTGAGGCACACAGGTTGAGAAACGTTGGGGTACCTGACATCGGGCGGTCCGAGAAGACAGGTACCCTAAGAGGTCCGTTCTTATGATGTCACCCAAAGGTACGGGAGGAGGTCCCCTAGAAGGGTTGGGTCCCTACCTTGGGTCCAGAGGGTATAACGTCCGTCAGAAATGGTCGACTCGATGGTCCCTTCGGGTAAATATTTGATGAATACCGATTACAGTGAATGAGGTAACTCGGTCCCAAGTAGGTACAACATCGTATATAGTCTTGAAGTAAAGAAAAATTTCGACTTGTCGTAAAGTAACATATACTTATACACTATAAAACGTACACAATTGTCTGTTTACTATCTTTACTTTACTGACCTAGGTTCCTATATATGTTAGTATTAAAAATACAAATAACCCTGTACTGACTTCGCTGAATCGTCGTCGTCGTCGTCATCGACTTAATGTGGGAGGGGGTGTTGGGTGACTTCTTAAATCTGGTTAAATATGAGAGTAGTCGTTACGTTTTCTCATAGACAAAGGGTATAAGAACGGTTGTCTCACACAACTGAAAACCTATGAACAATTGACCTCTCTCCTTTCTTTTTCTTTTCTATTTTTCTACCGTAATCTTTAGAGAATAATAGTCACTTCAACTCCTACCATGTAAAATCCACCCGTCAACCTCCTTGAAAGTTCATGATTTAGAAATGCTTTATAATTTATTACGGATTTTATTTAATCTTCTCCCGTTATTTATAAAATTTTTAAGTGGAATCTCTCATTTCTAAAATATACGAGGTAAACGTCCGAAGACTAACAAGATATGAGGTTGGGTTTTCCTGACCGTGTTGAGTGTTCCGAAAGTGTGACCGAGGACTGTAAGATGAACCCCCGGACAGTTGTCACCGTTCACGGAAGACGCATCGGGGGTGGTCCCTAGGGAGAAAATCTATAGACTGGAAAGATTCCCTCTTTCTCAGACGACGAGGAAGGATTTCGGAAGACAGTACTGAAACCAAAGACTAGACTTTTCGTATGGTAGTGGTCCATTAGCTACGGTAGTCGGAAGATCACTCTCCTCCCCTCACCAACCGTCGTCGAAGACAGTGGGGTCCTGGTGTTCCAACTATGACGGCTAGATCGAGTATTCTACGATAGTAGAAAGAGTTCCGACGAGTGCTTAGACAGGTTTCGACCCGTGCTTAAATCTAGGTTCCCCAATTGTCCCATTGGCACAGAATCGACCTTAGTGTCTATTGGGACCGTCTCGTCATTAAAGTACACGACACAAAGGGTTTGAACGAACTATTACTCTTAGTGAACCCTGTAAACAATTTTTAGGTCGAACGGTCCGGGGACGGAACCTCTAAGACAAAGTCATCCAGTCTTTCACACTCGTCGTACAGGTCCAGTGCACTGACCACTCACCGTCTCGGTTCTACGGTACTAAGGTTTTGGGGTGAGAATGTGTGAGAATGATAGATGTAAATGATCGGATAGTAAACAACGACAAGAAGTCAGTGAGTCACACAGACTGAGAAACGCCGGGGTACCTGACGTTGTATGGTCCGAAGGTACAGGAAGAGGTAGAGGACCTCGAACGAGTTTGAGTGTAGGTAATTCAACCATTACGGTAGGTTGGTAGACCAGGAGGCCAGATAGTATCTACAGATGATAGTATCTATTATTAACCTATTTATTTTTTCAGATAGTAAACAGGTTAATGATAGATGTAAACCCGTCCAGTCAATTATTATTATTGTCGGTAAATGTGTCTCGTAAAATAAAGTATTTTGTTAAAGAGTGGGTAATAATAAATTATGAACATTGACCTGGACCTTGTTGTCTGACCAAGGTTTATCCTTTTCCTCATGTAGTCCCGACATATAACAGTGGGACGAATAAATTGAATATACGTCTCATGTAGTACTCTTTGCGACCCGACCTCCTTCGTGTTCGACCTTAGTTCTAACGGCTCTCTTTATAGTTCTTGGAGTCTATACGTCTACTGTGGTGGAAGTACCGTCTTTCACTTCTCCTTGATTTTTCGGAGAACTACTTTCACTTTCACCTCTCATTTTTTCAACCGAATTTCGAGTTGTAAGTCTTTTGTTTCTAGTGCCGTAGACCAGGGTAGTGAAGTATCCTTTATCTACCCCTTTGTCACCCTTCTCACAGTCTGAAATAAAACCCCCCGAAGTTTTATTGACGTCTACCACTAACATCGGACCTTTAATTTTCTGCGAATGAGGAACCTTCCTTTCAATACTGGTTGAATCTATCGTATAACTTTTCGTCTCTGTAATGAAACGGTTGTTTCCATACAGATCAGTTCCGATACCAAAAAGGTCATCAGTACATACCTATGCTCTCAACCTGACACTTCTTTCGACTCACGGTTTCTTAACTACGAAAACTTGACACCACAACCTCTTTTGAGAACTCTCAGGGAACCTGACGTTCCTCTAGGTTGGTCAGGTAAGACTTCTAGTCGGGACCCTAAAGAAACCTCCCTTACTACGATTTCGACTTTGAGGTCATGAAACCGGTGGACTATCCTTCTCAACTGAGTAACCTTTTCTGAGACTACGACCCTCCCTAACCCCCGTCCTCCTCTTCCCCGGCCATCTCCTACTCTACCGACCTACCGTAGTGACTGAGCTACCTGCACTCAGACTCACTTGAGGACCTCAACCACTACTTGTCCCTCCGGACCGCACGACGCTAAGTACCCCAGCGTTTCTCAGTCTGTGTTGATTCGTTGACTTGACTTGACTGACTTGGGATACTTTAACTATTTTAATAAGGGTAAAATATCCCCGAGTCTTTTCAGTTCACTAACCGATTTCTTCCCCAGTGTATAAGTTTACGGAGATCTCTGGTCCGTCAAAGTAGGTCAAAATTTTAATAACCAATACATAAGTAGAGACATCGTTCCTTTGTGAGTGAGTAAGTTGGTAAATTTTTCATGAATGTCTCATGACTACTGGCCCGTGGGTCGTCACTTGACAAATTTTAGAGATGGGAGGACCTCGGATGTAAAATCCTCACTTTTGTTTGATTCGTTATTTCTTGTTAATTATCCGAGCAAAATCTAACACCATTCACGATGCTTTCGATAATTTGTCCCGAAAACTCAACCCTTCACCCCCTCCGAAACGGATCCCACAAGGTTATGTCATCAGTGATCGAACATACACAGATAACTCGTAAACTTTATACCGAGTCTGTGTGACTCTATTCAGTATTCAGTTCTATGTGTGACCTAAAACTTCTGAATCATGGTTTTCTCTTACATTCCATAGGATTAGTATTAAAAATAGAACTAATGTTCTATTTCAACTTCCCTATAAAATCTGTATGACCTACTTTATTTTATCTAATAATTTTAGTTAAAATGGACAAAGAAAACTGAACAAATATGCCGTTATCTTTTAGAATCTTAATGCAAACACCGAGGGTAGTATCCAGAAACTTACCACGATTGATCTCCTTGGGTCCCTTCGTCGTTGTGAGGTCGGTTCTGGAGACACTCCTCCTCCGTCGACAGTCTAGACTCTCTCCTCAGAGACATCCTCTTCGACCACTTCAGGTCCACGTTTAGCCATTGTTGTCCCCCACTTCCTCACATCTGCCTCTTTCACACACGTGGTGTTGGTAAGGTTGAGTTCGACACTCTGTGCCATTACCTGTGGTTCCCTCGCCGACTCAATAAAAGAGGGACCCGGTCGGACCACAAAAATAACAAGTGAACGATTCAGTACAGGTCGAGAAAAGCTTGGGTTCCTGGTGTCGTACGGTCCGAAGGGACAGGAAGTGATAGAGGGCTTCAAACGAGTTTGAGTACAGGTAACTCAGCCACTACGTAGGTTGGTAGAGTAGAAGACAGTAGGGGAAGAGGAGAACGGAAGTCAGAAAGGGTTGTGGTCTCAGAAAAGGTTACTCAGTCGAGAAACGTAGTCCACCGGTTTCATAACCTCAAAGTCGAAGTCGTAGCCAGGAAGATTACTTATAAGTAATCTAAAGGAAATCCTAACTGACCAAACTAGAGGAATGTTCGGTTCCCTAAGAGTTCTCAGAAGAGGTCGTGGTGTTAAACTTTCGTAGTCAAGGAACCGGATGAGACCCAAGGTGTCTGTCTCCTCGGACCATCCGATCTCAAGTACCCCAGTGTTCCTCAGTCTGTACTGACTCGGACCACATCCAGTATGGAAAGGGCAGGAAGTCTCCTCCCTTTTGGTCTAGTCGGCCTAGTTGACTCAGGTGAGACGACTCCTCGACCCGTCGTCAGTCGGTGGTTCAGAGGGAGTTGGGGTAGTGTGTCGGTCCTTTCTAAACCCACTAAAAGAAAACGAAGGTAAAGGGTGTAAGAAAGGTGAATTAGATAAACCCTGTTGTCTAGGGAAACTCTTAGACTACTTTGGTACCAGGTACAGAACCTTGACAGTACCGTGGACACCCACACAGTGAATCGAACGATTACACAACGACGACGACGACGATTCAGCGAAGTCAGCACAGGCTGAGACACTCTGGGGTATCTGTCGTCGGGTGGTCCGAGGAGACAGAGACCCTAAGAGGTCCGCTCTTATGACCTCACCCAACGGTAAAGGAAGAGGTTACGTACTTCCACTTTTCGCTTTCACTTCAACGAGTCAGCACGGGTTGAGAATCGCTGGGGTACCTGACGTCGGATGGTCCGAGGAGGTAGGTGCCCTAAAAGGTCCGTTCTCATGACCTCACCCCACGGTAACGGAAGAGGTCGATTACATAATGTTACTCGTATATGACTCCAAGTCCCAGAACACCTTCAACTGCAAGTCGGACTTCGTCAGAACAGTCCCAACCTTTAGTCACCACCCGTGGCTGTAACAAAATCACTGTTCAAATCACTCTCACCTCCCCACTCCTAGTGTTTCTTTGTTTCCCTCGTGACTCTGATCAGGTGTACCAATCTCTCAGTCATTGGGTCCCTTAGTCCGAAGGACCCACCGAGTCATCCATTTCTTAGGTGGACGTTACGTCCTCAACGTCCCATACACCCAAACTAGGGGTCCAACCCTTCTAGGGGACCTCCTCCCGTTCCGTTGAGTGAGGTTATAAGAACGGACCTCTTAGTGTACCTGTCTCTTGGGACCACCTAATGTCAGGTATTCTAGTGTTTCTCAGTTTGCGTTGACTTCACTGATGTGTGCGTACGTGCCTTGGGTCCCTTAGTGGATGAGACCCAACTCAGTGTCTACCAATTCAACGGTAAGAATCAACGTTACCGGAGAAGATGTTGAATCGGTTCCTTTCCGGGCCAGGTCGTGTTGTTCCACTGACACACGTTTGGGGTTTTCCGAAAAGACGTAGTCCTTCTCCCCTCAAATTTTTGTGACTTAATCGTATTGGTCCGAGTAGGTGTGCGACGAAGACACACTCTGGGAACCTTGTGTTTCCTGAACTCAGTGAAACTCCTACCCCCCCTCCATCTCTACGTTAAAAATTTAAAAAAAAATGAAAAGTCCCAAAAAACAATAGAAACCCCCCTCCGTAACACGTACACAAAAAAACAACAAGGAGGGGATCAAACGGACCGATTCTGGTGTTCGACTTTTAACACCAGAACTGTAACAGTGACTGGACTGTTATGTTAGACATCAATAGATATTTGTGAGGAGACTCGTGAAAGGGTTTAGGGACTCAGGAAGGTTAGTTAAACGAAGACTTTATAGAGATTTGCGGAATTTTCACAATGAAGTAAGGGTCTCTAAAGGATTAAGTCTAGAGGTCGTTGTGTGTAGTATCGGTAGTTGGAGTTTTCAAAGAAGTAACAAAGATCGAGAGGGGAGGTGGAGGTAGGTTACACAGTAACTGGAAGATAGTCTTAGTGGATTCTGTTCTACACTAGAAAAGTGTAGGGGTCACTTTTAAGGACTCAGAGGGGTAAAATTGACTATTTCATCAGGTTTGGGAGTC
Organism: Capra ibex; assembly: GCA_006410555.1. Classification (NCBI taxonomy): domain Eukaryota; kingdom Metazoa; phylum Chordata; class Mammalia; order Artiodactyla; family Bovidae; genus Capra; species Capra ibex. The sequence goes on from SJYO01000647.1 coordinate 19,613,972, forward strand.
GTGTCTCCCCGTGTCAGACGGGGTTCTGGAAGAAGACGGAGGAAGAGAGAGACCGGGTTCAGGGACAGGACGGAAACTCTAAGGTCTCTTAACGGTACAAAGTTAACACGAGTCGTAGAAATAAAGAGGTATAGCAATAAACATACCAAGGGAGACGTAATACGGAAGTCAGGAATGCGGAGGTACAGACTGGTCGTGAGAAACGTGTGAAAGTTGAACTCGAATTGACAGGGAAGGAGGTCTTTGATACCGTTGAAAAGTTCTGTTTTATTTAGGAAGGGAGGTCAGACGAGGGGTCCGGGTAGGGGGATGGTATTAAGAGTAACGAAACTAGAAATAACTTGTGACATTTCTATAGTAAACGAATTTATTAGTAGACAGGTATCTTAAGAGGTCCATTCTTATGACCTCACCTATCGGAAAGGGAAGAGGTCTCCTAGAAGGGCTGGGTCCCTAGTTTGGGTCCAAAGGACGTAGTGTCCGTCTAAGAAATGGTAGATTCGGTGGTCCCTTTGGGAAATACTCTAATATTTTGGGATTGATACTTCAATGTGTATATTAAGCTGTGTATTTTTACATGACGGAGTCTGATAAAGGGAAAAAGAATATAAAAGAGGAAGGTAGAATCTAACATTGGAATTTCTTAGTTTAGGAAGATAAGGAGGAATTGAAAACGTAGAGAACACTACTTAGATTCCATAGGAAAATAGACATTTCCTAACTATTTATAGTTATTAGAGTCTATACGTCTACTGTAGTGGGAATACCGTCTTTCACTTCTCTTAGATTTTTCGGAGAACTGCTTTCATTTTCCTCTCACTTTTTCAACCGAATTTCGAGTTGTAAGTCTTTTGCTTCTAGTGCCGTAGACCAGGGTAGTGAAGTGCCCTTTATCTTCCCCTTTGTCACCTTTGTCACAGTCTGAAATAAAACCCCCCGAGGTTTTAGTGACGTCTACCACTGACGTCGGTACTTTACTTTTCTGTGAATGAGGAACCTTCTTTTCAATACTGGTTGGATCTATCGTATAAGTTTTCGTCTCTGTAACGGCTGATTCCAGGTAGATCAGTTCCGATACCAAAAAGGTCATCAGTACATACCTGTACTCTCAACTTGACACTTCTTCCGACTCACGGCTTCTTGACTACGAAAACTCGACACCACAACCTCTTCTGAGAACTCTCAGGGAAGCTGACGTTCCTCTAGGTTGGTCAGGTAAGACTTCCTCTAGTTGGGANTAAGACTTCTAGTCGGGACCCTAAAGAAACCTCCCTTACTACGACTTCGACTTTGAGGTCATGAAACCGGTGGACTACCCTTCTCAACTGAGTAACCTTTTCTGAGACTACGACCCTCCCTAACCCCCGTCCTCCTCTTCCCCTACTGGCTCCTACTCTACCGACCTACCGTAGTGACTGAGCTACCCGTACTCAGATTCACTTGAGGTCCTCAACCACTATCTGTCCCTCCGGACCGCACGACACTAAGTACCCCAACGTTTCTCAGTCTGTGCTGACTCGCTGACTTGACTTGACTTGACTTGACTTACCCAGGACATAGAACTATATTGTAAACCAGTAAGATTTTTGTTTGTTATCCTTGAGTTCTTTATGTAATATGACTAATATGTTCCCGACGAATCCACCACAATTATAAATCTTTAAACTTATCATTAATGGGAAAAATTCGTCCTTTCCCAGTATCTTAGTTACTTCTAGGAGGAGGACGTACGAGGACCAATGGCTACTGGATGATTCACGGGTTGTGACTAGATCCGTGGTCCCTATGTTGTCTTTTGTTTCGGTGTGTTTCCGGACGGAAGAAACCTCGGACGTCAGTTCACTCCTCCGTCCTTTGTTCTACATATACCATGGTAGTTCACCGTCACTACGATTCTTGGTTTCACGGTGTCAGGGTGAGAATTGTTATTGTCACTACTATATTTCGACCAATTCCTCGATGTCCCACTACTTTCTGTCACTATAAATCCTTGCCGTTAGTCTCTCCGGAGAGGTTCCCTAACAATTGCACACGGCCTTTGAGACGACCCCCAGGGGCTCTGGTAGGAGTGGTGACAGAATTCTCCTTCTGAGATGTCTTACATATCAATCTCGAGTCTCGTACCGGTTCCTGCCCCGGCTGCTCTAACACACAGACTATTTCCCTTTCGTCGGTTCTTCCAGTCGCCTCCCTTAAGGGACTGACAGGTCACCAATCCTGCGACACGAACGTGAAGTCCCCGTGCCCTACTTAGTATTGATGATTCTTCACTCTCTACTCGCACGTTCAAATGGTGATCACGGTAGACCCTTCGGGGGTCGTTGACCTTTCTTTTGAGGGGGTTGAAACAGAGAGGACGTCTACTGAGTCTCCGGGTCGAGGAAGGAGGGAGAGGGAAGGGAAGGGAGGAGGAGGAGGTCGGGGTTACGGTCGGGTTGGTGGTCGACTTAGGGAAACGTGAAATAACGTTTTCTAGTCGGTCACTCTTGTCGAGACAACGAAGTGTTAAAAGGACCGGAATGGATGGGAAATGAGGAGTGGGAGGTCAGGACCCTTGACGTTAAGGTTTATTTCTCAGTCGTGAAAAAAAGAAAAAAGAAAAAAAACGGAGACTGACGAAAGGTCTCCTAGACCCGATTTTATATAGAATTTTGTTTTGTGTTCGGAAATTTTTTTATTTTATTTTGTTAACGGGACATTCCACCAAAGTCCTTCTTAAGAGTCTTTATCTATTCCAGGATACACACACACACACGTACACACACTTGTACATACACATAGGTACGAATGTTGTGTACTCACATTGTGGTTGAAATTATGGAGAAAAAGTAATTTTTTATTATTTACAACCAATATTAACAAATTTGTTATTTTCTTAGTTCCGATTTTTTTTTGGGAACATGTTTGTATGTAAGTGTCTGTGGAAAGGAAGACGTCTGTATATACATTAATATATACATTAAACCGTGTACTTTATAGGTCTCCTATAATTGTCACTTTTATAACCCAGTTCTCTATTACGTACAATCTATTCACAATGTTATTTTTGTACGTATATAGAGAACTGAGTTATAAATAAATAAGAGACCCATAAAGGACCATCGAGTCGACTATTTCTTAGGTGGACGTTACGTCTTCTGGACCCAAGCTAGGGACCCAACCCTTCTAGGGGACCTCTTCTCTTACCGATGGGTGAGGTCATAAGACCGGACCTCTTAAGGTACCTGACACATCAGGTACCCCAGTGTTTCTCAGTCTGTGCTGACTCGCTGAAAGTGAAGTGAGTGGTTCATAAAGTTTTGTACGTGGTTTAATACGTCTTTCTCTTCTTACACCGTGTCCTATTTTACTAACCTACCGTAGTGGCTGAGTTACCTGTACTTGAATCCGTTCGAAGTTCTCTACCACTCCCTGTCCTTTCGGACCGCACGACGTCAGGTACGCCAATGTCAGTCTGTGTCGTCTCGCTGACTTGTTGTTGTTCTTATACTCTTGAAGATAATGTTTATCTACGACTCCTAAAGGAACCACTGAGTCACCAATTCTTAGACGAACGGTCACGTCCCCTGTGTCCAAGGTGAGGACCGAACCCTTCTAGGGGACCTCTTCCTTTATCTTTGGATGAGGTCTTAAGAACGGACCCTTTAGGGTACCTGTCTCCTCGGACCGTCCGATGGAAGGTACCCCACCGTTTGTCAGCCTGTGTTGAATCGTTGATTTGTTCTCGATTAGTGGCTCTTCATTATGTGTGTCGTATTTCGAACTGTCGGACACAAACATTAGTTCTCCTGGACCCGAGTTCAGAACCGAAACGGTAATACCCGAGGTACTGGAACCTTTTCGGGAATTGGAAAGAACAAGATGTTTTACCCCTAATAGTGAGATCGGTGGAATGTCCTGACACTACTTCTACTTTGTGCCATTTCTTGTAATGTCACCAATTGTTCCGTGGGACGTACAACTGTATAAACGAATTAAATCGATGATAATTATCTGTCGATAATTATGATATTATCGACTAATTATGATATTAGTCGATATTATGATAATTATCGACTAATTATCTGTCGATAACGATGAGAAGAAGTGTTGGTAGATTTCATTCCAATTTCTTGAGCCTTTAGGTGTTCGACATCAATGGGGATGGGGGTTTCACGACTACGGGAGTAGAAGACTGAGTGGAACCAATTTGTATAGAGTTCTTCGTCCAGTGTCTAAGTCGGGATTCCGTAAGTCTAAGTCTTCAAAGGTTAAAATCTCTTGTAAAGGGAAACGATACGAATGTTATTGTATAAAAAGACCTTCTTTAACTTTGTGAAAGCTCTTTTGTGATGTGTCGTTTTGTCACTAATTTTGTTCTTTACAAATTTTGTGTGTGGGTTCGAAAAGACGGATTTAATCGACATTCTCATAAATTACAGATGTTGACTGTTGACTTGACTGTGCCCCAACCCCCCATCGATACCTAAACCGCTACCACCATCAACTGTAGTCTCAATTAAAGTCGATTAATCCGACAATAAATCTCCTGTTTTTTTTCAGAAAAGACTTAAAAGTCTGTGAACAGAAATTAATAACTGGGTGGAATGAATCACTTAAGGTGTCTACAGTCATTTCAAATCTTTACTAAAAAGAGAGAAGGGTCGACTGAGACTATTCTTGGATAGTCTCACCGGTGAATATATACCAAAAGATCTTTGTGTTAACTTCAACATCCAGATCCAAGGTGACTGCACCGGTGTTCGTTACAAAGTTTTGTCTTTCTTCCACCTTCTCTACCACCCATTAAGTGACAAAATTAAAGGATGAGGGACTTACATGATCAGAAATGAGGATCGACGTCGGTCAGAACTTGAGATCTTTGTCGACCCAAATATACTTATGCTGAAGTCGTTGACCTCTAAGCCTCGTAAACTAGTTTACTCCTATTTAAGACACTTTCATTAAAAATTCCGGACGTATCTGGTGACGTACCCATATAAATTACCCTCCCGGGGTCCACCTAGGTTCAGAATATACTTTGTCGAAGACCGTGTTGAATCTTAACGAGTAAAGATAGGTCAGAACGTAATCTTATTAGTTTGATGTGTGATCTGATAACTTTACTTACATATACGTGATCCTATGACATTTGTTTTGACCTTTTCACCGTATTAAGAGGGAGGATCCGGAGACGACACGAATTACTTTACCCCGGTTTCCAGGGTACGACTGGTCTGCGATCCCAAGAACATAGTTCATTTACACATTGTCTCCCTTTGTGTCCGTTGAGGTTTCATGTTCCGTAAATAACAAATTTGTAATTTTTATGTGTTTTAAACGATTCGTTTTAATGTCACTTTTAAATCATACAAAATATAAATATTTTGTACCCGAAGGGTACTCCGAGTCGTCATTTCTTAGACGGACGTTACGTCCTCTGGACTCAAACTAGGGAACCAACCCTTCTAGGGGACCTCTTCCCGTACCGTTGCGTGAGGTCATAAGAGCAGACCCTTTAGGGTACCTGTCTCCTCGGACCTCCCAATGACAGGTACCTGAACGTTTCTCAATCTGTACTGACTTCGTTGACTCGTACGTACTTATATATATACACACACACATACATATATATATATACAAACATATACATATATATGTATGATTTCATTTACATATTTAATACAGAACTATTTGTTTTCTTTTTTCTGTCCTTCCGTTATTTTATTTTGTAATTATCACTTAACACTATCCTGTCCATCCAACCCGATAAAAGAAGTTTGAAATTGTAAGATATTAAGATCAAAAGATGGTACTTAGACATAATGAAAATATTTGTCTTTGTATGTTTTTCTTTCATCTTAAAAAAAAATTGAATCTAAGAATTCGGTTTGTCAACCTTGATCGTATATAAATTTTCTTTTGAGAATACGTGACAACTACCCTCCCATTTAACCACGTCGGTGATACCTTCTGTCATCCCTCACAGGAGTTTTTCAATTTCTATCTTGATCGTATACTAGATCGTTGGGGTGAAGACCCATAAATAGGTTTCGTATGTGTTTGTGATTAAACTTTTCTATATAGTAGGGATACAAGTGTCGTCGTGATTAACGTTATCGATTCTATACCTTACATACCTACACTCTCAACCTGACACTTCTTCCGACTCGTGGTTTCTTAACTACGAAAACTTGACACCACAACCTCTTCTGAGAACTCTCAGNAGACTTCCTCTAGTCGGGACCCTAAAGAAACCTTCCTTACTACGATTTCGACTTTGAGGTCATGAAACCGGTGGAGTACTCTTCTCAACTGAGTAACCTTTTCTGAGACTACGACCCTCCCTAACCCCCGTCCTCCTCTTCCCCTACTATCTCCTACTCTACCGACCTACCGTAGTGACTGAGCTACCCGCACTCAGACTCACTTGAGACCCTCAACCACTACCTGTCCCTCCGGACGGCACGACGCTAAGTACCCCATCGTTTCTCAGCCTGTGCTGACTCCCTGACTTGACTTGACTTGACTTGACTTCTATACCTTACAAGTAGTTGTCTACTCACCTGTTTCTTTAACTCACTCACCATTTCGCCACGAGACACTGTAGGACCTCCCCACCCTACCCCACCCTCCATCTTCCCCCAAGTTCTCCCTCTCCTGTATACATAAGGTACCGACTGAGTACAACTATATACCGTCTTTGGTTGTGTTATAACATTTCGTTATTAGGAAATCAATTTTTATTTATTTTCAGGTTTTTGTTGTTATCGGTGTTTTTTCTTCGACACCATATTTCTGGAGGGACTCCCAGGTCACCAATTCTGAAGTGGAAGGTTACGTCCTCTACGTCCAAGCTAGGGACAAACCCCTTGATTCTAGGGTGTACGGAGTCCACGTCGGTTTTTTTATTTATTTGTGTTGTAACATTTAGTTGATATTTTCTCTTCTTCTTTGACATCATGTATGCGTGTTACCTTATAATGAGTCCGTACTTTTTCACTTTAGAACGGTAAACGTGTGTTGTACCTATTTGATGTACTACAGTACGATTCACTTTATTCAGTCTGTCTATTTCGGTTTATGACATACTAAAGTGGGAATACACCTTATATTTGTATTTTTACTTTTTTTTTATTATTCCTTCAAGGAGCCATCAGGTCACCAATTCTGAAGCGGAAGTTTAGGTCCCCCACGACGAAGTCAGGGACCACCCATCCGATTCTAGGGTGTACGGAACACCGGTTTTGTTGTTTCGTATTTTGCCTTTGTTATAACATTAATTAAGTTGTTTCTGAAGTTTTACACACACACACAAGTCAACGACTCTACATAGACTGAGAAGCACTTGGGTACCTGACATCGGGTGGTCCGAGGAGACTGGTACCTTAAAAGGTCCGTTCTTATGACGTCATCCAACGGTAAAGGATGAGGTTCCGTAGAAGGGTTGGGTCCCTACCTTGGGCTCAGAGAACGTAGAGGACTTAACCGTCCGACAAAGAAATAGTGACGTGGTGGACCCTTCGACTGAAATTTTTACCCGGTGTAGTTTTAGTTAAAAATCCATTTATTTGCTTGTTTGGTTTGTCTTTGTTTGTCCATCTATGTATCTTATCTCATCACCAATGTTATGTTATATCCTTCCCCGTGTCTCCCCTCCTCCCCTCCCTCTCGGTTCACCCTCCCGATGGTTGTCACCCACTAGTCTGCCTTGACAGTTATTTAGACTCCACCTTTTGTACAATATCCCGTATGTCTTCATCTTATATTACAACATGTGTACTTTGCTCAATATTTGGTTACAATACTCGGTTACACTGACATTATTTTCTTAAATTTCTATTCTCTCTGTTGTAGTTGTGAGGCACAACTCGTCTAGGGTAGGACTGAGATCCAGTAGAGCTCGTAGGAGAGACCCTGTCCCGTCACCGAAACCGACTCTACGACCTTTCAGACGAAACCGACCGCCAAGGTCAGTGGGAGGATCAGGACTCTGTTTTTCGTCTTATGTCCACAAGGACAACTCAGTCTCTTGCGAGGTCAACTTTTGCTACTGCGTAGTGGAGAGAACTTCCCTGTGACTCAGTGTGGACGACTCGACAGAGTGAGGAGTTAATTACTACTACACGACAATCTTCGGTTGGAGTGTTAATAATTTATTTCGTTTCTGTTACTTTTGTTCTGTTTCGAATAGTAGCTGTTGTTTCTTTTTCTTGGTTATCTTAGGTACCCGGTATCAGGATTGAGAATACTATGACGACGACGACGATTCAGTGAAGTCAGCACAGACTGAGACACACTGGGGTATCTGCCGTCGGGTGGTCCGAGGGGGTAGGGACCCTGAGAGGTCCGTTCTTGTGACCTCACTCAATGACAAAGGAAGAGGTTACGTAATTTCACTTTTCACTTTCACTTCAGCAAGTCAGTACAGACTGAGAATCGCTGGGGTACCTGACGTCGGATGGTCCGAGGAGGCAGGTACCCTAAAAGGTCCGTCCTCATGACCTCATCCCACGGTAACGGAAGAGGTGAATACTATGGTCTCTGTATTTTTTTTTTTTATGACGGGTCGACCCTCTGTCCTTCGTCGATCAATGATACGTTTCTTTTCCCCTTTGACGTTTTTTCTTACTCTTCTTCCGCACACCAACTTTTGTATGCAAACACCAGTCTTTCTCGTCCTCGACCACACTATCAACTACGACCTCCTCATAAACGGAGGAGACCCCGTTGCTAACCTATAAGATTCCTTTTTACTTTTAAAAAAGTAAATGTTAATGTTTGTGCGAGATCAACATTAACATGGTCTCAGGTGGTCCGTACTTGAAGAAAGGTCCTCCTTCTTTTCCTTCTGAACGCGCACCCTCCTCTACCTGTGACTGGTCAAACGACGTGTCGGACCGAGAGTACAACGTGAATAGTCTCTTGAATGGCGTCTGTCAAACCTTCTTTTACGTATAAGCAAAAATAGTTATTTGATTTTTTCCGTCATGATTTTTTAGTTCCTCAACGTTTTCTGTAAACACGTTCACGAGGGTAATAAGTGACGTCGTAAGTGTCTTCGACGGGAACCCCGAAGGACCTCCAAGTCACCAATTCTGAGGTACAAAACCCACACTAGGGACTAGACCCTTGATTCTGGGGCGTACGGGTCGTTACTTCAGTTCCCCTTTTTTCTCTCTCTCTTCGACTGGAGTTGACCGTTCAAGGGACCCTTAACTGACGTGGTCTATTTCGGATGACTGAACCAATAAAGTCTAGTAAGTCTTTGTCTTTACGACGACGACGATTCAACGTAGTCTGCACAAGTTGAGACACGCTGGGGTATCTGCCGTCGGGTGGTCCGAGGAGACAGGGACCCTAAGAGGTCTGTTCTTATGATCTCACCCAACGGTACGGGAGGAGGGTCCCCTAGAAGGACTGGGTCCCTAGTTTAGACTCAGAGGGTGTAGAGGACGTTACCGTCCGTCCAAGAAATGGTAACTTGGTGGATCCTTAAAGTTTATATCAGATGTCATACAGGTTTATAGGGTTTATTAGAAACGGTTAGAAAGAGAAGTGACAAAAATCCGTACATAAAAGTGGATGTGTAGAGTACAGTAAGGGATCCTTATTTAAGTGATTCTAAAACCATCATATAAGTAATATGAACCCACGTGTAACTCAATTGTGAACGATCTACAGAGACTTAAACTACTAAAGTTATCTATAAAAACCATAAATTCTTTGTTTGTAAAAAATTAATTTTTTTATAAAAGGATCGGATAGGATAGGATTGGTAATCCAGAGTGGGGGTTTCCTGATATCAGAAAAAGGAGAAGTCCAGACCGACCGAGGACATGGAGAGAATGTTTTATAACATAAAGTGAAAAATAGTAACGAACATAAATAAAAGAAGTAGTCGTACTTTCGATAATTTCCGTTCTAAACAGAATAAGTAGAAACATACTAGAGATTGTGTATTGTTCACCATCCTGGAGACCTTTATGTACAACTCGACTTAACTTATATTGATGAACCGTATTTACTATACTCAACACGACAGGATCTATTGATCATGTTTTATAGGTTTTGACGTAAGTAATACAAGAAGTGTAGACAGTTTTCGGCCGAATAACGGGACTTAAAAAAAAAAACCGACACGGTTCGTCGTACGTCCTAGAATCAAGGGGTTGGTCCTTAGTTTGCACACACGGGACGTGTCTCAGAAGTGGTGATCTGGTGGTTCCTTCAGGGACGGGACTTAAAATCTATTACTTACGATGGTTTGTAAAGGGTTTACGAGTAGTGAAAGTACTCAAGAGAGGAAGACGTCGGTGCAGTAAGACAAAAATGATCGATACCCAGGTATTAAAGTAATGTTTAAGACACATTTGTGGGAGATTAAGTAGAAGAAGGACAGACCACTAAGGAAGAGTGGTGACGGTTTCATTGAAGAATTAGGTCCATCTTAGAATAAAAAGGAGGAGTCTTTGGAGTTTTGTGAGAGTCAATGGGTTTTGAATTTGCCGGAGAGGACTTTGGGAGACGAGACTAGAGTTTGGTCCGGATTTACACGTCGAAAGTCGAGGTGCTCGGAGTAAGACCGGTGTACTGAGGCACTGGACGACAGTTTTAAATCGTGTGAAAAAAAAGTGAGAGACAACGGATTAATCAAGGAATTTAAGGTTTTGAAGAAGACTTCGAGTCTAAATACGGCTAAGTTCAAATTGTCTTTCTCCATCTTCCCGTCATAGTTTGAAGAGATCGATAATCTCCAGTGTGTAATGAAAGTGTCATTTCCCTGTCCTGACTTCGATGTTCGTCTCTGTGAATTGTAGTCCGGACCCCGTATGAGGTGTCACCACAGTCTGAGGATCTTTCGCTTTTCCACGCCTTCGTAAAACTGAGACCTTCCCGTCCGGAAACACAGGCAAAGGAAGGAACTAGGGATTTGAGCCACTCACGGAAACCATTTCGTTTTTACGCAAGAGTTGAGGGTCACGTCGACCGGGAGTTTGTTGTGTCCAAACTTGACGTACCCAGGTGAATTTCCGTCTAAAAAAAGTTATCAGTTATGGTATCATGATGGCTAGACTCCAACTAACTTAGGTTCCAACCAACTTAGGTTCCTACGTATCCTTCGGTCCAATGTCTCCCGGGTGACATTTCAATACAAACCTAAAACCTGAAACCCCGTAACCATACGGACTGAGGGAGGGACAAGTTCCCAGTCGACATAAAACTTAAGTTATCCAAACCAAGTTACGGACCTGTAAACGTGACTCGTGGTTACCGAATCCGTTACTGACACCACGTCAGTAAATTGTCTTTAAAATATTTTTCTATTACATCGCTACCTTTTTGTAATGACAATTGATCTTCCAATTCTTTTTCATCTCGGTCCCTTTAGGGACCGTCAGATCACCAATCCGGAGTCTCGAAGATGACATCCCCCGTGTTCAAGTGAGGAATCCGTCCCTTGATCCTAGGGTGTACGGTACACCACTCCGGTTTTTTTGTTTTTGTTTTCCACCTTGGTTTTAACGTGTTGACACATTTTCTACGTACAAGTTTGACTTTTCTTTCTAAGTCAAGTCTGAGAGTCAACACAGACTGAGACACGTTGGGGGACCTGACGTCGTACAGTCCGAAGGGACAGGTAGTGGTTGAGGGTCTCGAATGAGTTTGAGTATAGGTAACTCAATCACTACGGTAGGTTGGTAGAGTAAGAGACAGTAGGGGAAGAGGAGGGCGAAAGTTAGAAAGGGTCATAGTCCCAGAAAAAGATCACTGAGTCAAGAAGTGTAGTCCACCGGTTTCATAACCTCAAAGTCGAAATCGTAGTCAGGAAGGTTACTTATAAGTCCTGACTAAAGGAAATCCTGTCTGACCAACCTAGAGGAACATCAGGTTCCCTGAGAGTTCTCAGAAGAGGTCACAGTGTCAAGTTTTCGTAGTTAAGAAGTCACGAGTCGAAAGAAATATTAGGTTGAGAGTGTAGGTATGTACTGATGACCTTTTTGGTATCGAAACAGATCTACCTGAAAACAACCGTTTCATTACAGAGACGAAAAATTATACGACAGATCCAACCAGTACTGAAAAGAAGGTTCCTCTTTCGTGGAAAATGAAAGTACCGATGTCAGTGGTAGAAGTCATTAAAACCTGGGGTTCTTTTATTTCAGACAGTGACAAAGGTAACAAAGGGGTAGATAAACGGTATTTCACTAACCTGACCTCCGATACTAGAATCAAAAGACTTACAACTTAAAATTCGGTTGAAAAAGTGACAGGAGAAAGTGAAAGTAGTTCTCCGAGAAATCAAGGAGAAGTGAAAGACGGTATTCCCACCACAGTAGACGTATAGATTCCAATAACTATAAAGAGGGTCGTCAGAACTAAGGTCGAATACGAAGCAGGTCGGGTCGTAAAGTGTACTACAAGAGACGTATATTCAACTTATTCGTCCCACTGTTTTTTCCACGTTCTAGTTATATTTTCCTGTCAAACTAAACAATTAGATATTATGACTCTCGTTTAGTAACAGAAGGAAAATATAGCTCCCGATATTACAACGAATCGACTAAAAAAATCTGCAAAAATTATTAAAATAAATAAATAAGCAAATAGTTAAAAACCGACACAACCCGGAAGTAACGACATACCCGATGAGAAGTAACACCACGGGTCCAAATCAACGAAGCTCCGAACACCCTAGAGGGGTCTAGTCCCTAGTTTGGGTACAGAGGACGAAACCGGTCACCTCAGAAACGGTGATTCGGTAGTCCCTTCGGGACGAAGCGACTAAATTTTAGACATAAGTAATTTTGTCTACACCTAAACCCTTAAGTACTTGTGAAATCCTTTATCTTTGTCGGTGTTTGTTACCAAAGACGGGAAGGATAATTTCAAGATTAATTGTAACAATACATTTATAAGTGTACTAAAATCCTTCTACCGAAGAACAGTTCTCTGTTTTCTGTGTTCTTTGTTATGTTTTGATATTGGTAATTAAAACGAGTATTTTTAGTTGTTGATGTCATTGATGATGGTGTTCAAATCTTGGGTCTTTACAGGTGTGGTCCTGCTAAATCACACGTCTGTGACATTAGTGTAATGTATATTGTAGTGATCGCGAAAGGGTCTCGGTGAATTTTTCGGTTCCTTGGAACTGTAAATATACTGCATCAATAATGATCTTATTTTCCAAATCTAATAAGGTATCAGGGAATCGTAGAGAACAACTTTACGTAAGAGACCGTAATGTCTATTCTTCTTTACTCAGTTCTTTGAACGATTAAATATATTATCACTAAAAAGTATCAGAGGACAAACCGCGGTATAGACAATTCAATTAGAGTCTGTTATCTTCGTAAATTATCCTTACGAAGAAGGGGTACGGAGAAACAAAGGGACATTGCGAGTGTAAAAGGTAACGTCACCCTCCACTACCTACGATCTTAGTAATAGTTCAATTTAATTTGGTTAACAATGAATTCTCTGAGGTCGGTTTCAACTACGAAGAGATAAAAGTCTATTGATGGAGATTAAGAGTGTACCAGTTCTCGTTTGTCGGTACTTTCACTTTCACAATCAGCGAGTCAACACAAACTGAGAAACACTAGGGTACCTGACGTCGGGTGGTCCGAGGAGACAGGTACCTTAGGAGACAGGTACTTTCTTATGACCTCACCCATCGGTAAGGGAAGAGGTCCCCTAGAAGGGCTGGGTCCCTAACTTTGGGCCAGAGGACGCAACGTCCGTCTAAGAAATGGTAGACTCAGTGGTCGGTACCTTACAGAATTTATTACCTGTCTTTATCGAAAGAAAAGTCTTGACTGTTTGTCCTTATTGAGTATAATCATTGAGTTCCTGAACACTATAGATTTTTGTATTACGTTTCACGATCGGCACTAGACCGGTAATGTTATCTTCAATTCCCATTTCAGGGTAGTTTCTGTGTTAAAAGTAACTCTAACCCTACACCCTTAAACCCATCATAATTTTTATATGAGGAATGGGTGGGGGAGGTATGGTCGTTGTTTTGTTGCGATATCTCCAACCAGGTCCATGACTTAAAACTATTAATGATTTTATCAGTCTGTTCTTATATCAGAATCTGGAATTCTCTAGAAATTTTTCTTGATTCGATATGATTAGATTTTTGTCGTTATCACCTCCTAAGTACAATTACATACCGTTTTGGTTATGTTATAACATTTCATTAATCGGAGGTTAATTTTATTTTTATAAAATTTTTTATTTTTGTCGTTATTTATATTTAACTCTTCTATTTTTGAATAAACCATGTCAAGTCGTATATGGTACGTAGACTAAACGTGTCTCTTATAGGGACGAAAAAAAAACCATCTCATAACTTAAGTATAAGATCTACATCTCTAAAAAGAAGACACTTGAACCCAAAAGGGGGGATATAAGGGTCCCAATCTCAGTCAAAGTCGGGTTGAGTCTACTTTAAAATGAAGACATCTACGGATGTAGTAAGACGTGTCCAACCTGAACCACAGGTCGGGGTCACTACCGGTAGGAATTAGACCCCGTTCGAGTTTCTGAACCTGACAAAGGATTTGACACACCTTCCGACATTCCTACACGACCAACAACAACAAGTCAGCGAGTCAGGACAGACTGACAGAGGTTGGGGTACCTGATGTCTTGTGGTCCGAAGGGACAAGAGGGACAAGAAGTGGTAGAGGGTTTCGAACGAGTTTGAGTACAGGTAACTCAGTCACTACGGTAGGTTGGTAGTGTAGGAGATAGTAGAGGAAGAGGAGGACGGAAGTTAGAAAGGGTCGTAGTCCTAGAAAAGGTTACTCAACCGAGAAGTTCAGTCCACCGTTTCATAACCTCGAAATGGAAGTCGTAGTCAGGAAGGTCACTTATTGCCCTGACTAAAGGAAATCCTACCTGACCAACCTAGAGGAACGTCAGGTTCCCTGGGTTCCCTGAAAGCCCTCGGAAGAGGTTGTGGTGTCAAGTTTTCGTGCACGACCCCAGTCCGAGTTTAGGGACTCTTGGGTGTTCTAGTCGGGACGTAGTCAAGACCCAGAACCTAGAGTGTCACCGAAAGCTCACAGTCTGTTACAGGTTGTCACCTTAAACAGAATTGACTACAGAGAGGTAGAAGAGGGTATGGTAAATAGGAGTCCGGATCACGGGTAAGACACAAACCCAGGCATGAACGGACCGAAGACCCACCAACTTTTAGAGTGTTTATCCTGTTACAACCTGTGTACTTCTGTCAGTAAGAGGTTCTTGTAAGAAATTGAATTTTGTCACGTTACAAAACTTTTCACCCAAAGAAAACAGAAAAATAAAACTGGTACGGTGAGTCTTTCGGACTACAATTAAGTGGTTGGTCCCTAGCTTAGACACTGAGGACGTCACCTTAGTACATCCGACTTGGTGACCTGGTGGTCTCTTCAAACCCTTTCACCCAAAGATATCAACTTCATAGTTCCTCAGTATTGTTCACTTGGAAGAGTGTCAAAACATATTTTCTAGTTTGTACACCGTGACCATATTTATCGGGGTTTCGAATGTGAAGAGAAGTCTTCGGTCTTGTCTATCTTTCGTAGGGATACTAGTGTCACTTTTTCTTAGAGTACGAACACTAATTGTAATTGACACGGAGTGGATATAGAGAGTGGAGTGAACTCGGAGAACGGAGTCTAATCTTTCGAGAAAGTGGGATCCATGAGTAAACTAGGGTATTGTTAATTCCTTGTAACGTGACCCGAATGACAGTTGAATAGGACAATGTCATTTCCTTTATGATAGACATCTTCCAAGAGTGACGTCGGTGTTTCCTTCGGGGTGGATCTAATTTAGAATGACACGTGCGAGAGGAAGGTGGGTCCGAAAAGGAGTATGCGGAAAAATATGTATCGTATAAGGTGGTTTAAGATTTAAAAATCCAAGTAGTGATAGACGATGGGAGGGCGGGAGGAATATTTTTTCTGAAGGACCACAGTACCTGTAATCACTCTAGGAGTAACGTATTTAAATGAGTAGGAGGGGTCCCAAGGGTTAACAAAGTGGATCACGGTAGATTATCTTGTATTCCTGTTTCGGTGAATGTATTAAAATTTAAAAGATCTTCAGTATAAGACACGCACACAAAAGTTTAAATTAACGTTAACCGCCTATTAACAAAACCTTCGGTGTAAAAAAGTTTCCTTTTTCATTTTAATTTAAAAGTTTGACGTAATTTTTACGTCAATTTAAGTGTAAAATTGGTGAAAATTTACATGTCAGGTCACCGTAATTTCATGTGTTACAACACGTTGGTAGTAGATAGGTAAAGGTCTTGTAAAAGTAGTAGGGTTTGTCTTTAATATATGAGTAATTTATGATTGAGGGTAGAGGGAGAAGGGATCTGGGGATATTAGAGATAAGATGAAAGACAGAGATATTTAAACTGATGAATACACTCACTTCAGTATATTATAAAAAGGGAGACACCGACCGAACAAAGTGAATCGTACAAAAGTTCCAAGTAGAGACATCATGGTACACAGTCTTGCAATACGGAGAAAGTCCGACTTATTATAAAGTAATGTATGTAGTATAAAACCAATAACTCAGTAAACAACTATCTTTAAACCCACACTGGTAGAAAACCAATAATACTTATTACGACGACCCTTGTAACCATATGTTCATAGACAGACCCAGGGTAAAAGTTAAGAAATCCGTATAAGGTCTTAATCTTATACGGATTTTCTGGTTAAAATTTTGGTTAAATTTTTTATATAAAATGAATTGGATGATATAGGTTTTACAATGTTAAAGTTTTACATTAGTTATCCCTTTTTCCTCTATGAAATGTCATAAAAACACACACCCCCAAAAGTTTTAGGTCCCATGGTGTGAAGAGTTAAGTCTTCTGTTTTAAAAGTCGTTTTTAACTAGAGACAAATCTAAAGTATTTTATATATCGACTTTTTCATTCTAAGTGTATGGGTGTAACAAGATTTATATGAAACACACACACAATTCAGCGAAGTCAACATTGGGATACCCGACATCGGACGGTCCGAGGAGACAGATTCCCTAAGAGGTCACCCATCGGTACGGGAGGAGGTCCCCTAGAAGACCTGGGTCCCTAGTTAGTACGTAGTGAAATGTAGAGGACTTGACCGTCCGTCCAAGAAATGGTGGTCACGATGGACCCTTCGGGTTTTATATGAATTCTTGTACATTTAATTAATTTTACTTCATCTTAAATTTTAAGTCAAGGAGTCAGTGTAAAGTTCACGAGTTATGGGTGTACACCGGTCACCGAGGGTATGACTTGTCAACGTCCAGATTAGTTGACTCATCTTTGCGGAGAGAAACCGGAGTGAGTCAGACGAGGTAGGTTGGAATGAGTCGAAAGAAGGGTGATAAAGGATTCTTGACTAGGACTAGTAATTGAGTTCTTTATAAATAACTCGTGACTGTTACCCGGTTCGTAACACGATTGGTGACCTATATTACCCTTTCTTTAGGTACAGACATGTCTCGGGTTTTTGTCCACTCCGGTCGTCTGTAGTTTTTGTTCGATATCAATATTCGAAATACCCCCCTTTTTTTTTTCCACACTACTGTTCTGTTCGTCTACAGTTCTTTCAGGGTACTTTTTGTTATAGAATTTTCAAAACTATTCATGGACCTCTTTTGTTTTGTTGTTTTTTTTTCTAGACTATCCTCAATATTATCACCCGAAATACATCTTCTCTTTGAAGAGTCTCCTTCTTTGCACTTCGACTCTTCCTTCCTGCCTACTCAACCCTTGTCCCTTCTCTTCTCCCGTTCCATCATTCCACTGTCCGTCCCCCAGTCATACACACTTTCCGGACCCCACCTCTCTTTCAAAGTCGAGGTTCTTTGTCTCTACTCTTGACACGTTCATATCTGAGACACCGGGACTTACCCCTCCATTCGAGTTGGGTCACTTCTGTCACCCCGCCTACCCTCCATTCGTCCTGGGTCGGACATGTCCAGAAATATAGTTTCATTCCTCAACTCTAAAACATGGTTTACGTTATCCTTTCGACAATTTTTTTTTTTTTTTCACAAATTCTTAACCCAACGTACATTCAATTTAACAACCTGACCGTACAGAAAGATAAAGAAATTCTAAAAAAAACCTACACCTGGTAATAATTTCAGAAATAACTTAAACAATGTTATGGTGAAGACAAAATACGAAGCTAGAAAACCCACACTCTGTACATCTTAGAATCTAGGATTGAGGGACTAAGGGGACGTAACCTTCCACGTGGTGACCTGGTGGGCCCTTCAGGGACCGTAAAGAAAGAATTCGGGAGGGACTGACTACTTCTTTTCAGGACTGAGAGATCGAAACTCGGATTTCTTGGAAGAGAGGAAGAAGTTGGAAAACTGGATGTGACGAACCAGTTTCGACTTGACACTAAGAACGGAGTATATATAGATAACATTACCATACATGACGGACACAAATGACAATAAGTATACGAGTCGAGTAATTATGTGGAGTGAGATTGACGTTAAAAAAAGTCAACCGTTCTTTTCAAAGAGTGGGTAAAAGACACATAGGCATCGGACCTTACACTTCGTCAGTCGAGGGGTGCGAGGGGGGCTGTTAGACAATTTAACCTAACTCCAGTTTTAGCTTAGTATCAAACGATGAAAGAGGTTTTTCGTAAGACACTGGATTAATTGAGAAACTAGGTTGAAAAGACATGAGGCCAACGGTGTTTCTGACTTCGAGGACTCGTTCTAGACCCGTCAGGAGGGCATAGGTCCGACCGTTATGCATTAATACTTTCCCTAAAACAAAGTCCAGTCCGATCCTAGTATTTTCTGTAGTCGGGTGTACACTGGGTCATAAAGTCTCGAAGTTGCTTGAGAGGATGGAAAGTTTCAAGACTGTGTCTTTGACATGAAGTGTCTGAAACGTTCGTTACTTTTGGGTTGAGATTCTTCGTGACCGTGACCCGATCTACACGGTTGGAATCGATTCCTATGGTTTTCGTAATCTGAGGAAAGATGGGAGGTAAATAATACCTAAGGTAGTAGACCCTGACTTCTTCTCACCTTTTCCCGGTCTAAAACACTGTATGTTTGACTGAAATCGGTCTAATTATAGACTCGGACAAAACTACAGATTTCATCCACTATTATAGATAATGATGTCTGACCAATCCCCGTAATCCACTCTTCACTTTTATAGACCACCGTAAACACCAGTTTGACGAAAGACACGGAATTCCAAAACCCACTCTCCCTCCTCTCTCCCCCTCCTTCCTCCCTCACTGGAAACGGTGGTTGTCTTTTCGGTGATCCAAGGGAGAATTAAGAAGTGGATTACCACTTATTCTATAATACCATCTATCAAGTCTTCTTTTTGTTTTCGGGTAAATACTTGTATGATCCTCTCTATAACAGTTATGGTTAAAAACTTCTATGTTTTTAATTACATTGAAATGGACTTGTCTTCGTCGGAAAACAAAATGGGGGTGAAAGTCGTCGGACCTGTTTGTAATCGTTTCAGATGCTACGTCTGATTAAGGACCCAATGTTTTCTACTGACACTTTCTACGGATTCTTGAAGTCCGAAGAGAAGGTAGGGAAGGGATCGTAGTGTGAACCCGACTCGACGGGTTTCTGTGTAAAAGAACAAGTAAGTAGAAGGGAAAAAGAGGACGGGGTGTGTTAAGGTGGGTTACCGGCCAGAGTCCTGCCCCTCGTAGGAAACACGATCAGACCTACAAGGAGTCCCGAGAGACCCAGGGTCCCCGTACCCTGGTGACGTCAGTCCTGACTTCATCCTTTGTTTACCCTGGGATCCAACCTGTCGACCACAAATCAGTTCACCTCATTTTGTTTGAAACAGGAGTGGGTCTATGAGGTTCTTGTTTCTCTCACCGTCTTCGGGTCGAGACGACTTCTTTTCTCTATTCTAGTGGTGAGGACTCCAGTTCCTTTTGAAGGAATCCGTGTGTAGGCGTCCTTTCGAGGAACCCCTAGTTGTACCCTCTCCTGTGGTGGGGTATTATTACCACCTGTATGGAAGTGTCCGAAGACATCACCCTAAGTAGAATCGTTTTTCTAAGTGTGAGTACAACCGTTCACAGGATCCTGACCAGTACACACTTTTTCATCATTCTATCAACCAGTTTCTATTTGTTTCTGGGTCTTCCTAATATTATATATTCCCTAAATTTGGTGGAGAAATACGACGACGACGACGACGATTCAGCGAAGTCAGCACAGGTTGAGACCCGTTGGGGTATCTGTCGTCGGGTACTCCGAGGGGGTAGGGACCCTAAGAGGTCCGTTCTTGTGACCTCACCCAACGGTAAAGGAAGAGGTTACGCACTTTCACTTTCACTTCAACGAGTCAGGACAGACTGAGAATCGCTGGGGTACTTGACGTCGGGTGGTCCGAGGAGACAGGTACCCTAAAAGGTCCGTTCTCAAGACCTCACCCAACGGTAACGGAAGAGGTTGGAGAAATACGACGACGACGACGACGACGATTCAGCGAAGTCAGCACAGGTTGAGACACACTGGGGTATCGTCGGGTGGTCCGAGGGGTCAGAGACCCTAAGAGGTCCGTTCTTGTGACCTCACCCAACGGTAAAGGAAGAGGTTACGCACTTTCACTTTCACTTCAACGAGTCAGGACAGACTGAGAACCGAGGAGACAGGTACCCTAAAAGGTCCGTTCTCATGACCTCACCCCACGGTAACGGAAGAGGTTGGAAAAATACCCTGATGGGATTTCTAGGTGATCAATTCTGAGACTCGAGGGTGACGTCCCCCGTAAGCACGGTAGGGACCTGTCCCTGATTCTAGAACGTTTGGTACACAGAGTCGGTTTTTTTTTTTTTAAGAAAAAAAGTTTACAAATTGACCCTTTTACTTTAGGAATTTTTTTTTCTCTTTCTTTCTTTTCTTTTCTTTTAGCAGAGAAATGATACGTGGAGGAGTGGTCTCTCCTACGGGTACGGGAAAAAGAGTGTCATAGATAAAGACAGAACGAAGACTGAATTTATTTGACGAACAGACACACGAGAGGGCATACAATGCGACACAGGGATTATTATTTGACATGGACACAGATGTCACAAACGGAAAAACTTTGTAAAAAACTAAACAGCCCCCGCCCCCACGCCTCTCCTCCGGTCCTCTCTCGGTCTCGGTGACAAAGATCGGAGGTCGGGACCGCCAGGTCTCCGATCCTAAGGACCGAAAGTAGGTCCTACAGGTACAAGTTGAGGATTCTTCCCTAGATCCCAAAGAGAACTCCGCGACCGACGACGCTCTAGTCCTGGTGAAAGGTAATAAGGAGGCTCCGGGACTGATGGGAGTCTTGATTCTGAGGTGGAAGGTTCGTCGCGTCGAGAGGCGGAGGAGTGGGGGTGGGTTCAGGGGCGTCCCAGTGGCTCCCCGCCTCCGACCAGTGACGGGCCCTTACTGGGGCCGGTCGTGCTCGGGCCCGCCCCTCTCCTGCTCTCGCGCGCGGCCCGCGCCGGGGCGGGGTAGCGGTCTACGCCGCGGTACCCACGCGCCACTAACCGGCCGTGACGGCGACCTACTTACCCCACTGGCACCGCCGCCTCGACCCGCCCCCTACGCCTCCCGCCTCCCGCGGCCCGCCCCCGCCGTGGCGGGACGCGGCGACGCCCGTCAATTGCCAGGGGTGCGGGACGCTCACCTCCTCCCCAGGCCCTGCCCGAGACCAGGGGCCCGGGCCGCTCCCACACCCACGGGCCTTCACTACCTCCTAGACCTCCCTCACGCCAGGTCTGAACCCCCGCCCTATAACCTCATCGCTCCTTTTCGGCGCGGCCGGGAGAAACCGCTGTGTCGCGGACAGGTGGCGGCTCCTAGGGAGGACCTCCGAGCCTCGTGCAACACATTTATACCGAGCCTGCCTCGAGAAGCCTCCTTCCCGATGCAATCCTTAGGTACAGGCCTGTGCGTCGCAAAAAGGTAGGGAGGTGGTCATGAGACAAAACTGAAGTGTAAAATGTGACCCGGTAGGTCGTTCACAGACAACTCGTCTATGAAATACGGGCCGTGTGGGGTCACTTGTTCCGCCTGAACAAAGACGGTAGGGCTTCAAATTTCCGATTAACCCTTCCATCCCTATTTTAATCATTCGTTTTGTTAGCGTCCAACACACTTCTCGACACTTGACTCACATTTGATCACCGGCTCCCTTTTCGCTGAGGACTCCGCCCTGACTAAAATCGGCCGCGTTATCCTCTCTAGATAGACTTTTTCCCTGAAAATTCAACTCTGTCCTTTTCCCCTCTACCCGTCAGAGAATTGATGTCGGAAACGTTTCCGAGACGACGGAGTTCTGGGAAAAGAGTAAGAGAGGTTATAGACTTAAAGACACCGTGGAAAAATACGTGAAGAATTCCATGTAGTGGAAAATAAAAATTGGTTCATAACATCAAAATAATAGAGTTAAAAACCGTGTGTGGTACAGGGGATCTTTGTTAGTCATTCATAGTTGAATCATAGGTGACTGAAAGTCTATGGGATTATTTACGGGGCCAATTAAATTTTTCACTCGTCCGATAAGTACTTACATGGAACTTATAAGTAAAACAAGAAAGGATGAACACGATATGTAAGTAATACGTACGTACGATTCAGTGAAGTCAGCACAGGTTGAGACACGCTGGGGTATCTGCCGTCGGGTGGTCCGAGGGGGTAGGGACTCTAAGAGGTCCGTTCTTGCGACCTCACCCAACGGTAAAGGAAGAGGTTACGTATTTTCACTTTTCACTTTCTCTTCAGGGAGTCAGCACAGGTTGAGACGCTGGAGTAACTGACGTCGGATGGTCCGAGGAGGTAGGTACCCTAAAAGGTCCGATCTCGTGACCTCACCTCACGGTAACGGAAGAGGTATGTAAGTAATATCGTGGGGATTAGGGATCAGATACCCTTAAAAAGGACTAAATGAATTGGTGTTGGGTTGAAAGGTCCGAAAGTCGAAAGTCTCGGATTAATGAAGAATTAACCGACTGGGTCCTTTTATTTACCCATGTGAGTCATCACTTACTTTCATGTTACGCAATAAGAATGGTATATTAACACAAACAAAAACACAAAATTATCATTGGACATTACGGAGTTAAGTTTCCAAAACAACGAGTCACCGATTCAGTACAGACTGAGACGTTGTGGTACTTGACGTGGTGTGGACGAAGGGACAGGAAGTGACAGAGGGCCTTAAACGAGTTTGAGTACAGGTGACTCAGCCACTACGGTAGGTTGGTAGAGGAGGAGACAGCTGGGGAAGAGAACAGGAGTCAGAAAGGGTCGTAGTTCCAGAAAAGGTTACTCAACTGAGAAACGTAGACCACCGGGTGCATAACCTTAAAGTCGAAGTCATAGTCAGGAAGGTTAAGACTTAGTTATAAGTCTTAACTAAGGAAATCCTAACTGACCAAACTATAGGAACGACAGGTTCCCTGAGAGTTTTCAGAAGAAGTCGTGGCGTTAAGCTTACGTAGTTAAGAAACCGTGAGTCGAAAGAAATACCAGGTCGAGAGTGTAGACATGTACTGATGACCTTTTTGGTATCGAAACTGATATGCCTGGAAACAGCCGTTCTACTACAGAGACGAAAGATTATGTGACAGATCCAAAGAGTATCGAAAAGAAGGTGCCTCGTTCACAGAAAATTAAAGTACCGACGTCAGTGGTAGACGACACTAAAACCTCGGGTTCTTCTATTTTGGACAGTGATAAAGGTGTAAAAGGGGTTGATAAACGGTACTTCACTACTCTGATCTACGGTGCTAGAATCAAAAAGATTACAACTCAAAATTCGGTCGAAAAAGTGAGAGGACAAAGTGAAAGTAGTTCTCTAAGAAAACAAAGAGAAACAAAAGACAGTAATCTCACCATAGTAGACGTATAGACTCCAACAACTGTAAAGAGGGTCGTTAGAACTAAGGTAGAACACTCAGTAGGTCGGGTCGTAAAGTGTACTACATGAGACGTATATTCAATTTATTCGTCCCACTGTTATATGTCGGAACTGTATAACGAAAGGGTTAAAACTTGGTCAGGGAACAAGGTACAGACCAAGATTGACAACGAAGAACTAGAACATACCACCAGACTATAAGGGTAGGGTATCCTTAAAAGGTGTCAAACAACACTAGGTGTGTCAGTTTCCGAATTCGTCTCAGTTACTCCGTCTTCATCGACCCGAAAAAAACCTTAAGGGAACGAAAAAGATACTAGGTTGTCTACAACCGTCAAACTAGAGACCAAGGAGACGGAAAAGATTTAGGTTGATCATGTAGATCTTCAAGAGTCAAGTCCATGACAACTTGGGATTGAACTACCTAAAACTTGTAATAGAACGATCGTACACTTTACTCACGTTAACGTGACATCAAACTTGTAAGGAACCGTAACGGAAAGAAACCATAACCTTACTTTTGATTAAGTTTCATTATTTATTTTTAACCTTCGTGAACTGATTGGGGGACTGAACTTTTTTACAAATAACTACAGTCTTACTTTTACTCCCAGAGAAAGGTCATTCGGGAGTAAGTTACGTCATCGTCAAATTAAACTAAGCTCCTACCGGACAGAACTAGCGATAGAGGAGGAAAAGTTTACCCCGTCGGAGAGGGATATACATATTTTAACAAAACACACTATTGTCTTTTGGTATTACCCTTTCCGTTCGAGAACGTCGACCTTATAACTGGATCAATAGTTTTATGATCCGTATAGATCTAACAAGACTGTTCATTTCATTTATCCAAAATAGAGATAAGAAGACAGAGACTAAAGACAAAAATTTTCATTTGATGACTACGATAGAAGTACACATGCACGAGTCAACGAAGTCAGCACAGACTAAGAAAACGTTGGGGCACCTGACATCGGACGGTCTGAAGAGACAGGTACCCCTAAGAGGTCCGTACTTATGACCTCACCCAACGGTACGGGAGGAGGTCCCCTAGAAGGGATGAACGCAGAGTGCCGAGGACGTAACCGTCCGTCTAAGGAATGTCGATCGTGGTGGCATCCTACGTATGGATAACGAAACATTGTTAATAGAGTTTTGTCACCGAACTTTGTTGTCAAAAAACCAAACCAAAACAAAAAAGGAAGAAAAGACAGTTCGGTGAACCGAACTCCCTATAATCAAGGGGTTGGTCCCTAACTTGGGTCTGGTCTCGTCACTTCTTTTCTCCCTTTCCCCCACTGTCTCCTCCGTTAACGACCTATCGTAGTAGCTGAGTTACCTATACTCAAACTCGCTTGAGACCTACTATGTCTTCCTGTCCCTTCGGACCGCATGACGTCAAGTACCCCAGTGTTTCTCAACCTGTACTGAATCGTTGACTTGTTTTTGTTGTTATACCGTCACTTTCGCGGTTCAGGGTTGGTGACCTGATGGTCCCTCAAGAGTGTAAAAATTGAGTTTCGAAGATATATACTCTTTAGTCACACAACGAATGAATCCACCCAAGAGAAGAGGTCCCGAAAAGTGTCTGATATGGGTTCTACGGGTGTTCAGTCCTATTTTCTACGGGAGTCCCGGACATTAGTAGAGTTTCAAAGTCACCCATTTTTAGGTGAAAGGTCGAGTGGGTTCACCAACCACAGTCCTACGACAAGGAATATCTGACAGTGTAACTCCTAAACTCAAGGATCAACAGATAACCGATCTCCACTGGGAATCGAAGAATAATACACTTGTAAAGGTCGTACCATGAATAAAGTTGTTTCGGACGTTCAGTTCTTCGATATAAATAAATAAACCGACACGACCTAGTTTCAACACCGAGTGTCCTCGAAGTTAGAAGGAACGTCGTATACCTTAGTAAACCAAAACCGTACGTTCGAGAATCAACACCGTACACCCTAAATCAAGGGACTGGCCCCTAGTTCGGGCCCCGGGGACGTGACCCTCGAACGTCAGAACCGGTGGTCTATTGACACCTTTAGGGTCTTCAGTGAAAAACGGACAGATTAGAACCTTTACAGTAAGGTAGTAAAAACGGTACAAGAAAGACAATCCTCGTTCAATGATCCAGAAAGTCAATCCTCGTTCAATGATCTAGATCAGGTATCTGCACTTATAGTCCACGGTCTCTAATGACCTCCGTGAAAGTCTTCGACGGATGATGTAATACTTTCTTGTAATTTGACGACTTTATTTGAACCCGGAGGGTTTCAGAGAGTACTTATAGGACTTTGTCGGATGATACAAAATAAACTACAGAAATAGTACTTCTTTCATTGTCAGAAACCTTTAGAACAAGTCATTTGTAAGTAACTTATAGATGATACATAGACCGTATCGTATTACGATCTCTTGTTTCTATTTACTGTACAGAAGACCGAAATTCAATTCCTTCTCTTCATATTCGTTTAATAACGTTATAATTGTAACATTCACTATTTTGTTTCCGGACATGTCTTACGAGACTAATGTCCCTCTTATCCTTTCTCTGCAAAACAGGATCCAGTGTAGTCTTTCATTTTTCCCACGTCCTTCCACGTCTCTTTTCACTCTTCTAATCTATGTCTAATTCTGATACATCTTTAATTAGAATGACTAGTCGTTTTATGTGTTTATTGTTCTATAATAACATGAAGATTAAAAGATCTGAAATTTATTGAAATACAGATATCCCATAGTTAGACTGTTATCTTACATAAGTAAGATAACTTTATGTAGACTACGTTCAGTTACGTAGTAAATTTGTAAGTCTAGTCTTCTGTTATGATGTTTTGGTAATTTGGACTTTCTCTCAACTGACTCATTTAGAGTGTAATTCTTTATATACTTTAATTTTATATATATATAAGAAGTTGTGGTCTACGGTTCGTTATCAAATGTCTGTATTGACGTGTCGTTGTATATGAATATCTAAATTAAACTCTGAATTCTACGGTGTAAGTGCGAGTTCCTTTAAACTCTAACACTTTACTTTACCGCAACGGGTAAAAACTGTACATTCTTGTGCAGATCGAGACGTCCATGTGTTTCCTTATTTAAAATCCTGTACAATACGGATTTTGATTATATAACGTATTGGATCTTGTTAATTTGGTTAATACCGATTACAAACCCTTTGAACAAAATATTTACAGTCTCAATCTGGTTTCGTGTATGACATGATATAGTGATCGTGGGTTCGGTAGATCTTGGGTGTCGATTTCATCCTGTATCAGGTGTATTCGTACGAGAATTGTTGTCTTGGTGCAGTGACGAGAAACGGTCAACGTGTATCAAAAATCGATCTTCACACCAATAGTAGACGAAAACAGATGAAAGATCTTAAGAAATCGAGAAAGTATACAACATCTTACTTTATATAGTTAATTCTTTAAAGACAAAGCTATTGGTCTTTTCATTTTCTGTGTAACTCTTCGAAAGGACCATGTTCTAGCACAGAAATCGTATCGAGTCGAACATTTCTC
Organism: Capra ibex; assembly: GCA_006410555.1. Classification (NCBI taxonomy): domain Eukaryota; kingdom Metazoa; phylum Chordata; class Mammalia; order Artiodactyla; family Bovidae; genus Capra; species Capra ibex. The sequence continues at coordinate 19,641,407 of SJYO01000647.1, forward strand.
CAACTCCTGACTCTGGACTTAAGTTAGAATTAAGACGTGATTGACCGAAACGTTAGAACCCATACAGTGAATTGAGAAGACACCGGGTTAAAAGAGTAGAGTAATACCACGATTTTCCCATTTTCCTCTCACATTTACCTTTTCCAAAATCTTTAAATACTCATCATTTTCCTTTTTCTTGACCATGGTTTAAACTGAGTAGTAGATTTATTAATAGTATTCAGAGATGAAGTTTTCTTTCGTGAACTATAAGTTCTATTGACTATGTAAATATCTTCTTAGTCAGTCAGTCAGTCAAGTCAGCGAGTCAGTACAGACTGAGACACTGGGGTATCTGACGTCGTGTGGTCTGTAGGGACAGGTAGTGGTTGAGGACCTCGAACGAGTTTGAGTGCAGATAACTCAGTCACTACGGTAGGTTGGTAGAGTTGGAGACGGCAGGGGAAGAATAGGACCGAAGTTAGAAAGGATCGTAGTCCGAGAAAAGGTTACTCAGTCAAGAAGCGTAGTCTACCTGTTTCATAATCTTGAAGTCGAAGTCGTAGTCAGGAAGGTTACTTATAAGTCCGGACTAATGGAAATCCTAACTGACCATACTAGAGGAACGTCAGGTCCCTGAGAGTTCTTAGAAGTTGTGGTGTCAATTCTGTAAGTATGGTTAAATTCTGTTATCACACGGAAAAAGTAGTGTTGGTCTCAATGTCAGAAAATAGGAGAAAATTTTCCAATCCATAAGAGAATCTTACACAATTGAAAAGTCTAAAAAATTTTAAAATAAACAAATGAATAAAGACCGACGTGACCCAAAAGTAGCCACCCACGCACGAAAAGAGATCAACACCTCTCGGGGTCCCCGATGAGAGATCAACGCACGAGCCGGAAGAGTAATGCCACCGAAGAGAATAACACCTCGTGACCGACAACTGTACACCCGGAGTCGTCGACTCCACGTGCCCGAGACCTCGTGTTCGAGTTATCAACCCCACGTGCGGGTCCGAATCAACGAGGTGCCGTACACCCTAGAAGGTCCTGGTCCCTAACTTGGGTACAGGGGACGTAACCGTTCGTCTAAGAATTGGTGACCTGGTGGTCCCTTTAGGGATTGAAAAGTCTAAAATTGTAAAGTCTTTCCACCGTCCTTTTTTTGTAGTATTACCCCTTGTCTTTTTATTATGGGTAGTTATCATTAAAAATTTTAATAACATGAACCATAAAAAAAAGAGAATCTGAAGTAAAAACCGGTTCACCATGGATCATGTTTGTATAGAATGACTAGACGCAAAGTCAAAAGATAAGTAAACAAGGAGTTAAATAGGTGACTTATTCACATTCATAACGGACTCCAGGATGGTCCACGGTTCGTCACAAGGTTCACGACTCCAAAGTTCGTCACCACCTCTCTTGTCAGACACGAGAGTCATTCAATTACCCCCCCTACTCCTATTTATTTATAATTTTCACTTGGATACGATGCAGACTGTTATTCACGATCCCTCTCTTTTTTTTTTTTCGTCTCATTTTCGAAGGTCTTACCCCCTCCGTTTCTCCCTCTAAAATGTTTAAATCTCTCACTAGTTCCTCTTGAGAGATTTTTCTCCTGTAAATTTCTCTAGTCTCACTTCGGTCCAAAGTTCGGAGCCTCTAAAGACCCAATCTAATAAGACCCGTCTTAAAACGACTACGTACCTCTATTCTACACTTTCTCTCTCTCCTCAATTTGTATTGAGATTCCACAAACAAAACTTTTGTGGGGTCCCCCTCGTTCAGACCCCTTTTTAGTTCTCGAGTAAAAAAAAAAATAATAAGAGTCAAACTCTATGGAAAATCTGTCTGTGGTTCTCTTCCTCAGTGTTATCCGTCAATTCTTATATTCAGACCTTAAGTCCCCTTTCCAGGTCCGACCTCTTTTATGTAAACTCTCAATCATCTAATATCTACCTTAGATTTCGGTAATTTTCCCCTCACTATTGTAGTGAACTCTTCATTTCTATCTCTACTCCTGTATCTAGGAAAGAAAGTAATAGGTCAACGAGGATCTATCTTATGATTTATGAGATTTTACTTCACCTCTTCTGTTCTGGTCTCTTAGGTCTTTATCAAGTTTAACAAATGTAAGCCGTCTATAAATACTCGTAGACGATAAACGGTCTCCAAGACCATCAACAACCCCTCGTTGGACCATCGGTCCGTACCCGTCACGGAAGGTCATCGAGTGTAGGTAGTTCTACTGTCCTTATCTCTATTTAGACCCATGTACAACTGGTCGTTATTTCTCCTCACCGTCGTTTCATTGTTACCTTCATGCTTGATTAAGGTTCCAGACTCTTCCTTTCCTTTGAAGGAAAATTAGAGAGAGAGGACGTTTCTGTTTCGTCCGGTTACCCTTGGGGTCTTTGTTCTATTGTCTTTTGTGTTTAATCTTTTCTTCTTTTTTCATCCTAGTGTCCCTTCTTTTTGTATTCCGTCTCTAACTTATCGGAGTTGGAATCGATATTTGATCGAATACTTTCACTTTCATATTCAGTGAGTCAGTACAGACTGAGAAACCCTACGGTACCTGACATGGACGGTCCAAGGAGACAAATACTTTAAGAGGTCCGTTCTTATGGTCTCACCAAACGGTACAGGAGGAATTCCCCTAGAAGGGTTGGGTCCTGAACTTCGGTCCAGAGGACGTAATGTCCGTCTAAGAAATGGTAGACTCGATGGTCAATTGATCGAATATGGACCGGATATAAAATTAGTCTTAAGTTTACAGGTCTCCGTTTGTCCCCGAATGTAAAATAATGTTTCCTGTCCAAAGTGACTCAACATGTTTATGGAAGTATCGTATATATCATAAAGTAGAAATTTAGTTTGTTGTGAGGAATCTTACCATACGACCACTTTGAAAGTTAGTATAAAGAATTAAGTTGAAGTCTACAACATTGTTATCTTTTTTTTTTACAGGTCATAAAGCGTTATGACTTCGTTGGAAGACTATGTTTACCTTCACATACCAACCTCCTCCAGACCCTAGTGACTTCCTTTTTACAACGGTCTTAAATTTTTTATCTCTTTTCGTCCTCCTCCTTCTTCTCTTCCTTATTTTGTCTGTTGATAATGAACTTCCATTAAGTTGTTAGGGAAAGACCCCCTGAGGTCCCTACGAAATACCTTGGTTCGTTCTCTATGTCCCGAAACATACCGTGGTTGAATCCAAGTAAAAACTGTTCAACCAACAGTCCAAACCTTACTGAAGTGGTGTCCCACATCCTGGGTTGAACTGGCCCTTCAACTAAGACTGTGAGTGATTGTATGAAAAGAACTTGGGACCGTACCTCAGGATCGGTAAGAAAACTAATTTTTATATATATATGTCGGTGTCAATTCAACCTCTCGGTAAAGAACGTTGAAATAGGTACTTACACCACCACGTTGGTCTACCTCATTGAGTATTACTCCAGTACCATCGGTCAAACGTGCCGTATTCTACTCAATCCACTCCCGTCTTCAAGGAGGGACTTAATATATACATAACCCTCGGGATTCAGAGACCTATCCCTCTCTTACTCTTGTACTGGAATGATCGAATTCAAACTCTCCTCAGTTGTCAGAACCCTAGATAGACTGTCTCAAAACCTCACGTCCTCGTCCTTTATCTTCATGGTCACACTACTACCACTCCGTCCCTATTCTCGAGTGTATGAATAATTTTTGTATAAATGATTCGAGAATAATATATAGTCCTGACATCATTATAGACTCTTATTTATTGCTAGTTTTAAGTTGCGTATCATTTGAGGGAAGGTTATCTGAAACGTCAGATTTTATCCCCAGAAGTTTCACCTCCATGTTCGTGGGGTGTCTGACTTGTTCCACACCGTTAGTCCTTCGATGTTACGTGTCACTTTTTACGGGACTACCTTCGGGCCTATGTGTCTGTTATCGATTCTATCATTTCATAGACGGACGTTACGTCCTCTGGACCCAAGCTAAGGATCCAGTCCTTCTAGGGGACCTCTTCCTTTACCGTTGGGTGAGGTCATAAGAACGGACCTCTTAAGGTACCTGTCTCCTCGACCCGTCCGATATCAAGTACCCCAGAGTTTCTCAACCTGTACTGACTTGGTTGTTGTCTATAAAACTATCATACCCAAATTTTGTAAAATAACTATCCATTTGTGTTATTTTTGTTAAGACACACCATATTTTGAACTCTAAAAACCTTATAGTTCAATGTAAACTTTTAAAATTTTGGACCTTTCTATCTAAGCCTATCCCACTGTCTCTCAACTTGGTCGAGACCGGAACTTGAAGGTCGACTTCTCTCTTCTCATTCCCTCTGTAGAAACGAGTTGAGAAGATACGGAGACTGTCTACGAAAAAGTGTATGGGGAACTGTCTTTCCATAAGTAGTTAAATACATAGAACTGAAGACAGTTTCGTCAAATGGCAAGACGTGTCATCGACAAAGGGCTGACATAGTAAAATGTACCCCTCCCTTAAGAACTTCTAAAAATGTGGTTCGTATTGTAACGTTTGACGTCAGTCACAAACACCTCATCTTACCGTTAGTCTATAAATTTTTAGAATCAATAAAACACATACAAATGTAATAGATTAAACACATATCAAAGTTGTAGACTTAAGAATTCCGTTACCCGTTACCGGGTCACGGACCTTGTGTGGACCTTTCACTATTTGTAGTGTAACATTCATACATTTTATTTAAATGGACGTAATTTATCAACCGATACAGCCTAGGTACCCGAAACCCATTGTCTTTATGTTAATCTCACGTGCCCCTCTTTCCAAATTAAAGACTCTGGACTGTACTTCTTTCGTATCCTATGATCCTACTACTTCCGGAATTTAATAGGTTTATAGTTACTTTGTCGTTCCCAGATGAGTACGGGGCTTGTGTTTCGTGAAACAGAATACACGAACATAAACAGATCAACTTTTCTACAGTGAATGAGGGAGTGGAATAAAGGATGTTTTTCAGAACTCCTCTTTACCTCAACCGTCACTAGTGATTCCCTCTTAGTCCTAGGAATTCTTTTTAGTGCCATTTAGATGGTTGTTCCTCAATTCGATATCGTAGTCAAAGGTCGCGAAAAAAACAACGACAGGATAAAGCAATCGAGATCATGAGAGGGATCCGTAAATTGGGAAAGTAGATTTTGGTTCTTGACCGAGGGAAGGTCTTGGGCGCTCCTCCGTCGTGGTGTCACCCGCAGACGGCAGGTTTGTGTCGGTGTGTTGGGACGGTCCGGACCGTGACTCTCTTTGTCTCAAGTCCCGTAGCCCTTGAAGTGGCCACGATAACGCGTCCGAGACGCAAGGTGCGTCCGAATAATCCTTCTTTCGCCTATTTTAACAGGTCTCTGTGCACTTGGTCTCCCCTGGTTGGGCCTGGTGACGAGGGGTGACGTAGCCTAAGACCTTAAATGTTAGTGCTTTCAAGATAACAAAGTGCTAACCGAGGGTCCGGCGTACTGTAGTATCGCGATCTAAGCCGGAGGCCCGCCGCTAACCGACCGGCGCGGTAACACTGCAGTGCCAGTCGGGTGCAAGACTAACATCTATGGGCCGCGGAAGGAGAAGGGTAGCGCCGACGAGGACGACCGGCCACGGAGGGAGGTCGGAGGAGGGCCGAGCCGACCAGGGGCCCGAGGCGGCGGTGGCGGCGGATCGGCGAAGAGGCTCGGCGGCGACGGGAGCCGGATTCTCCATTCGCCCGCCGAGGCCTTTTGAAGCAGACCGGCGGCGAGCCGGTACTGTGGGAGCGGCCGCGGGCCGGCCGTGGCTCCCTACGCTGGGGCGACAACCCAAGACTAGGGCCACGCGTGCTCGCTGACGGCCGGGCCGGGCGCGACGCGGGCGCACCGCTTCCTCGGGCGGCCTGGGCCCAGAGTCCCGCGCTGCCGTCCGCGGGGCCGGCAAAGACGCTCTACGACAGAGTGGACAAATCGCCACCTTCGGCGGCCGTCCGTCACACGGGTGACTGACCGCGCCGCCCTTGCGTGGGCCGAGGGGATTGCGCTCCGTCCCGCCCACCCGAGACGCGAGCCCAAGTGGGCGGGCCCAATCTACTTGCGCGCCGGCCTCTAGGTCCCTTCTCGGGGCTCTCGCTAGCCCGAAGGAGCCTCTTGTTTTGGGGGCACTCGGCCCTCTTGGCGGCCCGCCAGCGCCGCACCCAGCCAGGGGAGCCCGGAAAGCAAAAGAGAGAACGGGAGGGCAGAGACGGGGGCTGGCCCTCCGCTCGGGCGATCGGAGCCTTGTGAAACCCAAAATAATTTTGGTCCATTGACATCGGTCGCCAGGAGCCTCTCCTACTCCGGCCACCCCTTCGAGCCCCCGCCCCTGAGCCCTTGTTGGACCCGATGAAAACTCCCTTAGCCCCGCGCTCCCGCCACCCCAGCGCCCGACCTCGCCGAGCGCCGGCCCGCACAGACGACGCTCATCGTTCCATTTCAGGAGAAAATGTCAAATTTGCGTCTATTCTGAGCGGGGGGTGGGATGGGGTCGCAAGCGTTCGGGCGGAACCCCACCTCCCTCAGCACGGACCTCGTTCTGAACAAGAAGTCTTAACACAGAACGGTGGTTCGCAAGGTACGGGAACGTGAAAATCCCACTACCAAAGGGGACGAGTGCTGACATCAACTCGAGTCGAGAACCGAAGAACTAACGTTTAAACCTATTACGTGAACCGGGTGAAACCCCACCCCCACCCCTCAGGGCTTACCTTCTTAGGTCACGTACTGGATGCTTGACCCGACGCCTTGGACCACAAAGCTGCCCTCTCACCACCCCTCGGAATTAAGAAATTATCGCCCTGGACACCGTCCTTCACGAAAGAAATGACCCACCGTGCCTTCTCGAGCACAACGAACAATCCAAAACATTGCACAAAGGGATTGGTGAGTCATCTATTGGACAACCAACGTGAACAAAACGACAACGAGTCGGTTGTCGTGAACCCCGTCTTAGACCTCTATGCCTGTGTTGGCCAAACCGTAAGCCACCGACACCTACTTGTCAAAATTGAAAGGTAGGCGCCACTCCCCTGTTCGCGTAGTGACAAAGTCAGGCGAACCTACGACGGGCCCTAAGAGGTCCCTTTCAAGTCGTGAACTTTCTCTTTACAGTAAACACAGGGAGAACGTAAGAATGGGATCTAACATTGAAGAGTAGCTGTCCTTCAAAAAGACCTGTCTCAGAGAAAAAGCGAAAAAGAAAAAACAAAGATTGACTTCTGTTTTCCTCCTTGCAATAACTACCATTGACTACTGATCAAAATGTCTTATATCTTGTCTTGAATCGACTTTCACTTTCACATAATGTTAAACTTTCAGGCTAAAAAAAAAAAAGTTCTTCTCTGGGAGTAATGAAGTCTGAGACAGGAGTCGAAGAACTGAGTTAAAGCTTTAGTAAAGACAAGTCCCAAAGTACAACGTCTTAACAATCCCTAAGGTACTCTACTATATCAACTTTCACGGGTCGTACCCCCGAACGGTTTATCACGAAACTATTTACAAAGAAGAAGTGAATAAAAAGAAGAACCCCTTCCCTTCACTCCAAATCCCCTACACCGGTCCTTATTTCGACCTCTTAGAGTTTATTGACCCTTTTATAAATTTTAATCCGAAAGTATCTGTGATTAAGGTCATAAGGTCGTTTCGACGAAAACTTTTACTCCACTCAATAGAGAAAGGGACCCTAGTTGACTCGAAAAAGAAACCCCCCTCCCCACAGTCTTAAGAATTAAACCCCCACAAACGTTCCTAGAGAAACGGTGATGGAGGAGTAAAAGAGAGTCGTATTGACAACTAACAGGAGGACAAACATCTTCACTCATAGTCAGGAACCCACAGAATAAAGGTTGAACTTAATGTCTTTAGTGCTGTTTCGACAAAAGGTAGAAAATCCCACTGAAACTACGGATTCATCTATCATCTCTCATACTTACTACCAAAATGAAAAATGAGTCGGGGAATGAGTCGGTGTAGGACAGGGAGAGGGGATTCTTTTAAAGATTAATAAAAATTCGGGAGGAAATACGGATGGTTGAGGAAACAATGACCACCCTTGTCAATGACAAAGGTAATCAATGGGTCACCCAAAAAGAAACGTATGTAAGTCAAACTCCATAATGACTACACCCGTGGAAGGATAATTATCAACGAAAGGTATCTACTAAGAATGTCGGAAGGACACCCTTCACTATAGGGGATAGAGAAAATATTTCTTAACTCTTGACTCCGGATCTCTACGGTCCACTGAACAGGTTTAGTACATCTAGACGGAGGACGTTGAATGGACGGGGCAGGAGACCGGAACACGACGAGCCTAAACAAGTCACCCGAGACGGCAAATACATTGAGACAATGAGACATTGAATTTTTAGATTGGAGTACTAATTTCCAGGTAGAAGTTCGGAAGGTGATACTTGTTAAACGGTAGAAAGTGTAGACATTTCAGACAAGGAAGGAAAATCGGGTGTAAACTAAGTGAGAAAGATAATCAAATTAACCGAACAGTCAATGACTCACACGCGACACACACAGAATCCCAACAACTTGTTGTGTCAAAGACTTCATCGAATATGAAATTAAGAAAATGTGGACTTGAATTAGACGTGGAATATGATCTTCCTCTAGTCTTCGTCTAAAGACTCCCCCCCCCCCACGAACAGAGTGACATAGACTCTTTCGAAATACCGTCTCGAACGGTCCAGTAGTCGCGGAGCGTGACGGGTCAACCAATCCTACGAAAAACACGTTCTCTGTCTCTTGGGTCACGGTCTACCTGAATTTACTGGTGGACTGGACTTTTCAGGGTTTCCGTCTTGAAAGCAAGACAAAGAGACTTCGGAAGAGTCTACAAACAATCCAGACGTCCGACTAGAACGTTCTACTGACGGTCAATGTCAGATCCGGCGGACAACGGTATAAGTGTGTACCTTTGACGGTGGTGGAAGGTCTCTCACAGGAACCGGAGCCAAATCCGGAACCAATGAACTTCATTATTGATCTTCTCACCTTTAGACTATAGGACCCTGGATAGGGTTTGACTCCTTCACGTAAATTCAAAGTGGAGTGGATGGACCGACGATTTGATGTGGAAGTCCCTTTCAGAGACACCTATATCCCCACACGGTCATAGCCGATATTCCCGGTGGTTCCCACAGTCCGGGGTAGTTTCTCTCCTAACTTAATTTACTTTACTTTGTCTTGCCTTGGGTGTAAACTTAAAGTGGAATGGGTAGTATCTCCTTAGAATGTCCACGTGTCTCCTGCCCGTAAGATCCTCTCTTTCAAATCTCTCGTCTGTTCACGTAGTAACCTGTAATTTCGTTCATCGGGTCTACGCACTTCGACTGTCCGTCTTCACTCTTCTTTCCAATCATACTGTTCAACAACTAGTATTTCCAATTGAAAATAATTTGGTAATGATGCACAGTCTGAGACGTGACTCGGGAATGTACCTAAAAAGAGTTCATGATAATCAACCATGAGATTCGTAAGGGTGAAATGTTCACTCCTCTACCTCCGAGTCTTCAAATCTACGAACGGGTTCCAGTGTTTCGTAAGATCGGACCCACCAGAACTGAACGATCCGATCACAGAAAGGACTCTACAACAGTGTTCTGGTGACTCTGAAAACCTGACCTTCCTCACATAGTACTTACAACACGAGGTTCCTGTACTCACAACAGTCTCACGCACCCTACCTAACCACTCCTACCTGTACCCCGTATACTCCCATCTGACCCTCCGACAACCTCGTCCGGTCCGTCGCCACTCCGGAGTGGACCTCGGTGCCGGTACTCGTGTGTGACCTCGTTCGATTAGCAAACTCTTACAGAGATCCTCTTCTAGATGCATCGAACTTCTGGTCGGCCTAACTCCCGGTCGTTCTCCTTCCCACGAGAGTCCACACCCCCAATCTTCTTGACGTCACAGTATCTCCCTCCCTCTCCTCCGAAACATGAGGTCACCTTTGTAGAGTTCCCGGGTACTAGGTAGGTCTGTCCCGGAAAGAGGGGGAGACCAGGGGTAAGGAGAAACGTCGGTCACAAACAGACGGTGTAAACTTTTTGCACAAAGGTGGCGTAGAGTAGGTAAAAGTCCGTCAAAAAGTGGAAAATTGTATGGACCCATCACTACGTCGAACATTAGTCACCGTACCATTTTAGTGTGTTCGGGAGAAAGAGTAAAATTATAATGACTTTAGTCCCACGAACACCTACTCTTTTCCTTTCAGAGTCATGACCACTCGAGTACCTCAGTCAACGACCGTCTCATTCTTGGTTCCGGAGATCCAGGAGAGTAGGTGACTTAATGGATTTGAATGTATTTTACTTGTAACGGAGTATTATGTCCTAATATCATTTCGTATGTGTATAAGGAAACAAATAACTTCGTCGTCATTAGACTCTCCAAACCTTCCATGTCACCAAACCCATCCCACGGGACAGGAACATACCTTGGGCCGGCGGGACCAAACAATAGGATTTGGACGGAAGTTGGACTTTAGTTGAGACCCGGAACCAGGAAATAAAGTTTGTCAATATGGTTCCACTTAAAGTCCTAGGAAAGTCTTACTTTTAAAAAATAAAAACGAAAACGTCTCTCGTTTAGGAAACGAAGACAAACTAGTCCCTATCTCTTACTTTCAACTTTAGGAAATCCAGAAACTTTCCATCTACAGTCTTTAGTCCCTACCTTTAATGTCAAAAGAGAAATTCTTCAATTTGCATTGGCGACCTCAATGAGACCGGATCGTCTCAATCAACAAGTCTCTCCATCTGGGAGAGTACAACCCCAAACACAGTATCTTCGCGGAAGGGTGGGGTGGGACTAAAGTTGGGTATTTGCAATGGTAATGGTTCGACGAACCAAGGAAGACCGTACAAACGAGGTACTCCTATGAAAATAAACTGAGCTTATGTAAACGAAAATTTTAACACACCGGGGACCTAACTTTTGTCAGTATGAACGACTCCAAAATCCTTCTAACTTGGGACAGGAGGGACGGGCGAGGGGAAGAACAGGGTAAACTCGTGTCACTACACACTATTGAAGTCAGAAGGAACATAGAACAATCTGAAGTCATGGAAAACAAACTACAGAAGAACGACTGACCCCAAATCTCTTATCAAAAAGTGAATTCTAAAGATCACGACCCTGAGAGTACGAAAGAGACTAATCTTTTGACAAAAGAACTTTGTTGACGTCGAAGTTTACTGTTAGGACTATGATTCAAGTGTGAGAGAACACTCGTGTACGACCAATGTCCAAGGTAGAGATACAATGTCAAGAAGGGGGCAACAGTTGTGAAAGTGGCACAGTCTCGATTGGAGACTATGCACGTATGATTTGTCTGGATTAATCTCGGTGTGACGTCTCAACCGGTGAGACCAGAAATAGACTCAATAGGTCTTGGGACCTCATGGACAAGGAAAACAGAACCGTGCCGTGTACGAGGATATTTCATTAACAACAGTTAAAGAGGAAGGGGTTTCTTATCAAGAGTACTGTGGTTTAAGTTATTAATAAGTAAACGAAGTGACCCTTCAAAGCGGTACACGACTACCGGGAACCCCCATCGCAAATCCCATGGAGACGAAGTCCGAAACCGTCTTTTTCATGTAATGGAATTATAAATATCCTCGACAACTGTGAACATAGATGGGACAAAAACTCGACTATACATGCAGACACTTTTAAACTCAAAAGGGGAATGTTTTGAAGTTTTACAAATGATACCTAGATTTCACGTAAATAATTTTCATAGATGACGACGACGACGATTCAACGAAGTCAGAACAGGTTGAGACACGTTGGGGTATCTATCGTCGGGTACTCCGAGGGGGCAGGGACCCTAAGACGTCCGTTCTTGTGACCTCACCCAACGGTAAAGGAAGAAGTTACGTATTTCACTTTTCACTTTCACTTCAGCGAGTCAGTACAGACTGAGAATCACTGGGGTGCCTGACGTCGGATGTCCGAGGAGGCAGGTACCCTAGAAGGTCCGTTCTCATGACCTCACCCCACGGTAACGGAAGAGGCTTTTCATACATGATGTGTGAAAATTTTCAATCGTTTGATCATCCTTCCCCTGACCTCTTCTCCGGAAAGTCCAATCGGCGACGTCCCTTGGTCCCCAGGTCGAGACGGGACTCTCGGCCTGTCCGTAACCATCCGGTTAGTGAGGTGGAGAAACTCTGAAGGCACGGATGAAACCCCGTCTCCCCGACAACTCTGATAATCATAAGATGGATTTTCAATTCATCCCCTGACTGACTTAAACTACTCGTAGTAATTTTTTAGAGAGATAACTGATCCTACAAGTGACTTCGTAACAGAGATTATCTTCTAACTCAGTCGACTCATTCTTCTTACTTACTACAAGAAGTCTTCTTACTTACTACGATGTCAACCCGTCACATTATGAAACCCCGAATACTTCTCTTACTCCGACTAGACACCCCACGATTTATATGATGTACAATCCACGAAAAGATTCCACGAAGTGGAGGTCCCGGGGGGGTACTCCAGTCATGGGGGTCAAAATGTCTACTCCTTTAATTCCGGGTCTTTCCAATCCACTGAACAAGTTCCGAAGGGTCGATGGTCCACCGTCTCCGTCCCAAGTCTAGGTCGGACCAGCTTCCGTAGGTCGTAGTCAAAGGAACAGACCGGGGTCCGGGTGGACCCAAACTAGATATTCCACACATTTTGGACTTCCCACACCCGACCCTCCCTTCCCGTGGGAGTAGGAGATCCCTCGGAGGTCTAACAAAACGAAAGGGAACCCATCTCTACATGTAGCACACACAAAACTCTTGTAGATCCAGGAAGACTGTGTCCGGACTAATTTCCGACGAACAAGTCCAATAACTCTGATTGTGGAAGGGGTGGGGAAATCAAGAGAACCCTAAGAAAGAGAAAATCCTGAAGAATCAAAAGAAAGACCCACACCGAGATTCATGGTATTAAGGATTTTGTACTCCTAGTGTTTTAAGTCTCACCAAATATATAATCGTACCTTACATTGGTCCACCACTTTATTGACAACCGACATCTCCTCTACTATCTATTAATGACCCAACACAAACGAAAACTTATATGGTGTAACATCAACCGAAAAATTTCATGTAAAATTGAGACGGACAAGGAGAATAGTGGGAGGAGCGTGGGACGTGGGCTTGTTAATATTTTACACCCTCAAATCTAACTTAAAAAAAAATATTTTTTCTTTACACAAAAGGACAGTATAGAAATAAATACAATGTGACAAACTTAATTTTAGATTCTGGAAAAGAGAGCTCTCCCACGTATTGAATAGAAACAATTAATACAGGGAGGTAAGAGAGAAGTAAAGTCGACTCCGATATTGTGACGGAAACATATAAAACATACTTAATAGAACCTCTTGTACTATTAAATAAAACTTATAAGTTCATTAGTGTAGTCTATTCTCCGACGTCAGTCTAAATCTTAATGTTCGTCGACGAGTGTCGTCGACTACAACGAATTTTCGGAGAATTTACAAACAGAGGACCGGTGCACGTTAGCGTCAGACTAAACATATAATCTTTACCCCAACTTCATCTCGAGTCAGAGGACTTCATCCCAGAAATTCCCTGGTCGATCTCTGAACGTCTCCTAGTGGACAGGAGTAGTCACGTCGACAACTAACAGACGTTCAGACGAAGTAGGTTCTTCCACCAACGGAACACTTTGTCCAGTCTCGAAGAGGTTTATCGGGGAATTTATGTCACAAAGCCCTGAAGTACAGGGCCTCTTACGAAATATATGAGACGAACAATACCGTCGAGGAAAGACAAACGAAACGTTCTGTACCATCCAAACCTTCTCCGAGTCACTGGGGTCTCCTTCCACCGAGGTTTACGTCTCACTACCACCCAAGGGATATAGCCCGGGACCATGTTTCGAGGTACGAACTCAAATTGTAGCAAAACGTTTACCTTGACCGCACAATATTTTCTGAAGGTTTTAAGTTTTACATCCACTTAGCAACGTTTCATGACAACCTTTGGGTTAGAGTCACCCACTAACGGAACGGGTGTCTAAGTGCATAGGTGGACGGCAGGTAGAGTCTGTAAATAAAGATTAGGTGAAGACAGAAGACTCGAGGTCTAAGTAGTCTTCGAGGTTGAAGAGTAGTCGACTAAGTGAACCAGAGGGAGGTTTGGACAGAGGACAGACGGTCGCACTGGGCCTCGTAGGGGTAGTGGTCAAACGGGTCCGGTAGTCACGGTCCCAGGAAGAGGGTAGTTGGTGTAGGAAGGAGGAAAGGAGGTAGGCAGTGAGCGGTTCACAACAGATAAGTCCGAGACGACACAGACGACGGCGGGACGGACGTGTCGTACGGTCGGGAACGTCCCATGGACCAAAAGGGGTCGAGGAAGGACGGAGAGACACAAGTCCAGGGTTTGACCGACAGTGCCTCTAGAAGACTGTACAGTCACCCTAGGCGCGTGAGGTATGACTTTCGAAGCGAATGAAAGTGAATCTCGGTAGGAACTAGGGCGAAGTGAAGGACGGACATGGAGAGTGAGACTTGTGGGGTGTAGAGGGGTGGGGACGGGACAGTCGAGGTAGAGACGAGACGTGACACAGGTCTACGAAGGGACTAACGAGGGGTGACTGTTTTTGTGTGCTTTCGTTTCGGTCGATTTGTCTTTTCCGGGACAAGGAACATTCAGTCTGAGTGTGTGGGACCTTAGACTACGATAAATGAGTTAATCGATAAGGATGGGGAAGACCGAGAACATTGGAACCAATATCGGTCGACTGGAGACACACGCAGTCGGAGGAGTAGTCCCCTCCTGTCGATCACGAAAGGAGGGGAGAGACGAGGTCCAGACCGCACAAGGGACACATAGGAACCATGGACACACGACAGACCGTACACCATCCATAGACCGTTAATAAACGTACTTACAAAGAGAGAGACACATGGAAAACCCATATTAGTCGAGACATTAGACACGAATACCGAAACACTTCCACTCATACGGAGTCATCGGACTCTTCGAACTCGCAAACATTGTGACGTGTCTACTCCTCGGGGGCGCCCCTTCGGTCGAGACCCTCTATCGTCGGCATCCCCCGACCTAAGAGACGAATCCCAACGACAAGAGGGTGGGTCCGACTCCCTCATCTCGTTTAACGCTTTGCAGGGGGGCGGTAGACGGTCCTCGTCTCCTACGACAAAGTCACACGACACAATTTCCCGGAACGAATAAACGTACAATGGAACATCTCGAAAATCCACCTTATTCGGTCCCTAAATAACACCGTGACACGGGTTCCTTCCTTCTCTTGGGTGTGACCACAGATTCGTGAGCCGATAAGGGACCAGTTTATTACCAACTTTGACTGTGAGAGAAAAATTTGATTAAAACCAACCGGAGTTGTGACTCGGTACCTCTTCCTTTACCGTTAGGTGAGGTCATAAGAACGGACCTCTTAGGGTACCTGTCTTCTTGGACTACCCGACGGCAGACACCCCAGCGTTTCTCAGGTCGTACTGACTTCACTGAATCGTCGTCGTCATGGTTACGACTCGGTTCCAATTCCGTCGGCCACATCCAACCCGCCTCGGACAGACGAAGTCAACGGTGCACCAGTAACTAAGTGACTGGTATGCGTGAATGAGGGGTAACACAAGAGACGACGGGAGACGAGGTCACGCTCCCAGGACGTCTCTGAATACTGTCATGTGGATGACTGTCTAGCATTGGGTCACCCTCTCCACTCCACACTTGAACTATGTCATCTAGCGATAACCACGACACCCATCCCGACACACAACGGTAATCCAAACTCACGTTCACTGTCTCTAGGGTTTTATTAGTGCCGGGGTGATTACCGTAGAGTTTTGTTCCACAATGAACATAAAACGTGTCTCCCGACCCCTTTCCCATGCCCCACTGGTCGACGTCCGAGGATCGAGTGACACACAGCCCGAGTCTCCGTCGTCCTACCTCTTCCTCTGTCTCATCTTCCCCGACTCCTAAGTCAACACAAAAGAGAATTCCCTGCAAGGGTCTTTGGTTGGGGGCTGTCACAGCGAATACAGAGGGAACGACGACGATTCAGCGAAGTCAGCACAGGCTGAGACACACTGGGGTATCTGCCGTCGGGTGGTCCGAGGGGGCAGGGACCCTAAGGGGTCCGTTCTTGTGACCTCACCCAACGGTAAAGGAAGAGGTTACGTACTTTCACTTTCTACTTTCACTTCAGCGAGTCAGCACCGGCTGACAAGTGCTGGGGTACCTGACGTCGGATGTCCGAGGAGGTAGGTACCCTAAAAGGTCCGTTCTCATGNCAAAAGAGAATTCCCTGCAAGGGTCTTTGGTTGGGGGCTGTCACAGCGAATACAGAGGGAACGACGACGATTCAGCGAAGTCAGCACAGGCTGAGACACACTGGGGTATCTGCCGTCGGGTGGTTCGAGGGGGCAGGGACCCTAAGGGGTCCGTTCTTGCGACCTCACCCAACGGTAACGGAAGAGGTTACGTACTTTCACTTTCTACTTTCACTTCAGCGAGTCAGCACCGGCTGAGAAGTGCTGGGGTACCTGACGTCGGATGTCCGAGGAGGTAGGTACCCTAAAAGGTCCGTTCTCATGACCTCACCCCACGGTAACGGAAGAGGCTACAGAGGGAATCGGTCCTGAAATTTGTATGTCGGTGTGTTTAGGCGTCTGTCTGACTCTTTAGAGTAGAACTAAGACTCACCGACACCCGTCGAGTCTCAGGACGACGACATGGGTCTTAGGACCACTGGCGGGGGGCCGGACATGATCCCACCTACTCTCACTGACACGACGGGTGCACCTTCAACCTCAGACACCTTCTCTGGCTGTCCCTTGTCTATGACCACGGTGTCACTACTCGTGGCTCTCGCGTCACACCCCACGACACCCGTCTGTCCTTCCCTGGGGGATTTAGTCTGGGTCCCCCGGCCCCTTCCCACGGACCTCTGACTCGCCTGTAGACGGACGACCTCTCTCCTTCGTCCGCAAGTCCGTCTCCGACACTCCCTCCTCCGTCCATCGTGTACTCCTTGACTAAGATTCCTCTTCGTTTCCTCCTTCGTCCCCGGGCTCCGGCGTGACTCCCTAGACTCGAAACAGGATTCTCGGAAATTGACCAAAACTCTCCTCATTAGACCTTTCTACGAAAAACCCTTCACCCTTCGTTGCGGTTCTGGTCTCCGTCCCTGGGAGGCAGTCTTCCCTCACGTTATCAAGTCGACTGTACTACGACTGGAACTAATCTGTCACCGAAAGCCCTAGCTCCTAAAGGATCTTGACCCTCGTCTAAATCTTTATCAAACCCGACGAGAAGTGGACTGTCGACTACTTTCGTTCCGCCTCTCCAGTCTACCGTCCCGGCCCGGCGTGTCAGTCGACCGCCACCGCGACCCAGTGGGGAGACGGACTTGAGAGACACAGGGACGGTTTACCGGTCGACCCCGGTGTCCCGAAACAACCCGCAGCCTCTCCCGTCCACCACACACTCGACCTTGCACCGCACGCAGACGACCCCGCTCGTGCCACGCCTGTGACCCTCGCCGCGACGTCGCCCACACCTCGTCTTCACCCACTCGACCCACGAGGGTCAAGACGTCCAACTCTAGTCACCATCCCCTGAAGTCCCTCCAGCCCATTCCACTTAGCGAGTCCTCACAAAGCTTTAGTTCCTTCCGAAGGACATTCTAATTCACCAAATCCGACTTGAGAAATTCGTGACCCTTGGTTAATTGTAAACCATAACTTCCTGACTGAACTCGAACTGCCGTGTCAGTCGCAAATTACAACCGGTACGGGTCCCGGAGCATATTCCACGAACACCAGTCGTCTTATTTCAGGGAGTTTCTACACAGGGTCAAAGGGTAGTGACACTGATACACCTATTAATTCCGATGTCTACCTTGATTCCGACGGTCGGTCGACTTCATCACAGGATCCAATAGATTCACCCGAGTCACATTGGTTGGGGGTTCCTAGCAATTCCCCGAAGGGAGCACCGAGTCGACCATTTCTCAGGTGCACGTTCCGTCCTCTGGACCCAAGTTAGGGACCCAACCCTTCTAGGGGACCTCTTCCCTTTCCAATGGGTGAGACCATAAGACCGGATCTCTTAAGGTACCTGATATGTCAGGTACCCCAGTGTTTCTCATCCTGTACTGACTTACTGAAAGTGAAAGTGAAAAGTTCCCAGGAATTTACACCTTCCTCCCCCCACCCTTTCTTACTCTCCCACCCCATACTCCTCTGACCCGGGTTACAACGACCGGAAGTCCTGCCTCCTCCGTTGACACTCACCTCGCTATCTAGCGTCGGACATCTTCGACCTTTTCCGGTCCTCTTCCTAGGAGGGTATTTCGGAGGTTTTTCGTCGTTACGCGTACGGACCTAAAATCAGGTCACTCTGGGCAAAACCTGAAGACTGGATATTCTATGTGAACACAACAATTTTCTTGAAGACCCCGAAGCAGCCACCGAGTCTGCCATTTCTTAGACGGACGTCAAGTCCTCTGGGTCCAAGCTAGGAACCCAATACTTCTAGGGGACCTCTTTCCTTACCCTTGGACGACGTCACAAGAACGGACCTCTTAAGGTACCTGTCTCCTCGGACTACCCGACGTCAGGTACCACAGTGTGTTGACCTGTATTGACTTACTGATTATGTTGTTCTTCGGTGATTCAAACACCAGGAACCAACGGACTGTGTCGCCAGTCACACACGACTCACTTACTCAACACGAAATTCTCTAGTCATACTTTCGACATACATAATCTACGTAACCTACACCCCTCCAAGACCTGCGGTTCCTCAAGTATCCTCTACCAAGACCGTTTCTCCACTATCCTGTCCTGTCCCACCCCCATCCCACTGACCTCAGTATCCCGACCGGACCCTAGGCACGTCCCCCCTCGCACGAAAGTCCTGACCCAAGGACCTTCCACTAACCCGTTCTTGTCTTAGTGGACCTGCCTCCGTCCCTCCGAACCGAACAACCCTGACTCCACGTTTGTGTGGTACACAAACATCCACCGTGCTTGTACACCTTTGTCGCGAACTCACACCCCAACCCCTATGTTCTGACCCACAGTAACAGTACTGAATAGGCAAGGGAAAGAAATTTAAAAAAAATACCACTTCTTTGAGTCGTCGAGAAAACTTCCTAAATTATCGAGTCTAAGGAATTGCAATTCTTCAAAAAGGATCACAAAAAACGGATGTAAAAAAAAAGACGGCGAACTTAAGATACTTGGAAATTTTTTAAAATCATTTATTTTTACAATTATGATTTAATAACAAAATTTTTTGATCTTTATTGTATTAGTATACTGGGAACGTATCAAGTGGACCACAGTGTGCAGTAGAAGGGTCTTCGGAGACACCGAGGGCAACCAGACAGTGGGTGGGTCAGTGATCACCAGTGTACCAATGATAGGGGCGGAGGTTGTGTGTGTGGGACCCAAGACTGGGATAGTCTAGAGTGGACGACTCGACTCCTCCTACCTCGGATTTGTTTTGAACCGAACAGGATCGTTTTCCTTTTACCTACCATGAACGATCTTGTAAAGGTGTAGAAAAGGAAAAAATTATAGTCAAACGGTGACTTGATATATATGTGAACCAAATCTAAACCAATGCAGGACTTTCAAGAACTAAAGACTTAAGGAAACAAGAAATATTACTTGAACCAACATCACTAACTTCAATGTCCACATAACTGCAATCTCCACAGAAGGACATCGTGGTGTGAGTAACGGAAGAATGGACAGTTAACGACGACAGAAGCGAGAGACTAGTGACTGGAAGATGAACCACCGTCAACGTGGTACATTAAACGTAAATGTTCAAAAGTCACTTCTAACATGATTTAAGTTGAAACTTTTTTCAAATTCCGGATATTCTACTTAACTGGTTATTACCACCGCGATCACCATTTCTTAGGTGGACGGTCACGTCCTCTGTATTCTCTGTCGCCCAAACTAGGGACCGAGGCTAGGGACCCAGTCCTTCTACGAGACCTCTTCCCGTACCGTTGGATGAGGTCATAAGAACGGACCTCTTAGGGTACCTGTCTCCTCGGACCGCCCGATGTCAAGTGCCCCAGCGTCTCTCAGTCTATACTGACTTCACTCAATGGTACGTGTCACAGGCATTTGGTGTACACTTCTTTTACTCAAATTAAAGTCCCTCAAGGTGAAGTAAGAGGTCTTTTCCTTTATTCTAATAAAGGAGGAATAAGAATCTTACTTCTAGGGTAAGAAAGATTCAATTGGTTCATTTGAAAGAGAAAGAAGGGAAACGGGCAACTAAACCAATTTATTCTGAGCACCCACGATGGAGCAAGTAATAGAAAGTGTAGTCAACCACGGGACCACTCTGTCTCGGGGGTGTCATAGGCCCTTCACATTCGTTCTTTTCGTCTCCATTCGGCGCAACTAGTCCTCCACCCTCTCCTGCACGGGGAAGAACTGTAAAGTCGATGACAGGGGAGTTTTGTCAGTACGACAAAGAAAAGAGAACTTTAGTTTAACAAAGGGAATTACTCTGCCAGTCGAACCGTACGTCAGTAAAAGAGACTACATAAGGTTAGAGTCTTTCGTTTGTCTTTCTTGTAAAATATCTCCTTGGACGTTTATCGAGAAGACACCGGCACTGGACACCATTTACGGGACTCGAGACCAGACTTTCGGGACCCAAAGAAGTGTCTGTCTACCCTCCCGCACTACGTGGAAATATCGTTGGCTCACAAGTCGCCGTGTACCTAAAGTAAGAGCAATCGTGACGAGAGACAGTTTCCTTTTTACTACCGTCAATACGAACCTCGAGACTTTACAGTGAGAGTCTAAGAATAAAACCTCTCTTCCCGCGCAGGACATTTAAAGAGGGAGAATTAGCATAAATAAGACAGACAGAGACGACTGGACGAAAAGAGGTAAGTCACCCCTGGGACGAAAGGACAACCACTAATGTAAGGGGTCCACTACAGTCCCTGTATGACGGTGACTGTGTGGTAAATCTCCTTCTTCTTTCACTTGGGACCTGTCCCTTCTGTCCGAGGGAACTCATCCGACCCTTTGGAGGACGTACTTCGAGGGAACTCGGGTAATCGTAGTACTTAGTCTCTTGACTTCTGGGCCACTGTTGACCTGTTGACTCCACTATCCGTTTACCTTTCACACCAAAACAACACCGTCTTTTTACGACTAAGACTCGAGAGAGAAAGAGAGTATATATATACTATGTATACATTCATGAATTCGTGAAATCGTAGACATATGACCGACTACTCAATTAGGTAAGACAAACATCATGATGGATTACACTGAAGTGGTGTCCTACGAATCCAGAAGAATAATGAATTTTAAAATCCAAACCCACTGACTCAAAGGTACTTCTCATAGAAGTAAACTTTCCTTTCAATCATAACACGATTTCTTTGTAAGTCTCAAAAAGTGGGTGTACGATTATACTTTTAGTCGGGTCGGACGATATATGTCAGACTAAATGACCCTTTAACCATTCTTGAATAAAGTGTCTCACGAAATTGAATATATATAACATACAAAATAAGTAATAACGATCGACCACGAAAAACTCCATATAAACCCTTAAAACGTAAATTCAACTCTTCGGTTTAAATATTACGGTCAAATCTCTACTTTGGAATGTCTCCTCCTCTTTACGACATACGTCAAAAATTATGTCGTCGAGAGTCTGAAAAACAAGAATCCTGAACGTGAAAATTTTCAACTCTTTGAGTCTCTCGAAGACAAACATACCCAAAACGGACAACTGTAAGTAGGACAATCTGTAACTAAAACTTTAGTGAAACCTAGAGACTTCCAATGGAAGTATACACTTGAAGTTCATATGACCAAAACCAGTTAAATTCCAGACATTCATGGAATCCATCCCATTATAAAGTTTCATTTAAATACAGGAGACTGTTACGACCAACGAACGTATCTATGGTATGACCTCCTGACAGTCAAAAATTTTATTTTTAGGTCTCGTCTTTCCTCATTGAATTCTTCCAGAGTCACACCATATTTATGGAAAAATCTACAAGTGAAACAAATAAAAAATTTAGAGTAAGAGAAACGGTAGACATGTAATAACATAACCCGGAAGTCTAACCGACAGAAAACCTTATCAACATTTTTGTCGATTAAAGAAAACACAAGTACAGACAAACTAACTATGAAGAATTGAAAAAAAAAAAAATTATGATTACTAAAACGAATGGGAGGCTCGATAGTCCCTTCGGCTCGCAGCGTAGGGGTGTAGAGGTGGAACAAGAAAAATTGGTAAATTGGAAATGGCGAAAGAAGACAATGGTCTTCCAGGAAGACCGGAAAAACATACAGACTAGTACATCGCAAGACGAAACCCCTTGACAGCTGTGTGTAGGCGGACGGGACAGGAAATGAGACCCCTGAAGAAACTCCGACAAATATGGGAGCCAAAGACACTACAGAACTCAGTCCACAGTGACATCTCCCTCGACGAGCGAAGGTGCACGAGTTCACAAAGATACCCCATGCAAAGCGTAACAGGTCATATCATCAGTGTTCAGTGCCCATCATCAATGATGTCGTGAACCTTCGATTACGTTGTCTCCAAAAGGTGAATGAAAATTAAATGGAAATTTATCGGGACACACCGAGGGTAGAGAGGTCTCCTATGTTGAGGGTCCCTTAGACTCTCGAAGGAAAAATGACTGAGTACGGACGGAGGTAGAACTGGAGTTCTCAAAGAACGTTCGTGGGTAAGTAAAAATATCCTCAAAACACATATAGAATGGACAGTGAAAATCTTCACAAAACATCGTATATCCAAAGTCGTAGACATCTGACAAAATGGTGGTCTTTGTCTTAATTCTTTCGTTTCCGACAAACTTCAACCGACGAAAAATACTTTAGAACTCTGTCAAGATCCACTGCAAGTTCCCATCTTATTTCAATTCTCTTCCTAAAATCCAACCCCTCTGAACTTGTCTGAATAGTCGATGATTTTTTAACTTCTATTCCCCCTTCGTCTCAACTCGTCAGTAAAGAACTTCCTGCGTCCGTTCATCCTCTACGACTCGGAGGAAAATACCCAACCCTCCCTTTCTCATCGAAAAAAAAAAAATTCATAAGCTTAAAAAAAACTGTGTTTTCAGTATATTACAATTGAAAAAATTTTTTTACAAAACCGGAGTGTCGTACCGTATACCCTAGAATCAAGGTAAAGGACTAGTCCCTAGTTCGGACGGAACACGGGGGACATCACCTTCGCATGTCAGAATTGATAACCTGTCGGTCCTTCCGGGGACTTTAATTGGTAAAATTTCACCTGTTAAGTCACCGTACGTCAAGTGGGTGTGACACCATGGGGTCGGTGGAGACAGATTAAGGTTTAGTAAAAGTGGGGGGTCTCCTCTGGGACACGGGTAGTCGGTAAGAGTCGGGACGGGAAGGGGTGGGGGTCGGAAACCCGTTGTGACTAGAAAGACAGAAATCTGGGACTATGACCCTTTCTAACTTCCGTCCTCCTCTTCCTTCACTGTCTCCTACTCAACCAACCTACCGTAGTGACTGAGCCACCTGTACTCAAACTCGACGACATTCCTGTCCCTTGGGACCGTACGATGTCAGGTACCCCAACGTTTCTCAACCTGTGTCAACACGTTGACTTGTTGTTTCAGACGTATAAAGTATATTTCGCTTAGTATGTTATACATCGGAAACTGCAGACAAAAGGAAGTGAACCGTATTAACCTCAAAGTAGGTGGACATCGTCCATTGTTCGTGGAACTGTAAACTTCCTCTCTCTCTCAAAGTCCCTTACGTATGGCTGTTCGGACTTAGAGTCGTCTTGTACAGTCGATCAATCTAACAGGTCTAATTCCGAGGTGTCCCCGTCTACACCGCCGTTCTCATAGACACCCTACCAACTGACTTCTGTGTGGGGTCCTCGGTCGTGACCCTACCTCCCCCGTCCGTAGCTTCAAGACCTAGACCACTACCATTAGCGGTGGTCATTTAACCGACGGTCGCCCCATTTCTCCCTTCTCACCCACCCCTCCTTGGAGGGAACTCTCCCCGTCCTCACAGGACAAAGATTGGCCCTATTTAAACCCTTGGATTCAGTCTCGGGTAGACATCGTTCCCTGGCAGAAAGTGTATGTCTGGTCCCGTGACAGGGCGGACGACGCACTTGGTCACCTGTCTGGCGTGAAGACTCGGTCACTCCACCTTCGGTACGGAAGGGAAGGCTCGACCCACTGCTTCGTCAAGACGACCGAACCCCCGAAGAGTGTGTGGGTCTTCGTCCCCTAATCTTTCGTCTGGGTCGGAAAAAACGACGACGGGAAACTACTTCCAGAATTTCGACTCAGTCGACGGGACCAACCACAACCCTCGTCACTACCTCTGGTGTCACAACGGTCGCTCCGGTGCGTCTTGGTCCGACAGAAACGGGTTACTGTACTTCCAGTCTCCTGAAAGTTTAGAAGGGTAGAACAGGGGTCAGACGAGAACTCGGGTCGCTGGTACGTGGTGAGTAGGTAGGGTGGAATAATACCCGGGTCGCGGTTCGACAGGAGGTACACTTGGAACGGGAGCTCCCGACTAGCGTAGACCCGTCACTAAGCTCACGTCTCCTCGAAGTGGTTCGGACCCCGAAACCCCCTCTCCTCAGTCCCCTCTAAAGAGACTCACTCCTGAAAATACATCTCCACTCACATCCCCAGGCTTCCCGTCCTCCGTCTCCCTTGAATGGGACGTGTCCCGAACGGACGTCTTTCCTCTTCCACCGCCCTCCACCCACACCAGCCCGGCACCCGTCCCGTCCCGTCCCGCCCCTCCCGTCCGAACCCGACCTTCGGCCCCACTCGGTCACTACGTCCCCGGGATTCGTTTACTCCCCAACACCCAACAGACGTCTCTTGTTCCCCGTGTCAGCAACTCTCCGAAGTCCGTCATCAACCGGACGGCCAAAACCACCGAGACCACGTCACGCCTCTATCCCCCGTCCCGCGCCGTCCTTGTCCCACCTATCGACTCTGACCGGTAGACCCTCTCGGCCACCTTCTTGTGCCAGTCCCCACCAGCACGCCGACCCTCTCCATTTACACACACTCCGCGTCCCCCTTCGTAGTCGCGTGCGTCTCTACCACCACCACGGGTCCACGTGGCGGTGAGTGGGGGACATAGGAAGGTGAGGAGGAACGTACGACACGAAGTCGAACTTTGTCGATAGGTGTAAGCCGGAGGATCCAGAAACTGAACAATTGGGAATTATTGGACCGGGGTACGGTGGACATACTTCAGACGGGGCTAAGGTGGCTCTTAGTTAAGGAAATTGTAAATGTCTCGCAAGTGTACAAAGTCATACGAAACTTAGTAACGACAGTCGAAAGTCCACTTCCGTCTTAGTATCGGGTACACTGGCGAAGTAGGAAGAGTCCTGCAGCGTCGGGGGAAAGGGGAGACGAGAACCTAGCACAGAAACGAAACCGTACTTCACTCCGCTTCGCAATTAGTGAGTCAACACAGGCTGAGAAACGCTGGGGTACCAGACAGGTACCTTAAAAGGTCCGTTCTTATGATCTCACCCAACAGTATAGGGAAGAGGACCGCTAGAAGGGCTGAGTCCCTAGTTTGGGCCCAGACGAGGTAACGTCCGTCTAAGAAATGGTAGACTCGATGGTCCCTTCGGGAAAAGGGTTTAGGGAACCGGACTGGTGAGGGTGACGAGAAAATTCCTACCCAGGATCGAGGTGAGGAGACGCCTGCAGAGGGACCCACGGGGTCGGGGTCTAGAGAGGGAGGAGGGGAGACACGAGTGGGGAGACCACGACGAAGAGAAAATGGTCCGAGGAACACCAGAATTAAAAGATGTACATACACTAAGGTCTATCTGACCTGTCAACACCTAAGGAGGGTCAGGGGAGGTAGTTCTTCTCACATATATTTACCGACCCTACGAACAGGTTAGGTGTCCCCCGAGGATAGGAGTCAAGGACACTATTTATTCTACACCCGTGACCTTATCTATTCCAAACTGTAAACCTACATTCATAGTATACGGACCAAACACTACGTCATTACCGATAGAATTAGATCTTAAACAAGACTTCTCATTATGGGCTTACTAAGAAGCCACGACATCAAAAAGAGGTACGTACCAAAACAAGAACCTGTCCTGGGATTTGGGGACTCTCCAACCAGTCCTCATTTATCTCTCGCTGTGTGTATCGTAGGACTTCCTGGTCGACCCGTGGTTTGAAGGACTGTCTTTAGTTGGGGGACGACCCTAGAAATGGAACCTTTGACCCGGACCCCCGTCTTGTCTCAGTCCTCTGGACCGTTGGAAATCGTATCACGGAAAGATGGAAAAAGTTCCCTTACCCCAATAATCACAGGTTTTTTATCAGGAACCGGAGTCCAATTAGACATGAGGGTCGGAAACTCCCTTTCACGAATAAATACATTATAGGGTGCCCGATAGAGACGACAAACGTGCAGAGACTTTCAAGAAGACACAGTTCGATAAAGATGACAAAGAACTAGGAGAAGCATCTACCTTTGTACGACTAGACTGTTATCTCGTAAGGAGTCGAAAAAGAGAACCAGATTCTGATCTAGTAATAGGGTTTGAGTAACGACATCCACAGAAATAAAAAATATAGAAGATGGACATATAGGAACAAGATCATCTGACCTGTCAACACCTTAGCTCGTATAAAAATTAACGTAGTCAACCACATTATAGATCTCTATCTAGGTATTGACTAATATACACAGCAACAAAAACAAACAACAAGAGGTCAGTGATTCAGACCGAAGAGAATATCGAGTCAGTCACATCTTAGACGGACGTTACGTCCTCTGGGTTAAGGACCCAGTCCTTCTAGGGGACCTCTTCCTTTACCTTTGGGTGAGGTCATAAGAACAGACCTTTTAGGGCTCCTGTGTCCTCGGACCGTCCAATGTCAGACACCCCAGTGTTCTCAGTCTGTACTGACTCGCAGATCCGTGTGTGTCAGTGATTCAAATACAGGTCAAGAAACGTTGGTGTACTTGACGTCGCGCGGTCCGAAGAGACAGGAAGTGATAGATGGCCTCAAACGAGTTTAAGTACAGGTAACTCGACCACTACGGTAGGTCGGTAGAGTAGGAGACAGCAGGGGAAGAGGAGGACGGGAGTTAGAAAGGGTGGTAGTCCCAGAAAAGGTCACTCAGTCGAGAAGTGTAGTCCACGGCTTTCATAACCTCGAAGTCGAAGTCGCAGTCAGGAAGGTTACTTGTGGGTCCTGACTAGAGGCAATCCTACCTGACCAACCTAGACAAACGTCAGGTTCCCTGAGAGTTCTCAGAAGAGGTTGTGGTGTCAAGTTTTCGTAGTTAAGAAGCAACGAGTCGGAAAAAATACCAGGTTGAGTAGACATGTACTGATGACCTTTTTATAAAATTTCTTTAAACTCCTAAGTAATGAGTAGAACCGAGATCTTTGGCTGGTCCCGACGTGTACCGTCTGTGTAAAGAGTAAGGTATAATACAATAGGGAGTCCCGTGAGTTTGGTCTTCAAAAGTACACTCTAAAAAAAGTCAGTATCGGAGTGACTTTAATGAAATAGTGAAAATAAACGAAAAGATAGTAAAGATTCGTCCAAACGATGTATTCTAAATTATCCTGGCGTGACTACGACGCACGTCCTGTGGTTTGAAGAAAGAGCAAGTAAACTTACCCCTCCTTTTTGTTTTAGTCCACACAGCATTGGTACCCGGGTCACTGTAAGACGAAACGTGTGGAGACAGAACCACCAATCCTACGGAGCCCGTATTTAGTAAGGAATGTTTTGGAATCAAACAATGAATCTTGGGTCGTCACACAATGTGCATAAACTTCCACCGAAAACCTACGGGAAAACATAAAAGGAACGGTTCCATTTGAATCAGACTAAAATCAAACTCGTCATCAATTCTTGAATCAAACATAGGAGACTTCGTTCATGTCCGAGACAGTAGTACATATCATGGGAGGTCACACACTCGGAGACAAAGGAGGAGACATTTTACCCGTTTTCTGGGAAATGTTCCAATGTTTTTAAACTTTATCCACCACGTACAGTCCCACGGACCTCACTGTGAATTTGTGTAACTCATAAGTCACAGTCAATGATGAGAGTACTTGTAGTAACATAAAAAATAAAAATTACTAGAATGGTGGGACTACCGCCCCTAAGAGATTTCCTTCTTATAATACTAAAAACATTACTTTAGGAAAATTGAGTAATCACTCCGTAATGTCAGACACTACTAGGTTCCAAACAAACTAGGACCTTGTTTAGTCCGGTCTCAATTACGACAAAGTAGGATAATCTGAACCCCATCGAATAGGGTTACGGGCGGACTGTAAAACACCCAGTTTCAAAAGAAAGTAACCCCGAAGGAAAAGGGGTTCCCACCGGGTGAATAGCAGTCCTCCTAAAAATGCTACGTTCATCGTCAACCAACTAAGAGTCAACTTCGAAACCCAAGTTGAAAAAACAAGACCCACACCCATTCCCCTGAGGAACCCCGAAGAGTAAACATAGGACACTTTACGTACCCCTGAAAGAGACACTCGTTCAGTTCGATAAAAAGACTGACGACTGAGTCACGGAGGTGTACCCTAAACCTTTTTTTTTTTCGACATAATACTACGAAAAATGACTGTTATTATGATTACTGTATTTGCCTTAACCGACCGAACCGATGATTACTCGTTTGTTACCGGACAGGAGAGGTCTTACAATACATGTGTCAATTTTTGGTGGACCTTCGTGATAGAATGAATTTCAAGAATTTGTGTCTTTTGTAAACCGAAAAATTTTCGATCAAAATACTCGGAGACAATGATCTTGACCCATTGTCATCCGAGGAAACACTGACCCAAACATCTAAGACAAAAAATTCTTTATCGGGTACAGGGATCCGTTTTATCTATGAATTTGTGAACCACACATGAAACAATTTACGTTCTAATGATAACACACACATTCTACGTACGAAGGAACCAAATTTTTAATAATCGATCTGACTTAAGGACCGGAATTCCCCCCTAGAAACACCTTACGTCTGTTCAAGGTAAATGATTATTGGACACACTCAGCGAGTCAGTACACGTTGAGAATCGTTGGGGTACCGAACGTCGGGTGGTCCGAGGAGACAGGTACCCTAAGAGGTCCGTTCTTATGACCTCACCCAACGGCAAAGGAAGAGGTCCCTTAGAAGGGCTGGGTCCCTAGCTTCGACCCAGGGAACGTGACGTCCGTCTAAGAAATGGTTGACTCGATGGTCCCTTCGGGTCTTTTTGAATTCACTGGTTAATTTATGGTCGAAGGTATGTGTTTAGTTAGAAAGTCTTTCATCTACTACGTGTCTTAAATAATAAAAAGGAAATGTTGGTAAGCGGTCTTCACTGATGTATGTATATAAGCTACAAAGAAGTCGATAACCCGAAAGACATACTAAATATAAGAATTATTGTATCTTGTACAACATAGTCTGATTTTTTTTGTGGAGAAAAAGGAAGTATTGTAATGGATCAGGACCGGTCCTACGTCAAAATATCTGATGAGTGTTTAAGGGACGTCCACCCTTGTAATTATCCACTTTCACAAAACCTTTCTTTAAAACGTTCTATATAATATACTTCTGAGAAACTGTATTAACCGGTTGAAGACCCTTAGAGTAAGTTCTTTTATTATGTGTTAATTTCAAAATACACGTTTCTACAAGCAGTGTTACAATAAATTCTTACGATTTCTAAACCTTTGTCTGATTTACTAACTATTACCTTATTACTTTCGTAAATATATTTGTAATGAGGCTTCGAATCTAATCTAAATACTTCTTTCATTAACGACGTCACAACTTTACGTTCTAATATGTCCATATACGAAACAATTTCGGGTCTTTTGTCACTTTATATAAACATAAAGTAAAGATATAAATAATACATCACAATCAAGTCAGCGAATCAGTACAGGCTGAGAAACGCTGGGGTACCTAGCGTCGTGCGGTCCGAAGGGACAGGTAGTGGTTGAGGGTCTCGAATGAGTCTGAGTGTAGGTAGTTCAGCCACTACGGTAGGTTGGTAGAGTAGGAGACAGTAGGGGAAGAGTAGGGTGGAAGTTAGAAAGGGTCGTAGTCCCAGAAAACTTTACTCAGTCAAGAAGCGTAGTCCTCCGGTTTCATAACCTCAAAGTCGAAGTCGTAGTCAGGAAGGTTACTTATAAGTCCTGACTAAAGGAAATCCTAGTTGACTAAACTAGGGGAACATCAGGTTCCCTGAGAGTTCTCAGAAGAGGTTGTGGTATCGAGACACGATTTACGATATGTGATTGGTAAAGTAGGTTAATCCATAATAAACGTGAAGGTAAACTTCCCTTATGAAGTCCACTCCGTCAACTCCGAAAGTCTCCAACTGAACGAGTTCCAGTGAGACAAACATTTACCGTCTTTCTCCCTACATCTAAAACGATGTGAGAGTCTCCGAAAAACAAAGATGAAATTTTATTTGGGGAAGGGGGCGGGGGTTTTTTTCGGGAGAAGCTAAAAAAAGTTCAAAGACGTTATTTGCAGGGAAAAAATAAAAATAACATTGTATCTTTGATCTCACTACCAATTTTCTTGTCGGAGACCTCAGTCAGACGGACGATACCTGCACTGGAACCTATTTCCTGAATTGACGGGAGGCGGAGTCACATGAGGGGACACTCTTCCCCTACACCTTTTACGACCACCCCCAGTTCACTCCGGTAGGAGCATGTTAATATCGTCTTACTGACCGTGTATCATTCCTGACAATCAACGGTAATCATAGTAGTACGACGAGAAGTCTCTTTTCCTGAACTTTTATTCTTTTTAGTAAACTTTTCCACCCGACCCGACAGGATTCACCGAAAGTCTAAGAAAACCTCTCTACCCTACCCCCTCATTGAAACCTTTTGAAAAAGCAATCGTCAGTAATCGTGTGGTAAATCACCTCACTTTATCGTTAAACGATTTATTAAGTTGGAGGGAGTTCACACATTAAGTCCAATCTCGTATCGACCGAATCACAAAAGAATCGTTCTCGTGTTTAGGGATTTGTGTACACACCGAATCCAGGATCGAATAAATTGGAACTTGAAGAATATGAATTGTACTGTCTGAGTCACGGGTCAAGTAGAACGTCTGAAAAGAATGTTCTCTTGTACAGTAATGTCTCTTACAAGTGATCAAACGTGAGTCATTGAGTCACGCGCCGGACGGAGGACTGAGTCGTCCGTGCTACCCAGACACTACTTATATTAATCATCGACTGTCGTGTAAAGATTCTAGGAGTCTTAAAGGGATAAAGGGAAGGGGGGCGGGGATACTGAGACACGAGGGACTGAGTAACTGATAGGACGGACACCCCACGTCTCAGTCTTGGGCACCCAAAGGAGGAGAGGGAGTGGAGCGGAAGGACGGTAGAGAGGACACCGGGGACGGACTAAGGGAGGGGACGGTACCGGAGTGCCACGGAGGTAGAGGACGCACTTGATAACACCGTCAGAAGACTGTCGGAACTATTAGTGGGAGAAAGGTCGGAAGGTGGGTGGGGGTCAAATTTTCGTTTGTGATCGTGAGAATGGACGAAGAGGTTGTATCCAAAAGTGAAAGGAGAAAGGAGGAGGGTAGGGTAAAGGGTGACCGTTCGGAGTGTGCACGGGGACACTGGGTGACCAGGGACGCATCTTAGACGTGTAGGAAACAGTCCCGTAGAGGAAGTCGAACAATCAATGGAGAAGAGAGAGGACACTCTGAGACTGAAGAGACCTCCGCCGACATGACAGGATACCAGGTACAGGGACAGGGAGGGTCTTACGGCACTTACATACAAACTACTAGTATTTTTGTCGACGGTGCACACAGAACTGTCGAACCTCAACTTAACTCTACGGGTACGTAACGGGGGTTCACAGAGAATATTAGAGTGTTCTTAGGACACCCTACTTCCGTAATAACGTATTCAAATATCTAGTTATTTGACTTCAGACATGTCGGATGGCTTCTAGTATGATATCACACTTTCACAGTCTTGGGTCTTCCATTATTGGGTGTACTGTGTGTGTAAAGTGCTCTAAAAAAAGAACATCCTGATCAACCGTGAAGTAATAGTCAAGTCATAATCAAATCCCGGGTAGACCTCTAGACAAATGTCGATCCCGAGGATTAAACCCTTAACTCCCAAGGATCCTACACCCCTCTGAGACAGTCAAAATGGGTTTGAGAGACAGTAGACCCCTATCTCTCCAGTGGAAAAAAAAAAAAAAAATTGAAAACGAAATTAGTATAAAAATGTTAACCTCACCTTAGGGGTTTTCCAGATCTCGATGTTTATGGTGTTAAAGATACCTTTTATCTTATGTCTTTTATCTTAAAAGGTTTACGGTCTACTGATCAAATATTTAATTGTAGACCTAGTGTCCCGACGGGTCGCACCGTGTCACCACTTCTTAGACGGACGGATAAGTCTCCTGCATTTTCTGTCTGACTAGGGACCTAACCCTTCTAGGGGACCTCTTCCTTTATCGTTGGGTGAAGTCAAAAGAACGGACCTTTCAAGGTACTTGTCACCTCGGACCGTCCGATGTCAGGTGCCCCAGAGTCTCTCAACCTGTGCTGACTCCTACGTGCGTTCTTGTAGTTGATAGACCTTGCGTCGGGAAAACATTTCATCTCTAATACACAAAACTATTGAACTCCCTCACTTACTTACTTTTACTAAGTGAAATCTCCGATCCAAAAAATTTTCATCGTTAAAAGAAATCTGAGACATTTGTCAGTAAGGGAAATAGAGAATTTTGGTGGAGAAACAATAATGTCTGCCTTACAAACACACGGAGGCAAGGTGGGGGCGGGAGGGAAGGTACCAAGTATACGACTTTGGGATTGAGAGTCACGCTACCATAAACCTCCACTCCGGAAACCCTTTCCAAAGTCACTTGAAACTGGAACCAGAACGGTCGCGGAGTTTGACACTCTTAATTTCCAGACAACAAATTTGGTGGACAGATATCATAAAAACAATATCGTCAGACTCGATTGTTCTGTGTGAGGGAAGGGAAGAGGTTGGATTCCCATATATAATTTAACAAGTACATAAACTTCTAGTAGTAACCTTTTTCGGTATTATGTAAAAGTTGTACAGTGACGAAGACATCAGGATAATTAAAAGAAGTTCACGTAAATAAACCAAGAAAGATCCTTATACACTATTAAAAGGGTCCAGTTTCATCCTATAGTACATAAGAAAATATAGACAGGGAAGGGGGGGTCAATTTACAGAACAGAACCTTGTAAACACAAAAATTTACTCGATTCTAACAACTCAAGGTCGATCTGTTATCGAGCTAAAGACTAGTTGCCTGGTGTAACGGATAGCGACGGAAATGGTACTAAGGAATTTGTGTAAACTACGGGTACTTTCCGGACAACGATTTATCATTACACACGGTAAAATGGCGGATTTAAGAAAAGAACTTTAAAGGACTGACTCGAGAGGACCTTTCTACAGAACGTTCAAGATATGTATTTATACAAAAAGAGGAGGAATTGACACAGGAAGTAAAAGTGAAAGTCTGGACAATCACGGAGCGAAAGGTACAAGACCGACATCCACCCGTGGATTAACTGAAGTACGATTAGGTTAGTGACCGAAGACTTAGAAGTAAAACAATGTCGTTTTACTGAAAATACTGCCGAACCTCAACTTACGACAATGAACCCCTCTTAACTTTACTTCCCTTTTAGAACAAGAATCGGTCAGTCTTATAAGTCAATGTGAGTACACTGAACGACTTTATGAACCTCAGGGTGATTTTACCTTAGTGGAATCCCGGAGCAAGAGACATAAAGTGAAAATTACCAGCGGCTCCCCAAAAATTTGTGCCACCGTGTTAGCAACTTTCATCGTGAACCACTTTTCCTCTTTTCGAAACGAGCCTTCTCTAGATTAGAACGACCTCTTAAAGGTCTCTCCCAATGTCTTCAGGGGTGTCGGGAACGAGCGGCCACAAACACGAGACCCGTCAACACCCACAGCTTCGGAGGAAGGGTAGGTCCCTGTGGTCCCGGGGGACGTCCTATCCCGAACGGTGGATGTGGCGTGTGTGGGTCCTTTGACCCTAGGGTCTTGTCATCCTGAGGAGGTGAACTATTTTCACGAAGAAGTGGCGAAACACGAAAAGTGAC
Organism: Capra ibex; assembly: GCA_006410555.1. Classification (NCBI taxonomy): domain Eukaryota; kingdom Metazoa; phylum Chordata; class Mammalia; order Artiodactyla; family Bovidae; genus Capra; species Capra ibex. The sequence goes on from SJYO01000647.1 coordinate 19,675,718, forward strand.
CTAACTGTTCTTTTACCGGGGTCTCTATCTTCTTTCGTCAAAAATAAAAAGTATTACCTTATTCGAAAAGAACTATAAAATTAGTTTTTCGTAGATCTTACACTGTTGAGCTTTGATATAACTATGGATTTCAAAAGACACGAGACACATCCTCTTATCTTTTACCGTGTCTTCATTGCCTCCTGTACTTCAAGCATAAATTTGGTCTGTTCGTATTATCTAAATGTCTACATAGGATCAATATAGATACGGACGAAAGTAGGTACCAAGACAATCTAAACTACCCTACAAGTCTTAAACCTGAGATCTTGAGAAGTCCTAGTGTCTTACGGGGGTTTAGTAGTTTCGAAACTAAAATAAACCCTTCTAAAATAAACCGAACGAATTACTAAAAGAATGAGAGACTTTTGTTGGGACACACTCTCCATACCAGGGAACTTCAATCAGTCTTGTAATCTGACCCCTGAAAGGACCGTCAGGTCATCAATTCTGAGGTAGGAAGGTACCGTCCCCCGTATCCAAGTTAGGGACGAGTCCCTTGATTATAGGATATATGGCTCTCCGTGACGGTTTTTTTTTTTTTTTTTTGTAATTTGACGAGTTTATCATGAGGGTAGTGGACGCATCAGACCCATTTAGTATAACCTTTTGATTTAATCTGTCTATACTTTTAATTTCATGACCCTTGAGGTTGTAAATCCACTTTCCAATTCAAAAGTACTTACTCCAGTATTAAGTGTGACAAGGGAAGACCGTCTTTGAAAGTCCTACGGTCTTCCAGTGTTGAGACACAGTCACCCGCCACGCTCCCTCCACAAACTTAAAAAATTTTGCAGCTAACGAATGACCCGACAACAACAAAAACGAGTGAAAACACCTAGAAAAAATTTTTTACACTAAACAATAAAACTCCATTAAAGTCCAACTATTCGTCAACATTCTTTATTGTGTCTCTAAGATCTCGGGTTCATGGGAAACGAATTAAGGAAGATGGACCACCGTACCACGTCTTGACATCAAACCATGGTGTTGACCAACGACTGTAACAATCTCTTTTCTTCATTTTACAAAGATAGGCGTGTACAACGGAAAAATATCAGTGTAGGCGAAGAAAGGACGGAAGTGAGGTAGAGATTGGGGACCGTTGGTGAATAGAAAAAAGGTAGAGACATTAAAACAGTAAATTTTTACAATATATTCCCCCAACCGAAAAAAGGCGAGTGTAATCGAGAGACCCCTAAGTAGACCCAACAATTGCACATAGTCGTTACACAAGAAAAACAACGACTCTTCATAAGGGACTACACCTACATGGGTCCCAAACAAATTAATGGAAAACTCCTGGTGGAACCCACAAAGACTAAACCACGCCAATGTCTATTTCGACGAGACTCGTAAATACATGTCCGAAAACACCCTCGCAGTCAGAAAAGACACCCTATTTACGGGCCCTCGAAGTAAAATTATTGTTGTATGACAAATTAACACACGGACAGGGTATTAAATCGTTTAAAGAAAATCTACCTATAAATTTAAATTTCCAGGGGGGTTAAAAAGACGACGACGATAGTGACTACTGTTAGCATATTCATTTAGGATTACGTGAAGACGAAAATAAAATAATCATATTCCTAAAGATGTTCACTCGAACTCTTACGTCTTAAAATTCCGAAAAATTTTTATAGAGACAAAAAAATTACAAATAAAAATCAAAATTCACGTAGATTAAGGTCTCGTAACAGTAATGGAGTTTTTGGGGTATGTGTACCCGTCAATAAAGGGTAGGAAGAGAGGGGTCGGGGACCGTTGGTGATCACGTGAAAGACAGACATACCTAAACGGATAACACCTGTAACGGATGTTTTACCTTAGCATATTATACACTGGAAAACACAGGCTGAACACATTAAATCGTATTACAAAAGTTCCAAGCAGACACAACGTCGTACGTAGCCATGAAGTAAGGAAAAATGCTTACTTTTTGTATGTTATAGCGGAAAATAAATAAGTAGTCAACCACCTTTAGCCCCAAAGTGGAAAAACCACTCCGATAAAATTTATAGCGACGACACTTATAAACACACGTCCAAAAATACACTTGTAGACAGAAGTAAAGAAGACGCGAATGGATCCTCATCTTAATGACCCAGTATACCATCGAGACACAAAGTGAAAAAATCCTGGGTGGTTCGATAAAAGGTGTAGTCTACATACTAAACTGTCAGGGTTTACTACATATGCACAAGTCAAAGAGGTACAGGAGTGGCTGTTGAAACAAATACTAATGTCGTAAGACCACCCACAATGTACCTAGAAAAATTTTCACTTTCCTGGTCTCGATAACCCTACCATGACGGAACGACTGACCATCGGGGACTGGATGGTGCATCCCCCTAGGGAACCCGTGACGATCATCTCCTGAACGGTCACCCCAGTCGTCCGAGAGAGACCCGAACACATCTCCTTCTCCTCTGACACCGGGACGGACGTGGAGTACGGTCTCGTGGACTGGACCCACGTATAGAAGTTCCCGGGTCCTCCGACCTACACCACTCAGAGCAACGGATGAGTAGGAGACACCTGGGTTAACGTCTTTGAGTCCGACTTTTAAAAGGAACGACCGAAAATAGTATTGTCATTAACAAAATGAAAAAACGCCCTTTTTTCAGAAAGAACCTAGGACACTCTAATTTCCGATCTTTCCGAACACCAAAAGTAAAAGTGACCACTGTAAAGTTTTAAGTAACGTCTAGTGTTCGACAGTTTTACTATCGAAATTCTTCATGAAAAATTTTTTTTAAGTCGACACACCACCAAACGTCTCTCGTGTTCTAAGTATGTATCATCTCATTGACTGAGAATAGGATTACACGGAAAAAGAAAGGGAGTATAACTCAGGGTCCTTTGGTTCAAGGTTATTTGATCCTGTGGACCGACGAAATTCAGTATATTTGGACGTCTATTGATTTACCTAGACAAACAACAAACCGGTCCAATGAGTTTCAGAGACTTGAAATTAAAGGAGTACATTTTTTACCCCTATTCAGAGGTGACTCGGAAACTTTAAGACCCACACATTATCTATTATTTACAATCTAAGGAACAGACAGTTCGAAGTCTGATCGTTACTTTCAAAATATGAGAAAAGTATTGGTCTAAGACACGAAATCTCATATGTTCGGAAAAGTAAAGGAAGGTCCAAGATCAATTTAGTTCCACACACACACACAGCCACACACACACAATCCCGGCACAAAGATCAACCACGGAGTCAACTCACACCATTGGTCTTCCTTTTAGTCGTTCCCTTTCCCCTCAACCGAAACTTTGTGGGGGAGATTGGGGGTGACTGGACAATCAAATGAGATAACGATTCATTGTCCAACGACGTCTTAAGTCGTCGAATTTTGTCGTCTGTAAATAATAGGGTGTGTCAGAGACTCCCAGTCCTCCGGGTCTCTCCGACTCGACCCACCAAGACCGAGTCCGAGACACTACTCAACCGACACCCCGGCGTCAGTGGTCGTCCGGGTCCGGTCTCCCAGGTGAAGGAATGAGTACCCCGCCAGTGACCCTCTCCGGAGCCAAAGAAACACGTATGGGGGGCGGGGGCTCGTCTTACCGAGTGCTATCCCGTCGACCGCGGGGGGCCTCGTCGATCAGTAGACTCGTCGCACGACTGGTGTTACGGTCAGTGTCACCGAGAATATTGGAGTAGGGTCTTCCCTGTGTGTTAGGGAAAACGACATAAGGCGACCAGTGTGGGTGTCGGGGCCAGGTCACGTCCTCCCCTAGCGACCCCTGGTAGAATCCCCGACGGAAGGCGTCTACGGTTCAACTACACTTCTGTGGAGTCAGGAGATTAGGTCCTTTACTGTGGCTAGTCTTCACAGACTCATATCCTGACTGTTATTCCCTCGGACTCGGGTGGTGAGCCGGTCGCAGGTCTAAGAAGGGTAACAGGTGGAAAGCAGGAAGGTCCATCATACAGATCAGCCGACTCCCGTCCATACACGGCACTCAAGACCGTAACCGTCGGTGAGCCACTGTGGAAACATAATGGGTCTAATCACACTGGTCCGTGCACCAATGACTTATGTAGGACACGGCTCTTGTCGACGACCCCCAGTGTCCGTCGTTCCGTCTACGAGGGACCGACTCGAAACGTCTGGACCGGTGGTAACTGTGGACAGTCGGACCCTTCACGACCAATTCCCGAAGGGACCTCCGAGTCACCATTTCTTAGGTGACGGTCCTCTCAACCCAAGTCAGGGACCTAGTCCTACTAGGGGACCTCCTCCTTTACTGTTGGGTGAGGTCATAAGAACGGACCCTTTAGGGTACCTGACTCCTAGGACTACCCGATGTCAGGTACCCCAGCGTCTCTCAGCCTGTACTTGTTGGTGTTGGTGGTTGATGATGGCCCCTCATAAGAAATATTGTCGTAAGGTCTCACCTGTTCCTAAAATGTGATGAATTATACACGACTGATATACCATATATACGATGCACTATGACACAAAAATTTTATATTGACTGGCGATTGAATTACCCGAATCTCTACTGGAGGGGTGGGGTAGGGGACGAGGACGACCATCTCGATCTTGTTTGTCCCTCAACATTGAATTAAACATCCTTAGTTTTTGTAAAACAGGAACTGATGACAGGATCAGATCTGATAGTAACATTATGCATTATACCTATGACAGTCGACGTCTAAAGTAATCACAGGTTTTCGGGTCAAATATATGTGTCTTCACCAAGGGTCTCTTCCAATGAGTAGTTTTAATGACTTCCTTGAATTTTTTTTTTTTTTTTTAAAGAGTCAGGGAACTGGTGATTTAGTAAAAGATCTTCACCCAGGGGCTTTTTAAACAAAAAATTTCGAAGATCCACTAAGACTCTACACCCAAATAAGTAAGTAAAAAGTCGGTCCTTAATCGTCAGACAGTCCGTATCGAGGTCCGAGACTTCTATGTTTACTCTTCCGGTCTCCAAGACGGGAACTTCTCGAACCTCAAATTACCCCTAACACTTGTTTACTCGTGTATTAATGTCCCACTGACTGTCAGTGTCGTGAAATTTGCAGTCGGACATTAAAATAGTGACTAATTCTATCACTTTCATTACTACCCGTAGACTTCTACTCCGGTTCCACTTAACGGTGGTAAAAGGGTGACTGAAGGGTTTGTCCAGAACACAGAATCAACGAGTCAACACAGGCTGACAAACGTTGGGGCACCTGATCGGGAGATCCCAGGGGACAGGCACCTTAAGAGGTCCGTACTTATGACCTCACCCAACGATAAGGGAAGAGGTCCCCTAGAAGGGTCCGATCCCTAGTTTGGGTCCAGAGAACGTAACCGTCCCTCTAAGAAATAGTAGACTCGGTGGTCTTTAAAGATCCCAGAGAATAGGTTCGTAGTACCCACTTATGTGACGAATGGTGAAACAAAGTCCTCCCGTCTCCCTACAGGTAGAGACGGCAAAAGGATCGTTCGTATGTAACGAATCGTGTGTCATCCACGAACAATTTATAGACAATTGAATCACTCAGTCGACGGAAAGGTCACTGACCCCCGTACTTCCCGTCAGCAAGAGTCGTAGTGGCCCTTGTGTCTTTATTTTAGTCAGTGGTCTGCTGGACTAGGGCTGCGAACTGGAAAACGGAACAGAGGGGAGTCGTAACACGCCTAACTACTCAAAGACAATAGATTCGAGGAGTCCCCTCGCCTCGAGAGGTGGGTAGACGTCGTCAGGCCAGACATAGGTGGCCGTCCCCCAAAAGACACAGATCTAAACGAAACAGAAGATTTACTGTCACACGAAGTTGGGTTCGGTTTACAGTGGACAGAATAAGACTAAAGTTTACTTTTAATTCAGTAGGTTCTCATTAAAAGATGTCACTTGGGAAGAGGTCTACGAACACCCCATTCACCCAACCACCCACCCCAAAGATCATCCTCTTCTTGAAACTATTATACAACATAAGAAATCAACACTTATTCTTATGGGGCACCTTCGATGGTCTCCGGTTCCCCCCCTTAGTAAACTGCAGATTGGACCCGGAACCTTTCTCGTATTTGTGTCTTACCCCTCCTTCCTGGTGTCTACTAAGTAAATTCTTGTCTCGGGGACCCACTAGGAGGTGGTGAAATTTTCTTACCTTATAGGAAGAGGTCGTTACCAATCTTATCACGAAAAGTCAATTGACCACCGGTCGGTTCCTCGACCTCTGTTACCTCCCCCGAAGGGAAAATTGGATTAAAAAAAAAATTAAAATTTTTTTCGAAAGTATCAATAAATGAATAGACTAAATCTACCCAGAATCAACGGCGTCAGCCCTAAAAAGAAACGTCACACGGCCGAAGAGATCGACGGGGCACCGCACACCCTAATATCAAGGGACTGGTCCTTAGCTTGGGTACCGGGACCGTAACCTTCCGTCTAAGAATTGGTGACCTGATGGTCCCTTCAGGGATTGGACAGATTAAAAACATATTCCCTTATGAACTCACACCGTCGTGAATCGAAGGGGAGCTAACAGGCAACGTGGTCTTACTCCCGGAGTCGGAAGTTGGTGTGACGACTGGACGTCGACCTTAACCACCACGGGGTCGAAACGTCACTGAACAGACTTCGGGTCTGTCTCGGTACAGGAAAGAGTCAAGTGTCGGTCTCTTTTGCTGAGGTAGTCTTGTAATTGTCCTCAACCTGCACGGGTATCTTGCTCCCATTCTTTCATACTCTTTGGACACCCCCTTCCTCCTTTCCGTGTCTAAGGACTCAACAGTCTCCCTCCTCCGACGACAGCTACACCGCCTATTAAAGAAGGTTCGGTCCTACATTAGACCTCAATTGTAGATAAATTCACGGCCGAAAGACTTCCCTAAGAGAGTAGTTGAACGAAAGGATAGACCTTCATGAACCTACAAAAAGGGGAACTCCCAGAAATCCTATCAAAATATAAGCTTGTAAGACTCGTCCACACCAATCGAAGGAGGAGAGTGAGGACTCGACTAAAAGAGGTAGACTCTTTTTGGAAACATTTCAGTTCTTTGTCACAACACTGATGGTTTAATTTCATGGTAAATTACAAAACACAACAACCGTCGCTGGACTTGTCGTAAGGGGACGGACGAATTGTCCTCACCTGACAATTCCCCCACTTACCCAGCCTCTTATCTTTCGCCTCCCTCTGAAGGAGGACTGGGGCCCCTCGACCTTCGAACCGAATCGACTGAGTAAAAATCGACCTGACACTCTAAGATTTACTCATTTGTTCATCTTGTTCCGTACTACTCCTTCAATTGTCATCAATTCACAGACGGCTCTCGTCACACTGAACTGACTAAAGAATGTCTTTTCCCTCGAAAGTTTCGTCTGATCGACGAGGGACCATGGTGACAGAACCGTCGTTCTCTTTGGTTCCGAACTGGGACTTTTATTTAGAAGTGACGATTCGAAATCTCAGTGGTTCTTCGGATCAACACCCAAATACTTTTAATTGGAGGAAAGGATATCATTAAAAATTTTTAGAACCAATAGAAAACTTCGTCTAAATGGAATTCTAGGACCATGAAAAGCACACGAGTCGTCGAAAGAGCGAAAGAGGTCGAGGACCACATTTACCGGTTCTACCAATCGTAAACGTGAGATTGACTCTGAGTATTGACGTAGAGTTCTTGGTACTGTCCTCGTCGAGAGAAATTCGGGTCGGTGGAAGGGAACACCGGTGGGGGAGGCGGAACAAACGAGTGTCGAACAACAGGGAGAGGTCCCGGTTCACCTTTCACTCCCCGCCCCCCCGCGCCTGACCAAACGACCCTTTGAACATCATAGAATAAAGTTCGGAGGTCGTTTAAGACACACTAAGACCTAGTATCACTTTTTTCTTACGAACAAATCGGAGTGTGTCCACTGAGTGGACCGTGAAGAGGACCCGTCTCGACTGAGGACCTGTTTACCTAGCAGGTGTCCTCGGGCCGAGAGAAATCCCCCAAGCCTAAAACCGGAAAACATGAGACGACAAAGGTCCAAAAAATAAAAGACTGGAGACCGTCAAAACTGTGAAGAGGACTTCAATCCGGACTCCGATTGGAGTTAGGACTTTACGCATCAACCACACGGTCCTTGAACGGGCCCCAGTGTCCTAATTACGAGCTAAATCCACTTCCACGTGACTTGAGACAGCGTAGGACAAAAATTATGTCTCATTAAGGATCGGGGTCAATCATTAAAGAAAAGAATCACTCCGTGCATGTCACTCTGTGTTACCATTATGTCGGTGTACCAATGGTCTTTGTGAGATCTTAAACCATCACCCTTCATTACAAGTTGTCACAGAAAACCTTTTACACGCATTTTCTCCCTAAGAAGTTTTAGACAAGATTACATGGGTGGAGACAAAAGCTGGGAATCGCACAAAAGGAATAGTAGTAAAACACACACACCGGGAACTGGACCACTTCTTGAAAACCTATGACAGCACCAATCTAAAAAAAAAAAAAGAAATTACCTAGGTTGGGGAGGGGCAGTACTGGACACCAAGACCTTCGGGGACATCTAACCCACCCACGGTCCCTGAGGACCAATTTCTCCCACCCCTCCACTACGAACCGAACCACAGTCGTACCAGTCGGAGGACCCTCCTGACTGTAGGGGAAAAGGGCAGAGTCACACCCCTTGGTCAGTGTAGTTTCTTACCGAATAAGAAACGACTCGAGTCCTGGTCTCGAGGAGAGCGTACCCGGGTCACGGACCCGAACCAGGGACGGTCATGCTAACAGGTCTCGTCGACACACGGACGCACCGGGTCGAGCGGGCCTCGGTGGTCATCCTACTGAGACCACCACTTCACTGCAAGGGCCGGGTGCTCACCGAGTCTTCTACCCTTAGACGGCACCCACCCACCCGGCGTCTGGACCGGCACGTGAACCTAACACGTTTCACCCAGTACGGCAAGGGCACTAGGGGTTAGTGGTCCGTGACACAGTTCCCGAACCGTCCCGGGGCACGGAGAGGACAAGATAATCTTTTCATGTTTTCTCATGTCGAGTCGGGTGTCCGATGAGTCGTTCACGGGTCAAGTAGGTCGCCCCGCCCGGCGGGTCGCCCTCCTCAAGTGAGCGACCCTGGAAAACAGGACAAGACGTCACCGACCCGTCGACCCCTCGAGCGACACTTCCCCTACACCCCTGTCCGACACTCGTGTCGATTCCACGGCGGAGAGGACGGTCGGACACCGGTGTACGAGGGGTGCGGAACCCCAACTAAAGACACTTGGAACCACCCGTCCTCCTCCCCCCGTCTACAGAGGCCCGGTGACGGGGGTCGGCCGGGAACTTGACCTCACGGGAAAGAGAAACGAGACACCAATGGAAGACGTTCACCGTTGAAGTAAAAGGTTTCCTTTAAAAACGAGGTGCTAGGGTAGGGGAAATGGCACGAAATAAAAAAGTACGGTTGTTAATGAAATGTATAAAATGCGTACACACAAGGACGGGGTCGGACCTTAAAAACGGGGGTTCCCCGTTAATAATAAAGGGTGTACAACGTCCATCCTTGTACCCTCCCTGAAGACACCACCGGGTCGTCATTTCTTAAGAGGACGGTCACGTTCTCTACGTTCAAGTCAGAAACCCAGCCCTTCTAGGGGACCTCTTCCTTTACCCTTGGGTGAGGTCATAAGAACGGACCTCTTAAGGTACCTGTCTCCTCGGACCTCCCGATGTCAGACACGCCAACGTCCGCTCAATCTGTGTTGACTCGCTGATTTGTCGTTGTCGTCGCCCAACCTCCAATTTATTGAGGATACCAGGTCCCAGTATAATATCATTCACCTCTGTTACCCAAAGTTCGGGTCTAACAGGCTATTTCTCGGGTGTACCTTGGTGCATTGGGGGACGGTCGGAGAACACGAAGAGACCAACACATTGACGACTCCCCGTTTCCACCGCACAGATTAACAACCGTAAACCAACACACCCCTCGACCACCGAAGAACCGACTTTCCTCAGGCGGTCCACTGGAGGACTCAGTGGGGGTCCCTTCCTGTCTACAACCCGGTCTTGTGATCATGGACACCGAAAGTTTTACAGTGACTACCGATGCGGACGTGGAGGGTGTTGGTCCGACCCAACTGAGTCAACAACATTGATAACCTTAGGTAATCCGTTAAGGTTTGATGAAATTCCATCAATAGGCACTTTAATCCGTTTCCTATTCTGCATCCGAAGTCACACCGGTCGGTTCCCTCTCCGCAACGTAGTTTGACGACCAACTACTCTGGTTAAAACGGAAACGGGAACCTTCCTTTTGGTGAACACCAACAAAGATATTATCATTGCTGGTTCTGTCAATTTTTACACGGAGGACTGAAAGTATATCTTGCATATCATTTATTTACGTGTCTACTTTTCTACGAAGCGATTGAACATTTACATTTAGAGTTTACCCCCCGTTCATCACTCAACATCTTAGAAACTTCTACCTCCATCCAGAGATTGGTGACAATGCTCTGTTAGAGGTTCTACAGCATGATGTGCATCATGAGTCGCATGTACAAAAGGGTTGAAAAAAGAAAAACACGACTGGAGTCATTCTTACATCAAACGTAGTGTGAGTATTTATTACCATGTCATTGTGACTTCTAAGTACCGTCGTAAATAAGTAGGATGGATTCCTGTCCCGTGAGACTAATACTATTAATCAAACAAGAAAAATTACGTTTCAACCGAACTAGTACATAACTATAATTACCCAACGTTGGTTGTCAATGCCTTTGAGAGTAAGTCGTACACAGTAGAAAACACGAATCTCCTCTCTCTGGAGGTCCTCATATAGGTTCTTTACTCTGGTCATTCGAGGAAGACTGTCACCCAGACTCCCCAACACAACCTCGTCTTACTACTCTAAAAAGAATGACGGAGAAAAGTAAAATTTACACACTTAAAAAACGACACCTGCACTTCGTACAATCCTGTCATTAATTATTTTTGTGGGCTGTCTCCTTGGTAAAGGAGGGGTACCGTCAGGACAAACGGGACTACCTGAAAGGAGGACGGACGAGAGATAGGCAAAGACAGGAAGAGGGGAGACTCTAAAGTCGAAGTGTCTCTCTTAAAAATACCTCGACTCTTTTCTTCGTGTCTTTTGACCGCGAATAAATACTTAAGTGCCCTAACACAGAAAGGAAAACGAAAAGTTTACTCTTGAATCGTACATTTAATGAAAACACTCAAATTGTTTCAACAACAAACTTGTACTCCTTGAATTGGAACAGGTCTCACAGAAGAGACTTTTCTTAAACAAGAACAAAATACTTTTTGTTTTGTTTTGTTTTGATGTCTTTCGTAAAACTCATCTCTAATTAGTTACAGAGGAAAAGAATTATCCGAAATTTTACCTCGTGAAGCTACGTAGTGAATCGTGGATAAAGGCCCGTACCGAGCCGGGGGCTCCATTCCACCAAAACTCAGAACGAGAGGGTAGGAAGGACGGTGAGGAACAATATCCGTTGAACACTTATAACGTACTTCTGTCAGATCTTTGGTACGAGTAAAAGGTCACTAATCTATGGTCCCCGAACCTCAGGACTTCAGCACTTGTCCACGTTACAGGGGACTGACGACCCCGTCTCTGTGTCCACGACCCTTGGAGACGACTGAAATCACCTCTAACCTGATACAACGTTCGAACGTCGGACTCGTATGGTGTCTAAAGTGGTGACAACCACCGTGCCTAACGAGTCAAGAACACTCAGAGGTCGACTTAGACTAAAAGTTTTATGTGACGACGTTATCCCCAAATTTTCGGAAGGGCAAGATATCAAAATGCCCGAAAGATTGAAGAAAAACACCACACAGTGTAGTGACCTCTTCATATACACGGACTCGAGAGAAGAATGGGAGTAGAAAGTAACAGGAAGTCCTGTTCAGTCGGTCGAGGTTTATCATGTGGAAGGAGATTACAGTAGAGATTGTAGAGTGGACATTTCTCCCTTGAACCCTCCAAGTGTCTTGTCAAGTATCCTTTCGAGGGTCTCCCAAAATTTGTCGATCTTAGAGGTAAACTGAGTACCAAAAATTTTATGTTTCTTTTGTTATTTTCCTTGAAGTAGACAATCAGTCCGTCTCTACGTTATTCCGAATACGGTAGACACTATTATCACTCCTTCACCTCTTTGCCCCATTGGAGAGACCTCCCGTCAACACAAAAGACAACTTTAATTTTACGTGCACGGGAAACTTAGTCGTCTCTACATATATTCCTGCGACGAATCACCGTGACGAACAGTTTTGAACGAGGTACCCTTTGTTCGATTTAATGACACACCGGGACCTTTTCTTGTTCGGTCTAGGTAGACAGACACGAGTACAACCCTACTACGGAAGAAAGTCACAACACCCTAGTTTTGAGATTAAAATTTACCGACTTTGACATTATTTTTAATAATCGAATGTAACCTTCCTGACTTCGAGGTTATGAAACTGGTGGACTACGTCTCTCGGTTGAGTAACCTTTTCTGGGACTACGACTCTTACTAACTCCCGTCCTCCTCTTCCCCTACTGTTCTATTATACCAACCTACCGTAGTGACTGAGTCACTTGTACGCAAACTCGTCAACATTCCTGCCCCTTCGGACCGCGTGACGTCAGGTACCCCAGTGTCTCTCAGTCTGTGTTGAATTGCTGGTTTGTTGTCGTTATCATTGTAGTACTCTAGACTCAATAAGATCCCCGAGATACTACAATGGGTTCCTGGGACAAGAACAGTAAAGGATAAAGGATGGAATGTAGGAGTCACACAGTCGTCGAGACACGAGTCCAGTCCGGGGGGTAGAAAACACCAACGTCTAACCGACGACTTCGAGGTCCGACGTGGAGGTCTCCTCCTTTTTTTCAGATTAGAAAACGTACCAAAATTCTTGGTCTTTTGGGAAGGAGTCTCGTGAAGTGTTTGACAGCAGAGGAGTCTCGAGTCACCGGTGTCACCGAGGTGTACGAGAGTAGACTTGGTCAGGGGACCCCCACCCAATCCCGAAGCACTAACTGATCGGAGGGATTCCTAAATGGTGGACCCCAGCCCCGGCCGGTGGGTCCTTTGCCTGAAGGGACCACCGAGTCTGCCATTTCGCAGGCAGATGTTACGCCCTCTTGACCCAAGCTCGGGGCCCAACCCTTCTAGGGGACCTCTTCCTTTACCGTTAGGTGAGGTCATGATAACGGACCTTTTAGGGTACCTGTCTCCTCGGACCATCCGATGTCAGATACCCCAGTGTTTCTCAGTCTGTGCTGACTCGTTGAAGCGAAGTGGGTCCTTTATGAACCTATGAACCACTGTATCCTTTTACTTCTAGACAATCTTTTAATTTAAATTAATTTTATTTAAACGTTCTACGTTTTGTCGAAATTTATTTTCCTTTACCCTCCAAAAGCATCCACGTTAGTAACACAAACACAACAATACATGTGTATTTGTATATACTGCTAGACTACAATCAACGATTTATCCTTGAACACAAGAGTCTTAACTGTCGCAATCCGGGTCTCGACTCTTGTAATCCACAATTCGTAGGAGAACAATGATTATTCAAGCGTTCCCGTCGGTGAAGGGATTTCCCGAAGACTCTTCGTGCCTAGTCACTTTGATGGTAGTGGTGGTGCGATTGTAGTCACCCGTCTCCTACCTCCCTCAGAGGGAGACTTCGGTTCTTTTTCTCTGTGACCCTCTCAAATCCCACAGACGGTCTTTCCTCTGACTGTCACCAAGGGGTTCACCCGCATACAAGAGGAATTCGACACGAACAGGACGTTCCAGTTCCCTCTCCCGGGACCTCTCTCTCATCGTTCTATCGACTCGGTCCTCCAGTTTCTTTCCCGACCAGTTGACAGGAAAAGGGGGAGGAAGGACGGCTCCCCTCCCCAACCCCTCCGTCCTCCAGAAAGGTCGTAGTCATTACAGGAACTTAGTCATTACGTCCAGAAGAGAGAGTGAGAAGACGAGACGAGAATAGGCCAGCAACGGCGAAGTGAGAGTGAAAAATTTTCCAATAGCGAGGACGACGATAACTGGTACCGTAAGGCGTCTGCTCCGGACAACTTAGTCTCTGTTAGAGACTCGACCGGCTCACCGTGCAAAAGACTCAGACGTGTACGGTCTGTCTGACCGACTGTGACCCGACTGTACCGCTCGAAGCCTCGAGTTTCTAACGGTGAAGATCCCAAAGGAACTGGGTACGCATTAAGTCGTTCGGACCAATTAGTTAGGTCAATCACTTTTTGACTCGAAAGAGGAACAAAAGAAATTCTAAGAATTCTTGTCTAAAATATTTTCAGTAAATCGTTTCGGGGACTATCATCGTGTAATAACAAATCTTGTGCTTACGCTCGGAGCGGAACTCGGATACATAACTTCTGAGTGTCAAGGAGAAGTTCAACGAAAAGACCGAACCCTTATAACACCAATCTCTTTCACAAAAGTACAAGCTTCGCGTAACAATAATAAAAATATAGATGAAATAATAGTGACTTACAAAAAAGAAAATGTTAAAAGGTCTATGAGCTCATCTTCCTACCAAAGAAGACCTGTTAATGCAGGGGTGGAACCAGACGAGGTAGGACATGAACGATTAGCACACCGACCCTGGTTTTATATACTTCTGATCCGTCGGCAAGAGGACGGCCCCCTAAGATCACCACATGTTGGAGCCTGAGTGAGACGACAGAGAGATATACAAGAAACTCCATTCAGTCTCCGACTGTGCCGAAGGAGAACGAAGTCCCACGAACTCAGTGACAGGACTTAGAGTCCGGACTCACCTCTTCCGGTCGCTACACCACCCCCTCCCCTCCTGCCCATGTCCTTACGCAAAACTCCTACAAGATTTTAGCTAAAAAGTTTTGTGATCTCAATAAACATGTTTACACGGAAGACCTTATAGATTTTATCTTTGGAAACGATAACTAAGAAAACAATACATACAAAACACAATGTGAGTTTTAATTTGTAAAAGTCTTTACGAGAGTACGTTCGTTTTATGTCTCATCTTTAACTTGTTTTACGTTTTTTTGTCTAGACACTCGTAAAATAATCCTTCGCAAATTATTTACGGACTAAGAATAACCCTCCACCAGCCCCCTCCTTCACCCGTCTCAGACGCAGACCACATAAACACCAGTCGGTCGGAGAGAGGTAGAACTAGACTAGTGACAGTTGTCGAACCTCTAACTTGTTCAATAAAAATATTTTTCGACTCTTCTCATCTATCCAATCACAAATCCCAAACTTACCAGACACATTCAAGTCCGGTCTAACAAAGACGATATTTTGTTTCTACGACTTTTGGTTTAAACTACTAGAGTTTCCGAATTCATTCTCACCTTCTATTGTAGTCTAGCCGTGCATTCGGAGGACAAAACTGTCATGTCAGTCCGAAATTTCATCCTCTCCTTTCGAGAGAGACCCTATTCGTGCTAAATATACGTAAAATCCTCGTCTTGATGTGACAACTCCAAATATCGTATTTTGATGAGGACTTAGAGACCCCGCCTCTTACTGCGGTATATATTTGTGAAAGTTCATGAGGACAAATCTAACAATGGGAAAGTAACACTGAATTTAAGAGGTTCCTCTCCTTTTCCTCTCTTTAATTATACTGAGAATGTCACTAAAGGGGTGGTCGGAGCTCGACACTCCCCCAGACAGACTGACACACCCATACACGTCCCCAGACACTGCGTCCCCGACCACCTTTCGTGACACAGACTACCAGTCTCTGTGTCGGTGTCTCCCTCCGGACCCAGTCCAAGGGGGTACATTTAGAGTATTTCGTTCCATTTCCAAAATACTAATTCTTAAATATCTACGACAAGAGTAACGAAAATACGGTTGTCAGACACTTTACGAATGTTGAGGAAAAAAACGAAGAAAAGACAGGACAAGATCTTACTTTCGTCAAATTAATCGGAGGTTCTACCTCTGACGCCCGGACCTCCGTCCCCGTCACTGTCCGGACCCGGGTCGGGACACGAGTAGAGACACAAGGTCCCTGTTTCGGCGTCACTCGACAGTCCACAGACTCACTTGGCGTATGATAGGGTATGAACGATCTATTCTCTCGGTAAAGGAATGCTTCCGAGGATATCTCAATTAATAATGTGTATCGTTATAAGATCTCTTTTTCATAAATTCTGATAACTTACAATATCTTGAATGCAATAGACGGCATATATAAAGAGTTCGGGATCTCTATATTAGTGTCGAAGTATTAAATTGGAGAGTTTGTCGATTAAGTGACCATTTCTCCCCTCCTTTCACGACCCATTTAACGACGGTTGACGTACACTGACTTAAACCCTCTAGATAATTATTCTCGCAACATTATCCTTCATGGTTAAAAAGGAGACGTTGTCGAACCACCTTTGTAATCTTTTACAACTCGTCATAGATTCGGGACTTATATCTCTACATCCTTTATATGTTTCCTCCAATTTATACAAATTGAGTGTTGAATCTATCTCTTCAATACCTATTCCCCTGTTATTAGGAATTTAGTTCAAATATTTTTATCTCGGTCTCGTCTATAAGCGTTCAACTTTTAATTGGGATCATAGGCGTAATCTACTATAAATGAAACCTAATAAAACAGACTGAAAAAAAAAAGGACATGAATGTATTTGGGAAGTCCTTATAGAACTATTGTATAGAAAACAGTTGAAAATTTAAAGTAACATCGATGACCAAAAAGGGAAAAAAGAAAAGAATCGTGAATATCAGGTCACTTATGATTTTGTGTCCTGTTAATACCTCAAAATATTGGCTTGTTTAATTTCCCTAGGACCTCGGGTGGACCCGGGGAGTGAAGTCCCTTTACACGGTTCTCAATCTCGGTAAATTCTACTGGGCTTCTTCCTTTCATTGGTTTACTGATAGAATTTTGACACTTTAAGTATCTAACTGAGTCCACCGACGAGACAGGACTGGACCCTGAAAAGACCACACAGCGGTACGAGAGGAGCGGAGACCCGAGAACAGTGGTTTCGGTCCTCCTAGATTAACGAACCAAACAGCGTCAGGTCTCCCCTTGCAGGGCGCGTCCTTAGCATCCTGAGTCGTGATCGTCGCCCTTCGTCTCAGTCGTGCATCTGGAACTTGAACTTACTTCTCTTGACGACCGACGGAAGAACATGGGGCAGGTGAGTTTGGGGGTTCTGGTCCAAGAAGGAAAGATCCCCAGAGACGGGGGATCTTTGAGGGTTGAAGAAGTTTGGGTTTGGGCGGAATCAAACTGTCAGGGACAGAGTAAAGACTCCTGGACAGAGTTCCAGTCAAGGAGACACAGGAGAACTCCCGAACCGAGACTTCGTCACTAGGGTCGGGGAGGACGGAGGAGCACCAGGGTTCCTCGGACTACGGAAGAGGGGGTAGCGCCACGGGACCCCCATACGGGAGGTCGGACACAGGGAGTGCCCGTGGAGTGACCGACACCAATGTTACAAGGAAGGTGTAGAAAAAAACAGGAGAACAATCGTGCCGCGGTCGTAACTCTGTCTTTTTTTGTTTACAACCTTGGTACAAAGTAGTTATGAAATTGTTTCTCTTTAGTGTCTGATTTTCGTGCTAACAAGAAACTCACAATCAAATAAGGGAACGTCATTCTTGACACACAACCATTTCATCACACTCTTTTAAGTTATTGTATGTCGTTTCTAAGTCTTGTAAATTTTACATTAAAAAAACCAACGGTTGACCTAGCCACTAGACTTAACCGTATCTAAGTCTTGAATAAAAAAAAGAAAGGAAAAAGTTAAAAATGAATCTTAACATTCAAACTTTGATGAAGTCTTATACCTTTTATTTTAGCGTTTATAAAGAGATCCATGGATTGTTTCGAACTGTAATGACCAAACTTAAAAAACAAATTTTTCTTTTGTACTGTCTTTCCGTAGTCTTCACATCGGGGAAGTGTCTACATTGAAAGAAGACTTCCCGTACAAAGAAAGGACCGATACAAAGATATGTAAAAGGTGTACACATACATATATACACTGTTGAATGTCCGATAGACTCCTGTCCAAAAAAAAAAAATTTGAATGTACTCGCTACATACCGAATATATATGAGAAAAAGTTCATCGAAAAAAGTCAGTCGTAATACAAAACTCTTCTCTGAAACTATGAAACTTAGAATCCCTAAAGTAAGTAATCAAAATTGAGGAGAAATAATGAATTGACAATCTTAAAGAATTCAGTAAACTAGGTAAAAAGAAACCCCCCTGTACATGCAACAAAGGTTAATTTGTCACAACTTTAGGAACTTCTTAATAGAGGGTTGTGATAGAAAGAGGAAGTGTCTTTGAAGTAAGAACAAAACGTAAAACATAAAAAAAATATATCATGTCTTCGTGTCAAAACAATAAAAGGATAAATAAGAGGATCCGACGCCAAGAGTACACGAAATGATCGATCTTTATTTACATATACAACCGTAAACTCCATTTCCCGAAAACGTCAATTCTTCCTTAATTTTGCATGAAAAAAAGAGAGACTAGTCTTTGGAGGGGGGTTTTGTTTTTTGTTACGACGTAACTTACAAGAACCTACACAGGGGACACGGTCACACTCACTCACTCACTGAAAGCGGTCCGTATGTCAATCCTCAATTACTAACTTAGAACTGTGAAAATTACCCCTTTAAAATTAGGTAAAAGTGAATCATACGAGTAATAATAAAATCTTACTATAGATAGTGGAAGACACACATTCAAAAGAAACGAGAAAACGAAAGAAAGGACGAAAGACAACTTGAAAAAAAAAGTAAAACGACTAAATTTTCGATGAATAATATAATAAATCATCAATGAACATTTAAAAGTTGTACGTGGAAACTGAATTATTTAAGATTTCACTTAACGACAAAGATGAGGACTTGTAACGTTCCTAGTATCTACTAAACCCGAAACTCGGGGGTAGTAGGTACTATAACAACAGTCCCAAAGTAAGGCGGAGAAAGACTCTGGGATTTGTCAGTAGTAATGTCAGGCACGAATGACTAAAAAAAAAAAAAACCACGTGACAAGTAGACATTTTGGGTAAGAAACGAAACTCGAAGTCAAAAGAAGACTTCATCAAGGAAAAGACACTTTCGATTCGAGAATCAGGGACTCATAGTGTATACACACATATACGAACTTGTATAAAATCGTCCCGTATCTTAAGATTTAATCGTCAATAAAAGGGGGTCGTGCAACGTCTAAATAAAGCCTCTTCAGACGACGTCAGGGTAAAAAACAAACAAAACATCCATTGGAAAAAGAAAGTTCTACAAAGATTTGAACACAAATTCTTATTTTTGTTTTACATGGATTTATCGTCAAGTGAGAACGGAGTCCTAACATACGTAGGTTCGGTTCCTAAGTATATAAAGAATCAAAACCTTTCAGGAGTCCGTAATAGCAGAGGCATGAAGGAGGAGGAGGAGGTAGTCAGGACAGACCTCGAGGACAATCTGCACACGACCTGTAAGAGTGTGGACGCATGAGAGAGAGCTCACAAAACGTAGAAAGAAAGAGAAGACGTAAGGAGATTAAGTGAACATGAGAGTCAACACAGATTAGACGACAAAGTGGGTAAAGCTCGAAGTCAATGATACGTAGAATATAGAGATTTTTAAGTGACGAACAAGGAAGAAGGTGAGGTATTGGCCCTTTGAAAAAAAAAGTAGGCACCAACCTCTATTGACCCAGAGGTTGAATTGGTAAACGACATAATGAAAAATTTTATCAGAAATTTTTCACAAGAAAGTCGACATAGACACTCCAGTACGCAGACCCTATTAATAATATAGATACAATTTGAAGAAAAATTTTTGTTTTTGACCTGCCAAACAACCCACAGGGCACATTCGTAGACTTCGACTATAGCCACCCCAGTAGAGTCCATTTACACAGACGGGGTCTCTTCTCTCTAAAAAAAAAATTTCCTGAACTTATATTCGAGTGAAGGAGAAAAGACTCAAGAAAGAGTCCCGTCGTCGTGGAATATAGTCCCGAAGGGACCGCCGAGTCTGTCATTTCTTAGACGGACGTTACACCCTCTGCGTCTAAACTAGGAACTTAACCTTTCTAGGGGACCTCTTCCGATACCGATGAGTGAGGTCATAAGAACGGACCTCTTAAGGTACCCGTCTCCTCGGACCACCCGACATCAGGTACCCCAGCGTTTCTCAGTCTGTGCGGACTCGTCGACCGCGCTGTGAGTGGAACGCCAATCCGCGGCCGCCACGACCTCGAGGAAACGACCAGGGGCATCGCAAACACGTAATTGTCACCCCCGCTACCAGCACGAAATCAGGCCAACCGACGTGACACTCTTGTCATGAGTAAAAAAGTAAACTTAGAAGAGTAGTTGTGCAGGCCCTGAAGAAATATCCCTTCTACTTTCTGTAGCTCGTAAACTGTCCTGTCCACAAAATAAAAGGTCGGAGAGACATTAACACCTCAGTCACGGCAGCTGTGCAGAGGGGTCCGTGGACGTCGTGACGGAGGGGCGGAGACCGAAACTTCCAGGAGTCATCGCGACGTCTCGTCAACGAGACCTTTGTAATATAAGATTTGTCGGAACAAAAAGAAAGGGCAGTCCGAAAGGATTTTATCGATCCAATAACACCCTTTTTGGTCTAAACCTTTTTGTGAACTTTCTGGACCGCTCATTAATAACGTAAAATAAATTTTTGCTAAAACAAATGTTTTTATAAAACTTTTGCTGTAAATCATGAGAAGACGAAAACGGACAACTCGTCTCCATATCTCTCCGACTTTACAACCACTCCAATTATGAATGTCCTTTCCGGACTGACAACGGAGTTTGTGAAGAATGAGTGTCAAGGGACTGTCGACTTTAAGGAAAGAGTCTTTCTTTGGAGAGAGCTCCCCTTCGTAACGGAGTCAATGAACGGGTAGGTAAGTGGACCGTGACGGGATCTCTTCCTACGTCGGGTCTGTCGGAGACGGACTCGATGTATGGGTCCCCTGACCCTCCCTTCCGGAAAGTCATCTCTGCTTCGAAACCGCAACCAGGTCTCGGTCCGATCTGAGAAGAATTGACTGGACGTCTGGAACAATTGGGCCGGAACGTCGATGACAATTGTTCCACCACCACCCAACAAGTCAGCGGCCAACCCAACAGGTTGCGAGACACTGGGGTACCTGATATCGGACCGTCCGAGGAGACAGGTACCCTAAAGGTACTTAGGACCTCACCCAACAGTAAAGGAAGAGGTCCCAACGGTAAAGGAAGAGGTTCCCTAGAAGGACTGGGTCCCTAGCTTGGGCGTAGAGGACGTAACGTCCGTCTAAGAAATGACGACTGGGTGGTCCCTTCGGGTCATATTGTTCCATGGTCAGATGTTTACGAGTCGATTTCGTCTGAGTCAAACGTTTCGTCCTCAGTCATCCATTCGACCTTTAGAGAGAAATGTGTCTCCTACGAGACGACTCCGAAGACATATGTCGTCCTTGTCTGGATCAGTGCTCGGAAGTTCATAAACCCGTCCTTCTCGCCTGTGAACAGACCTTAGTGTCGTTTCTGTATATGTCATGGACGGACACGGACCATGACCAGGACGAGTGAGTCACAAGCAGTGTACCAATGACTGAGGTAGGACGTCTCCGTTTCAGGACCAACCTGGACCCTAACCTCAGACTCTAAGTCCGGTAACGCGTAGTGGAAGAGTCTTGTGATAGAGTCGAACCCAAAAGAGAGGGTCGGTGGTCGTCGGGGTATTTTATGTTTTACTCACAAAAAACACCCTGCACACCTTCGTCGGATGGCCTTTGGTGGCGAGTCCTCTGACTTGTCACTCACTTTGTTTTGACGTCGCATTCTCTTGTCCCGGGCTCCGACCCCCTCTTACGGTCTGTATGGACACAGTCCGACCAGACTCCTGCTCGACAAAAAAAGACGAAACAAGACTTCGGAGGACATCACGTGTCTCGGACGGGAATACTGTATTGGTTCTTATAACGTCAGTCGACATTGGGTCCCCACAAGGACCAGGATTCACCTTTTTTCGTGTAAACCTCCAGTGCCCATACTTGAATAGAATTGCCCGTAGGAAGACGAGACCTGTCCTCTCTACACTTTAAGTTTGGGTGTACGAAGTTGAACTGGGACAAGGTATGATCGTGACGATTCTAACTAGTCGATTTGGCATCTCTTTTCCATGAAAAGTAAACCCTCATAAGTACCAAGTAAAATAAAAAAATTAAAAAAATCTGAAAAACATAACCCCATATCAACTAATTGTTACAACACTATCAAAGTCCACTTGTAGCTTCCCCGAGTTGGTACGTATATGTACGTAGGTAAGAAAGGGTTTGAGGGAAAGGTAGATCCGACGGTGTATTGTAACTCGTCTCAAGGTACACGATATGTCCTCCAGAAACACCAATAGGTAAAATTTATATCGTCACACGTGTACAGGTAGGGTTTGAGGAACTGATAGAGAAAGGGGGGGTAGGAAGGGAGGAGGCTGTTGGTATTCAAGTAAGAGATTCAGACACTCAGAGAAAGACGTAAGATTCAACTAAACATAGTAAAGTAAAATCTAAGGTGTACATTCCCTACAGTACTATAAAGAAGAAGACAGACTGATTGAAATGAGTCATACTGTCAGAGATCCAGAAGTCAAGTCAAGTCAGCGAGTCAGCACAGGTTGAGAAACGATGGGGTACTTAGCGTCGTGTGGTCCGGAGGGACAGGTAATGGTTGAGGACCTCAAGTGAGTCTGAGTGCAGGTAGTTCAACCACTACGGTAGGTCGGTAGAGTAGGAGACAGCAGGGGAAGAGGAGGACGGGGGGTTAGGGAGGGTCGTAGTCTCAGAAAAGGTTACTCAGTCGAGAAACGTACTCCACCGGTTTCAGGACCTCAAAGTCGAAATCGTAGTAAGGGAGGTTTCTTTTGGGTCCCGACTAGAGGAAGTCTTACCTGACCAACCTAGAGGAACGTCAGGTTCCCTGAGAGTTCTCAGAAGAGGTTGTGGTGAGTTTTCGTAGTTAAGAAGTCGTGAGTCGGAAGAAGTGTCAGGTTGAGAGTGTAGTTATGTACTGGTGACCTTTTTGGTATCGGAACTGCTCTGCCTGGAATCAACCGTTTCATTACAGAGACGAAAACTTATACGATAGATCCAACCAGTAGTGAAAGGAAGGTTCTTCATTCACAGAAAATTAAAGTACCGACATCAGTGAACGTCACTAAAACCTCGGGGGTTTTTATTTCAGACTGTGACAAAAGTGACAAAGGGGTAGATAAAGGGTACTTCACTACCCTGGTCTATGGTACTAGAAGCAAAAGACTTACAACTCGAAATTCGGTTGAAAAAGTGAGAGCAGAAAGTGAAAGTAGTTCTCCGAAAAATCAAGGAGAAGTGAAAGACGATATTCCCACCACAGTAGACGTATAGACTCCAATAACTATAAAGAAGGTCGTTAGAACTAAGGTCGAACACGAAGAAGGTCGCGTCGTAAAGAGTACTACATGAGACGTATATTCAATTTATTCGTCCCACTGTTATATGTCGGAACTGCATGAGGAAAAGGTCAGACAACAAGGTACAGGTCAAGATTGACAACGAAGGACTGGACGTATCTAAAGAGATCCAGAATACCAAGTAAAATTTGGTTTGTAGACGACTTCCATTTCTAGATCACTTTCCAGACGAAAAGATATTTTAAGAAGTACCAATCTCATAGAGGTAACACAAGAATAATTCCTGAGTCTTGTCTGTTTCTTTCAGTCTCCTCGAGCCTTCACGACAACCTCTAATGTAAATTTGGGTCTCAGTCCAAAAGAGCCCACGACCAGGGTGGTCACGGTAGCTCTTCAACTCACTGAAACCTGGTGTGTGCAACGATGAGTACAAAGGAATCATTTTTGTACTTGAACTAGGTCCAGATTTTTCATGTGTGAACATGTGTGGGTGTCCCTGTCAGTTTAGACACTTCTGCAGTCGGAGTGTGTGATGGCCACCACAACGAGTAAAATCGTTTCAGGGAGCTCAGGATCCTACCAACTTAAAGTCGTACCAACCACAGACAAGAGCAATGGAAAGTAAGGCAAAGACAATCCTACCTATATTGGTGTGTCGAGTACTTGGAGAGTAGTGATTTTGGTAAT
Organism: Capra ibex; assembly: GCA_006410555.1. NCBI lineage: Eukaryota > Metazoa > Chordata > Mammalia > Artiodactyla > Bovidae > Capra > Capra ibex. Next base: position 19,699,896 of record SJYO01000647.1, read on the forward strand.
CGGGGAAAAGTTTTCCCTAGTAGAACGACGAGACTCTAGAACCCTACAGCCCACGTACGGACTATTCCCGGTGTGTCCTACTGTAAAAAGAAGAATCATAAAGTCCACTGAAACAAAAGAATTCGACGACACCGTCGTAAAGTCATTCACGGCACCTTCACCAATAGCATGATGTCCCATACACAGGAAAAACACCAATTTAACACCATAATCTATTCTTTTCAGTAGAGAGTGGGTCTTTTAGTTGAACTTTACCAAGAGGTACTTGACGCAGTAGGTCTGGGTCGTCACTACAAGGGGAGTCAAAAGAAGAAACTTTTCTCCGTACTTTGGGGGAAACGAATAACTTAAACAGAGTATTCCTCTCTTCTTTCGAAGATCGACCCGAAATTAATATCGAGACATGCACGAGGACCGGATTAACTTCAAACGAAATGAGGTCTCTTCTCCTCGTCACGAAACGGCACCACGACACACACAGAACCAATGAACCCTTTTCGGTCTACATCCCACGGACCGCGACGGAGCCAACGAGAACCTCACCGGCCGCCCTAGTTCCCGACCCCTCCCACCACCGGTCGACGAGCGATACCGGACGAAAAGGTGACCTCGTGCCAGAACGGGAGAGATCCACTACGAGTCTTCAGTTCCAACTCGGGACGACGGGAGTGAAGGCCATGGAGTGGCGACCGGGGCGGGGGACCCAGGAGGGGGTCCGACGTCACACGACTTGCAAGTCCCTGTCTGATCTCACCGAGAACCCTCCTTCGGTCCGGACCGTTCTCGTAACAGAAGAGACTTCGTGAGGAGCGTCCGACCTCCCCTCCGGTCCGGAACCGAGACTCTCGGAGACCCGCAATGAGTCTGTGTGACAAACGAAGACTACCCTTGTCTCTCTGGTCCCAGGACTATGACCGGTGATAATGTTTTCCACCGTCTCTCCGAATCTATTTAGTTGAGCTTGAGGTCACGAACTAGGAGGACACAATTCAGTAGGACGAGGGACGGAGGGGTGGAGGAAAAAAAATAGGATAGAGAAAACTTCGGTTCCTATAAGTTCTTAATTTTGAAAGGTGCAGGGGTCATCCTGTAAACTACTCCTGACTAAAAGTAGAACACTTGTCTTCTGAAAAAACAAAAGGACGTTTATTTTGTCGTCCAGATCTAAATTCCCTGTTCTTCGTCGTGGACCTTGAGACACCAATCAACTCGTCTATGAACAAGTCGGAGAGAACACATACTCAGGAGGGAGATACCCTAAAACACCGACTCCCTCGACGTCGGTCCCGGCGGTTCTCGAATTCTGTCGTCTCGAATTCTGTCTCGGTCACTGTGTCCCGAATTTCTGGTGCACTCGTCTATCCACATTCAGTACCATCCCATCCGGGTCTCCGTCCTCTGACCCGAACTGGACCTCACGAGTTCCCTCGTCAGTACTTCTTTTATCTTAAAATCGACTGGAAACTTCCTATCTCTTTTAAAACTCTCGACCTCTGCCTCTCGTAACGTTAACTTTTCCTATTTCATTACCAACAAACGTCGTCAATGACACGAATAGAAAAGATGGTCCGACCCACTCCATTAGGCAGGTGTGAAGTAGAGTAATTGAAGGGTACCGTTGGACTTGTTCTCTGTCAGAAATAGGATAAACTCCTCACTCCTTTGATTCTGGATTTCTCGACGACAGACAAAAACATTTATTTCAAAATAACCAAAGGACAAGATACCATAAATTCATGTGACGAGAGGGGGACGGGGAGGCGGTAACCACTATACTTTCTTGATGTTCAAAGAAAAAAAAATTCAGATGGAAATAAAACCCCCGAAGGGTCCACCACGTCACTTTCTTAGACGGTTAAATCCTCTGAGTTCAAACTTGGGACCCAGCCCTTCTAGGGGACCTCCTCCTTTACCGTTGGGTGAGGTCATAAGAACGGACCTATTAGGTTACCTGTCTCCTCGGACCACCCGATGTCTGGAACCCCAACGTTTCTCGGTCTATGATGACTCTTGTTTGTGATTGATTGAAATAATAATAACAAAAAATTTTAAAGAAACCAACCCTCTCGAGAAGTGTACTGAACTCCCGGTATCGTACGCCCTAGAATTAAGGACCTGGTCCCTAACTTGGTGTAGCGGTCGAAACGTTCCTCCTCAGAATTGGTGATCTGGTGGTCCCTTCAGGAAGTTCAAAGACAAAAATTCTCTTCCGAAGGCACTTGTTTCTGGAATGTAAGAGAAGACCACATAAACTTTTGTAAACGGGGAAGAATGACAGTTCCCCTTTTTTACGTGCATTAATCTCGTCTACGGCTCTTCACCACAGCTCAAACGCAACTTCAAAGATGCGAGAGAGATGAGCGACGAGGACACTAGTCTTTGTAGTTAAGTCCTTTGTCGGGTGACCCGAGTTCCACGTAACCCGTCCCCACCACCCCCACGTGAAACATCTACTCTTTGTCTAAAACGGGAACCTAATACATAGGGTGGATCCTCTCCTAGTACGGACACTAGACCCGAAAAAACAGAGGTAGGAAATTAGGTTATCTCAAGGTTTTTCAAGAAAAAGGCATGGGAGGCCGGTGTCTTCTATTAAATAGTCAAAGGAATATCCTGTCTTCCTTCCCCTCGTTTCTTGTCTCAACTCCACTGTGGAGAGAGGGGAGTCCAAAGGTGGGATCGTGTTCACGATGTGTGTGTGTGTGTGTGAGAGAGAGAGAGAGAGAAAGAGAGAGAGAGAGAGAGAGAGATCAAATCTGAGTCCGAAATAAAGAACTAACGATCCTGAAGATTATGCAGACATACGTCATACGAATTGACCGTACTGAAATCTTTCTGGTCTTTCTATTATGTGGAAGGTTATTTAAGAGATACCCAGACCAAAAAACTTTTATCATCTCAATATCGAATGTACACTGGACAAAAGTTTTTTAGAATTACATCATGACATTTTTTAATCTTGGAAACTTTTATTAAATTAGGTCGAAGGGGAAGAATCTCATTTTGTACTAGTTCCTGATCCCCTTAAATCCACTGAACGATTTAAGACGAGGGATGAGGACCTAATAAACGTAATACTTCACTACACGAGACTTAGTAACACGAACAGAAACCGGTGTATTGAGCACGAAAAAAGTCCACGTCTTCTACTATTACGTTTCGTTTTTATTGTCTTTCCTTCAATCGTCTTCCTTTCAGTCTAACTTCGTCCCACAACTCACACTCGCGTCACCGATGTGGGTGACGACCGAAGACAGAGACTCCAGTCTGACCTACCTTCAACTTAACAAACAGGAGTCTGGGAACGCTAGTCGACTGTAAGGGAGATACGTCGGGGGCGGGGATCAGTACGAGACACCCTCTTGGAACTCCAAGAGAACCCAGAGTCCGTGTAGAAAGAGTGTTGTGACCATCCGCTTGACAAAGAATGACCATAGTCTATCATACTTTGGTCACCGAGGGTAAGGACCAACGTGTAAGATCAACGGAACTCACACAACACTTTCCGGGGTGTTACCGGACCTCCTCCGGTCCGTAATCAGTAAAAATTTTAAAGGGGACCACTCGGACAGCATATCGACCCTACCCTTGGTGACAAATTTCGGTCAAGATTTTGTAGTCAACGGAGCTTTTAGTGGATTTGTCGGACAAGAATGTGGTGCCTTGAAGTGCGGGTCGTTACAGACCGAACCACCCAGATCCCAACCCGGGCTCTAAGACATACAGATCGTTTAAGGACCCACGAGGACCCTCTCCAACGACAACCCACCCTTGGTGTGAAATATTTGGCGTCACAATCTAAGAGACCCCAAAACTAAGACTGTCAGGTCGACCCCGGTACCGTAAACGTACAGCGAACTCAAGGGAACACTACGAGTACGTAGACCCGACCTTTGTCCGGTGCTTGGTGTGTGACTCCGGGTCCCCGGCCAAGGAGCACACCCTAGATGCCTACTCGAGTCCGTACTCCATCTGGTGGAGACTAAAGAGGAGGAGATGGGGCGACTGGTGGTCTCCCTCCCGGTGGTCCTTGTGAACTCCTGCGGTTTCGAAGTCTTCCTCCACCACTCGACGTCAGATGCACCTCTTTCTCCGTCTAGAGCACCCACAGACAGACCGACCCTACGTCACCCATCTGTCACACCTGTACGTGTCCCCGAGTCTAGTGTGGAAGGGAGACCTTGTCCAGGAATCCAGAAGGGGTCGTCCAACTGGACCACACCGTCGACACCGGGGGTGCCTCTCGACCGCTGGGACGTGAAACGGGGGGTGCAGTCCCAGGAGACACCGTGGCGTCACGGGTGAGACGGCGTCTACTTAAGACGTAACACCCGTGTCGAGTCAAGAGTCTCCAGACTAGACACCTAGACGTCCACTGTGTCTTTTGTCACTTCTCCGACTCCGACCTGAGTCAACGGGGTTCGACCGTCGTCACCAAGAGATTCACTCCCGAGATCTGGTCGGAGTCCAAGTGGACCCTTGGATGCTCTTTATCCTTAAGAACCCGGGGTGGGGTCTGGACGACCTACGGATAGGTAGACGGAAAGCTGCACAGGAATTGAAGTAAGACCTGGATGCGTAAGTCCAAACTCTTTCGGTTCACCAAAGGGGGCTCCGGCACCGTCCCGTCCTGAGACTAGCCTAGTCTCGTCCTCGGGTGTGTACAAACCTAAGGAGCCCGGAGTCCTGACCCCTCCACGAACACTGCCTCCCAAGACTTCTTTCCGTCGCACCGGTTCGTCCCGGACATCTCCGCCGACGTCACCGAGACCCGGGCGGGAAGTCCTTTAACTCAGGGATCCGAAAACTTGAGGGGGACAGTAGTGCCAAAAGAACGGGTCTCGTGGGAACTGAGACGTGTCGGGTGTCAGACGTACCTAAGAGTTTGCTACTTCAGATTAACTTATCCCGCAAAGGACCAAGACTAAAACAACCACTGACCGAAAAGGAGAGAAAAGGAAAAAAGGGGTCAATCACTGCCCTCATACCCTTCCGGTCATGTTGAAGAAGACAGTCCCGTGTGCGTCACCTCCTCTTCGCCTGTACTTCCATGACCGAGAAACAAAAGAATTATTTCTTTAACATGTCCTCTGTTCTACCGGCAGGTCCATTAGGGACACCTGTAAGAAATTTTTCTTAAAATTTTCGCCATACACGGGTACCAGTCCCTTTAATTCGTCGGACCTTTCATATCCTCCCTTTGATTTTAGAGGGACAGACGTTTTCACTCAGGACAATTGTTGAAGGCCCCTTCTGTCTCACGTACGCGAACGGTCATAAACGAGAGACAAAGGTACTTGTCCAAGTAGTCCACTACAGAAATCAGTAGTGGAGACTCACACTAGGTCGAAGGTGTGACCTCATAAAAAGTCCCAAAACAACAATTATTTTCCGACGTCAGATGGGAGTCGGACCGTCAGTAAAGGAGTCTCGGGGGACATACCGGAAAGTGACCCGTGTCGTGTCGTGACCTGCAGGTCTAAAGAAAGGGCGAGACGGCACATAGGACGGTGGACGCGGTGCGGTCGGGGACTTTAGTCTGCACGGAAAGAGCACCAAAAGGAGGAGGCTACCGAGGTCTCCCTTGTCCGTCGGATGTCCCTAAACAATTTCTCAGCACTTCCCGTACTTCGGGACATCTCGAACGGGAAGTGTTGGGGTGGGGTCGGGGGGCCACAAGACCAGTTCCCGGGACGTCTCTCCGGTCGAAGTCACCCCGATCACCCCGCCACTCCAGGGCCCCACCCACGTGTTGGGCCGCCCTCCGACTGCCGGGGAAGCAGGATCTAGTAGGCACACGAGACCACCATGATGAAGAGGTTCGAGTAGCTCAAGTACCTGTGGAAGAAGAAGTAGGAGGCGTTCTTGTTGGTGGTCTAGTGCCAGGACGTGCACATGGTGGTGCGGTCGTACGAGTTGTAGACCACCAAGCACTACTTGACCCAGGGGACGCCGGTGACACTCAGACTTGCAGAAACCCCTGTCCACACTCGTCTCTCCGACTCAACTTTGATTCCGAAACTCTCCTTTCCACGACGAAGACGTCCAAAGATCCAGTCCGGAAACTGGCACTACAGGTCTAACGGAAATTACTGTCAGACGCACCGGACACGTGGGTCGTCCGACTGTCTAGGAAAGAGACCAAACCCCATGTAGGACACGACTACACCGTCCTATTCCCTTTTTGGTCTAAGGGTCGGACCCCGTGAACTTGTTTAGACCTGTCTTAAGAGACAAGGTCGAACAAGTAGGAACAAAGACATGGGTAAACCTTCCACAAACTGACCGTCCCTGTCTGGTCCTTCTACCTTAGCGCGGTTCCTCACCCGAGGTCCCTTGTTCGAAAGGGACGTCATGAAGTCCCGCAGACGTGTCGGAGACTGTATCACTGGGAGTGCAAGGACTTCGCACAAATCGACCCGTCGAAGACCCTGTTCATGGTGGTAAACTTCATTTAAAAGATTCGTCCTACACGTTTCGAACACCAGACCTTCACAGGGTACTTAATCCAACAGGGACAGCCCAAGTCGGGTCCTCCCGATTATTCAGGGTCAGTCTCAAGGAGTATAGGTAGTGGTTGTTCGAACTAGGAGAGCCAGACGAGTGCACAAGGGGGGTCCTATCGTGGTGGGACCTAATTGAACCGGGTGGTCCTACGAGTGTCAGTCTCCTTAGATCTTGGTCGTTCCCGAAAGGTTCATGTCGAGGAAGGTGAAACCCTCTTGGGACTCTGTCATCGTCCCAATCATCTCGAGTACGGGGGACCGACGTCCAATAGACTGCATGGAAAGATTATCTTTGCCGTGGACGGGTGTAAAATTTCACACAATCAGTGGGTCAAAATAGGTTGAGAAACATTGGGGTTCCTGACATCGGACGGTCCAAGGAGACAGGTACCTCAAAGGGTCCGTTCTTATGACCTCGTCCATCGGCAAGGGAAAGGGTCCCGCTAGAAGGACCGGGTCCCTAACTTGGGTCCAGAGGACGTAACGTCTGTCTAAGAAAATGACAGGCTCGATGGACCTTTCGGGGGTTACCTTCTTCCGAAATTTACAGTCTAGGGAGTCTTACTGTTTACTCTTTGTTGGTCTCTTACCTACACTGAGCAGTTTCCAGTATGTGGGTCAATGACAGTATCGGGTCGGACTGGTGTCTCCCTCCTCTTTCGACCAACGAAACGAACCAACGACCGATACCCCCGTCTCCTGTCTCTCAGATTTTTTTCTGGTCCACTAAGATGACCTTTACTGTTTAACACCACATTTATTACCCAGAGAGTAGAGATTCCTTGACCCGAGATCTGAGAGAGAATGACTATTCTTATATACCGGAGACGTGGTGTCGGGAGGAGGGGTCTGGAGTCGTTTACACATCTCTGCCGGTCGAAACTCGAAGGGTGGGAAACGCCGACAGAAAGGAATCCGAAGTCACGTTATAGTCTCCGTGAACCCGTCGTAGGAGACCCTCACCAACCCCCGGACCGTCGTTTCGGAAATCTACGGTCTCACCCCACCCACCAAGGACTGAGGACCAACCTACGGGTGGACCATTGACTGGGACCCGAATTTCGGAGAACTGCAGACGGACTGGTCTACCGTTAACTGAAGACCAGTGTGCGGGTACGTCACGGTCGAACGACGACGTCACAAATGGACAAGTTTTTGTAAAAAAAAATTAAAAACTTAAATTTTTCTTAGAACCCAAAACAATGGACAGTGTATGTCTTACGACTACGTAGGAGGAGCGGTTAAGGGAGAAAAGGATGTCGAATGAAACCGCGGTGTGAATTGTCGAAGTAGGTGCAGGAGTACATGAGCATGATACCAGACAGCAGGTAGGGTAGGTACGCCGGCATGGAGACCACCTTCTTCATGTAGTGCGTCCCCGTCGACCACTCATCACGTCGGAGAAAGACCGTCCTGAGCGGCGGACCCCCTGTGGCTCGAGAAGGACCCGACGGGAACGACGGGAGGACCGTAGTCACAACAACTGATCGAGGACTCTCCACGGAAAGGGTAGGAGGGAGAGAACTAGGTCAATTTGTGGAACTTCACTCGTCTCGCCCCTTAAGGTAGGTAAAGTCAGTTACCTCTGTTGTGCGACCACCCGTCCGTCGATCAACTTAACCCCTTGTTTCTGATTTGGATTAGGAGTCTGACAATTCAAGTCGGGAAAGAAGAATCAAACACGTGTCTTGTAGGTACACACAGGTACAAAAGATTAATATTAGGTTTAGGTTCCACGTCAGACGCATGGACACAAAGGTCCTCACGGTCCTAAACGACCCTCCTCGGGTCCAGGTCCCACGCGATTCAGCGAAGTCAGTACAGGCTGAGAAACGCTGGGATACCTGACATCGGGCGGTCTGCTCGGGTCCTACGTCCACAGCTCGCTGCAGAGTCGGACATACCACCGTCCCTACCGTGACGCCACGGGGCCCACCGTCGGGGGAAGGACCCGGGTACAGGGTCGTCGACAAACGTGAACCACCAATAAAGGGTGGCAGGAACATTTTCGAAAGGAACCAACAGTCAGTACAGGCTAAGAAACACTGGGGTACCTGACATCGGATGGTCCGAGGAGGGAGGTACCCTAAGAGGTTCGCTCTCATGACATTACCCAACGGTAAAGGAAGAGGTACAGTCATATGATATCTCGTAAAAGGAGAGGGGAACACTAAAGAAAGTATTTGACTAATTATTATGATAGTGATGACAAGTTTACGACTGTAAGGAACTCGAATGGTGCACGAGTACAGTTCACTCGTCAAAATATCCCTAACAAGGTCATCGGACTAAAATACAATAATAGGGATGAAATATCTCCTCCTACGCCTCCGCTATCCGGTCCCGATCGACTGAACAACTGTAATCTATGATTTAAGAATCGGGACCAGAACGGAAGAATTGTGTAAGAAAAGATTCCTTTGATTCGACTAAATCTAAGAGACTCAGTCAACACTAAGAAGTTATAACTTTTTATTGATAGACCCCTTTTTTCTAAATTCTTCTGGAAGACTCGACGAAGACACAAACCACAAAGTAATCGTGGAGAAACGGCCGACGGCCTGCTAGGAAGAATACAACGGAGTGGGTGAACACTCCTTCCCAGTGACAAGAAGTCGGAGGAGTAATGTGTACTCTTCACTACGGTCCCAACTGAACGACGTGCATCACACCAAGAAGACTTCGGTTTACATCTCGTCCGACCTCTCGACCAGAGGACAACTGGAGACGGGAAACTCCACCTTCTAACGGGGGTCAAAGGGACATACATAAGATACGTGGTGAATATCAATGTTGTCGTTGTTGTTGTTGTTTTTTGTCAAGGGATGTATCTTTGTGACTCTCCACCGGGCTTTAGGGCACCCGCCCCGGAGTAGGAGGTGAGTGAGGAATTTCTACGGGCAGGTCGTCGACAGGGAATAGAATTGGGGCAGAGCGGTAAAGGGACGAAGAGTTCTACATGGACAGTGTTTATTAGATACCTTAATCATAATATAGGATCCTTCTCTCATTCAGACAGAGGGTTGGAGTCGGAAGTGGTCTAGTCTTCCAGGAGTCTATTCCTACCCCTTTCTCGGGGTACCCTAACGTGTAGGACGTCACTCCAAGGACCAGGGAGATTTGTATGTGAGGTACGGATAGAAAGGACATACTTCTTATTTGTTTTTCATGACAACGTAGAGGACATGACATAAGGACTTCACACACAACCCAAAAAATTTTGCGAAAGAGAAAAAAGGAAGGAAGGTCGAAGTAACTCTCGATTAAGTACATATTATGACATATTCAAACGTCACATGTCGTATTCCTAAAACTACACACATACAACATTTAGATGAGGGTCTTGAAGGTTTATATGTTACTTTCGGAACGACCGATAAGGGGCTCGAAATCTCTTCCACTGACGTCGTCAACCTTTCCCTCCTCACACATGTATTCTATTTGTGTCTACGCATTCTCCAAACTCTATGTAAATCGTATACGGAGTACTAAAACTTTACCGGAGACATGGATGTCTTTCCAATCATTCACAAGTAAGGGTTTGAGCCCCCACGTCCCATCTCGTGGGTAAACCGTCTGCGGAACTGGCACCCGGTACTGGCGTATAAGTCGATACAGAGGAGGGGTGGGTCGAAGTCAAACACGACTGGTAGTAGGTCTGGTCGACACCCCAGTAGACCGGCACGTGGAAGGGAGAGCCAACCAACATAAAGGTCTAACCTATGTACTAAAGAGACTAGCGGGAGAAGTGTTTGAAGATGTAAGTCCATTTAGAGTGAGAAGCCACCACTAACCCTAAACCCCAGGAACGTCGGTTCCGGGAGCAAGTAAGGAAATAACTCCTCGGGGACGGAACCGCCCTCGTCCCACCTCCACCCCAGTGACGGTGACACCTTCCACGACTTCACACCGGTCTGGAACCTCAAGACCCCGAAACCGTGTTCGTCGAGGTCCAGGGACACCCTTTCGTCTCGACAGGGCAAGACGAAGGGACCCCGACGACGTCTGTACCGTATCCACTCAGAGTTAGAGTCAGAGAGTCGGGGTGACGGGATTTACGGTCCCGATTTAATTTGTAGACTTCTTAAAAGGTAATGTCAGGGGTCGATGTCTATCTTTAGTCGGGAAAAAGGGTCAAAGGAATGTGAAGGAGAGGGGTGACGAGTCCAAACCCCCGCGTCTAGCAAGGGTTCACATACTACACCACATCTAAAGACGAGTGCCTTCCCAAACAAATCCCGACTACGGAACCCCCTCGGACTGGAACACACCAGTGACAACTGAGAGGATGAAGGGTAATGGGGACGCAGAGCACACAGGGACGAGGCACTCGACCCGGACCGAGGCCCGTCCGTGTCCCCGACCCGTCCTCGTTTTATTCTCCGAGACTCGTCTCCGTCCTTTCGGTCTAGTGTACGTCGTCGTGGTTGGGGGCAGGTACGGTCCCGCCCCCGACGGGTCGTGTGAACGCGGAGGGACACGGGGGGGGTCTGTCTGTGGAAAAGGGTCTGTATGGACCCCACCGCCGAGACCCAACGTAGAAGGAGGACGGACCGACCATCGAGTACGACGTGAAGTCCCGTTACTGTCCCCTCCAATTTCTTTTCTACCCCGGGTCGCTTCGACTTCAGTGTGGACAAAACTGACGGTAAGTACCGTCTCACGAAAGCATTCATTTCCTGGTTCTGTCAACGATTTCGGTACTCTGTCAAAACTTCCGTCTCCTACACTCACTGTCGTCCTCTGTCGTCCCGTCTCGGTTCACTTCACATTGAACATAAAAGTCAGATTAACAGTTTATTGTCGGTATGGAGGTGGATACTGAGTCACTTGTATGGGTCCGACTCGGAGTCTTTTACTTTCTTACTAACTTTGGTCACCGTTTTTTTTCTGGGTTTTGTAAAAGGTCTAGCGAACTCGTGTCTGTGACGAAGAATTATGTCATCGTGACCAGGGGTCTCCGAGATCGGGACCGTAATCCCTACACCGGCCCGGGGTGGGGGTGGGGGCGGCACCGAGGGTAGACGGGAATACACAACGTCTGGATGTTGTTCTTCCCGCAGAGGGCCTCCTCTCTCGTGGTTTTCCTGGTGGTCTTGCCGAGGCACCGACGGCACTTACCGGTGTGGTCGTCGAAGAGAAGGGACCTCTTGTTACACTTCGGCTCCTTCGTCGCCTTCCTGACTCCAGGCTCCCGACCGTCAGAGACTTGGTGTAGCAGACTAACATTCGTGTAGACTCAACACGGGCTACGAGCAATTGTCGACGACATTGATCAGTCGGATGTTATCACACTGAGTGTATCCTGGAGAAGGTAGTCAAGGTTTGGGGATCTTTTGCATCTGTCTAATAGGTTCATCCGTATTCTAAAAAATTGTAAAGACCCGAGAGTGGCTGGGGACGCGATCTGACACCTCCCGCACAATAACATCATGTGCTGTGACGACAACGGAATAATCAATATTGTACTATCCACGACTTAACACTAAGTGTTAAATTATTGTGACATTAGGTTTGAAAAAAAAAAAAATTGACATCTAGTACGTACACTAACATTTAAACATATTACAACAATTTCATCTCTTTGTGTGTACGGAATTTTAACTTTTTCGCCCCGGGTTTCGAATAATCAAGTTAATCCCATACAAAGTTCAAAAATAAGTAAAGATTATCGAGGCAAGTCTTTTTAGTTGTTGGTACTAAATACTTTGAATTGCACACTGTGTCCTGAAGTCCACTGAACAGGCACACTTTAGCCGTGGAAGTCAAAAACATTACAACCGAAATTTAGTCCGTCCAAGTCTAGATCACCTTGTCAGTCAAATTGAAAAATTGTCTAGAATAAAAAAATAAAACTCACGGTGATAATTATTACATTTTTCCCTCCCTCCTCGATTTCGTCAGAACTTTGAATTTATATATAAGAAACAGAAGTTCTAAAGTCCTTCACACATCCTACTCATCCGGCAAAATTTAAAGTCTTCACATTCACAAAAATATGTTCTTTGTTTCGGGTAAAACGAAAGGTGAATCTCTTCTATATATGAAAAGTTCTCTGTACTGACTTATCAATCGGTAAACTGTCTCCGGGTATCTACTCGTCACCCCCTTGACCAACGGTCCCAGGTTTAAACCTAACTAAAGAGATGACGATAGATAGACAAAACTGTGTTTACAGGAAACTTTTACACGGATCGAATGGTATTACTTACCCCTTCCCACCCCACCCTTCCTGGAATCTTTTTTAAGTTCCATTTTAATTTGTCTATCGACGTCGTACTCTTTTGATCTCTTGACTCATCTCTACCAAACCAATTACACTTAGATTATCGTGGACATTCCAAAAAAAAGAGGACGAGGTTGAGATTTCTAAACAAATCTTTACGAACAAATTTTTATTCTGACGAATAGTATTTTAGTACAGAGTATGGGATCTTCGTCACTAGTTTGTCTTTTTCTGACAAAACACGCACACAGTAAAATTTCACAACCTTAAATCGGAGACTTATGGAAGAGGTGACCTCCTTTTTATGTAAGCAACTTGGTGAGCACTGTGTAGACTCTTCCAGTAACTGTTACATATTTACTTACCAAACTATAAATACATTTATAGTCAAATAGTACGAAATTAAAACGTGTAAGTATAATGTCCCTCGGTCAACCCAAGAGAATTAATCAGAACACCCAAAAGACAAACCTTCCTCAGTGCCGTAGACAAATGTAAATGGAATAGTTTAGATCTTGCACATATAAACATTTACATACAGAAGGATCCATGATCAAACTCTTACAGTAATGTATAAAGTTGTGTTTTTGATATTGTAAGTTATCACACGACAGTTTAACACGAATTCGAGTAGACCTATATGGGTGTTACAATTTATTACAGATTTTAATTAGTAATTTTGTAAAAACTAATGGACACGAACCTAAATGTAACATTTATACGACGATTAAGACTTTCTGACCTCTTTTCGGACGAAAGAAGTGGTAGATCCTTCAGTGGGTTTCTTTACTACATTTATTAAGTCAAACCTTCCAACATGACACCGAGTCGAGTGTAATCCTCCCTAGGGGTGTAACAATCCGTACCACCGCCGACGTAGGGTCAAGGAAAGAGATTCGGAAGGGACCAAAGGTATGACTTCTGGGGTCGAGACTCGGGTGAGCAAAAAGAAGGGAGGGAAGGGGAGGGGGAAGGAAAGGGGTTCGACAATCTTAATGAAAGGATCTAGATCTGGTCTTCAGACGTGTAAGAAAGACCTTTCTCGGTCGATGATAGACAGAATCCAAAACGTCTGGTGTGACGAGTTGGTGGAAAACATCTCGAGTTTTCGTCGGATAATGTGTTCATTAATGTGTCTATTATACATTTATCACCCGGGATCGGTACAAGGTCATCTTGAAATAAACGTTTTGTCTTCTGGACACCGACATCAAGACACTGGGGGTCAAATCTCATTGTTCCCGGGTGGAGACAGTGAAAGAAACGGTTTCTGGTAAAGTACAGGGTCCAGGACGGGGTGCGGTGTGTGGGGGTGAGGGGTGTGGAAGGGGTCAGACTGAATGACTCAGGTAGGTATGGGTAGTATCTTCATTCCTCTCAGGGAAGGAGGTGAAGTATGGTGCGCCAATGATCACGTCCGGACTGGGACCGAAACTCACACAAGACCAAACAGTTATAGTGGAAGTTCTACAGTAGTCTTTGACTTAAATCATAACCCCTATAGTAAACTTTTCACGTCTCCTGATAACCCCAAACCACCATTACTAATGAATGTAGGAACAGGAAGGGGAGACTCAGGTCTTGTTTAACTTCTGTAGTTTTGGTCTGACTACCTTTAGTCGTATCAAATAGACAGTGACTCCTCCGACCGACCACTGTTTCTGGCGTTATCCCGAGAGGCTTATGGGACAACTGTATGGTACCAGTGGAGGTCGAGTGACTACCAACACCGACGGGATCAGACAACCACACCACTACTTGACTACTAATTCTACAAAACTTGTAGACGGGACGTTAAATGCGTTGAAATCGACGTTCGAGGGAAAGACACAGTCCGACACGAGACTACGGATACTACGAGTTATCATAGAGGTTGAAATCGTTGGTCTTTCAGTGGGAGAAGGTCTACCAAAGGTGGGAAAAGACAGTAGACATACCTTTACCTTCCCGTTCAAGTGTGTGGGCATACCTTTTCCCTCCTAAGGGTCAATGGGAAGACTCGTCGGAACGGTAAATGTCCTTTCCGTCACATCGGATCGCACCCTTCGTGTCGAATCTCCGGTGTGACGGACCAACGTTAGGATAGACATACTGGAAATCCGTCTAACGAAATTGAACCGGAGTCACAAGGGTAGATGGGCTAACCCTATTTCAGTCATGGATGGAATGTCCGAGTAATGTTCCCAATTTATCTACTTGTTTCATATGTGTCAAGAACCTCGGTGTAGGTCGTTTCGTACTTGAGACACAATAGATAATGGAAGTCCGGTATGGTGACCAGAGATTTCTAATCGACAACAAAATGACAAGCAAGGAACTGATCAACGAGATTGTTAGGATAGTTTTTCCTCTCCTTCAAGAACCCATCCTATGAAACAACTTAGGTTTCTCGACTTTTCACTTGAAGGGACCACCGAGTCACCATTTCTTAGACAGAATGTTACGTCCCTTGCACCCAAGTTAGGGACCATATCCTTCTAGGGTTCTCCAGACGTACGGGTGTTACTTCTAGACTACGTCGGTTTATTTTTCATAAAAAAAATTAAATATTTTCAACTTTTCTTTGGTCGTTAACAACCCTCATGCTGACATAATAAGGTTTAAAACAGGCTCAAAATGTAATGTGATGATAACACCTTAAAGACCTTAGACGAAATAAGGGAGAACCCCTTTGCCGTCCAAGTACCACAGACCAGACAGCGTAGTAAGGACGTCTCGGGACGACCATCAAGACACTAGGTAGGTGTCTGTACCCATAGAAAGTACGTTTGACTAAAATTTGTCTACAGGGTGTGAGAAGGCAATAGTCAGGTCCTAAAGTTTATGATTATCGAAGAGGAGAAGTCGTAGTTAAACCTCTTATCACGGGAGTCACCTCTACCGTCGTCTTATCACAAACGGAGTCAAACGAGAGACGAGAGTGATTAAGAGTAAGGTCCGCATCTAAATTTTGAGTAGACACAGCAGGAACTGCAAAAATACTCGAAGTAAAAGAGAGAAAGGGTTGTATAAATACCGTTTCGCTCTTTCAAGGGTCCGACTGAAAACGGTATCAAACACACTCTACGATGTGGGTGGAATACTTCTGCAGAACCTTCAACATCCTTGTCCGTCTCACCCGGGGGCACTGACCACTACGTCGCCACTGTCTCTCGGTTGACACGACCAGTCACCCGTAGGTGAGAGAGTCTAGTAGGTTTGGGAAGACGGGTCACGAGCGGTAGGGGACACAGAGGGCACACACACAAAACACAACTGGTAGACCAAGTGACCCTCTTGTGGATCACGTCTCCTGACTCCCCATAACCCGTTTGTCCCTACACACTCTTTGCAATCAGGGGTCTCCTCGGCAAAGATCTGACCCTAGTTTGTATGTGTGTCTACTGAGGGCGTGTCCTACCAAACACGACCCTCGTACTACAACTGTCCTCGGCACTCTCTGGGTCCTCTCTCTTAGAAAGATCGTTCCACTAATTCTTCTCGAGCAGGTTAGGCTCAGAAGTCTCTACTGGACCGAAAGTCATCTACCACCGACTTTCAACGATCCCTCTGTCGTAACGTTCAAGTCCTTTGTTCATGCCTCTCTGTGTTGTGTAAAGTGTCTTGATAACGTACACACCCTCTTTGTCGAATAAAAATTTTATTCTCCATTTCACCCTCCTCTCACATTAAACCCACAAGGGTAACTATTTACACGTCTTACAATGAGTCTCAAGGGTCCCGAGAAAGAGACCTTAATGCGGAAGGAAGGAAGGATCATTAATCGGAATTTTCTTGGTAGCCATCGGTACGGAGAACGGGTCTACGGGTGGAGGAGAAGAGGGAAAGCTCGTCTCGATTCCTCCTTGTTCTCCCACTAATGTTGTTCTTGACCGTGAATACAGTATTTTACTTCCCTCAGTACGTACCCTGAAGGGGCCACCAGGTCACCGATTCTGAGACACGAGAGTTACGTCCCCCGGGTCCAAGTTAGGGACCAGTCCCTCGATCTAGGGTGTACGGTGTTGAATTTTTTTTTTTTTGTATATGTTGATTCTGGGTGACGTCGGTTTATTTATTTATAATTTTTTTTTTTTTTTTGGACTTCCCTTAGTATTCTCCCTCGTCTGAGTTTCTCCTGAGCCTGGAAGACTTCTTAAGGAGGTTTGGTTTCTGTCCCGAAATCTCAGACTTTTGAATCCAGTACCCGGACTACAAACCTCTTATATAAACTCTTTCTTGAATGTCATACAAAATTTATATAGAGTCATGTCTTTTCTTATCTACCCGTCACCAAATTTACACCGGGAAATACTTTCCTCCAGTTCCTAAGTTCATGGACGGTTCACAGGTGTGACTGGGTTCTAGCTTCGCGTGCACAGAACACAGGGTTCTGGACGTCACCGTAGTCACTACTCCAAAGACTTCTACGTCTCCGTCCTCTTCTCCTTTCATGTTTCAAGTCTAATTTTTTCTTTTCTGCGTGGCTACCTTATTTTCGCGGTCTTTCCCTCACGCCAACATCTACGTAGTCAAAGAGAAGGGCAGACTACGAAGTTTAGTGACTTCCGCGTGTCGCACCAAGTCCACAAGATCTTCCCTCAGTCCACTCCCTCGTGGCGACACTAGACGTACAGACATAGGGACATTTCAGGACACAACTTTGGATTCCGTCACCCTAACCCTTACTCCCACCTGGTGAACACTAACCCTACTCGCGGAAGATATTTCCTTTCTCCGGGTCTCTCGAACTCGTAGGGAATACGGTCCACTCCAATATCCCTCTTCTATTGGTTTAGACGTGGAACCAGAGTCAGAAAGGTCGGAGTCTTGACGGTCGTTCTTTGCAAACGACAGGATTGGGACGACCAGACGCCACCACAGTGTCGTCGTGGTTGGTCGACTTTGAACGGGGGACATGGAACACAGGTGGCTCGTACTCTGTGTGTACGAAAGGAGGAGTACAGTCCATGACCGTAGATAGTAGGGGTGAAATGTTACTCCTTCGAGTCTGGGTCTCTCGTAGGCACTGGACGGGCCCATTCGTACTGTAGTCTCGAGATTACCTGGGTGGACAAGGTTCGACTACGTGAGTGGGACGTTCCTCGACGGGTCTTCCGTCGGGGAGTCTGGTCGAGGATTTCGTGTCCTAATGTCGACGCAATGAGGGTACGACCGACGAAGGGAAGGTTGGTCCCACTATCAAATCGAGGTACGATGTAACCACACTAAAATTTAATAAGCCTTGTATGTGTAACAGATCACTCTCCAAAGTGAATTACCTAATCTCTAAGACCCTCTTAACATGTTTCTAGGGGTTTATAATTTGATAGACTAAATTTTGATAGACTAAATGCGAATAATACATATAAAGAAGGAAGACACTACGGTAACTCATTTCTTTTGACGGTTCAAGATTTTCTATTATGGTTTAGTATGGATATTTAAAATTATTTTTAAAAACAGTCTTTTTTTTAGTGTAAAACGTAATAATGACAAAAAATTTCTTGACTGTTATCGTATATAAATGAATCTATAGTTATGTCGTGAATAAAGTAGTCGTAATGATATTTTGAAAACTCAGTCAAAGAGTCTGTGACTTCTGGCAAGGTTTAACGAAACCAGTGACCTACTCTACCGACCTACCGTAGTGCCTGAACTACCTGCACCCAGACTCACTTGAGACCCTCTACCACTACCTGTCCCTCCGGACCGCACGACGCTAAGTACCCCAGTGTTTCTCAGCCTGTGCTGACTCGCTGACTTGACTTGACTTATTCATTTACGGCAGAGTCTTTATACGGGAAGGGGGGTGGGAATGACTGCTAGATCGAGACGAGGCCCGTAAAACGGTCAACGACCCCTTTGTCGTTACTTTTCTATTGGAGTAAAACCTTCTTTCTGCTTTTGTTCGTTTGGCTTATTAATGTATAATAGCACTGACAAGACTTCCTGTGTTCGCCCCATGACTGGGACTCTTATAGAGCTAACGATAATATGAACTCTACCACAACTCCGTATACCTTCCTATAACCCCACAGACGGATACACAAATTTAACCACCAAGAATAAAAGTACTCGATTTATTCTCTAGTGACCTTCAAAGGGTGTAAGAGAGTCTTCGGTAGACCTTCCAGAACTATCTCGACAGACAGGAGGTGGACTTGCCACCGAGAGACGTCTCCCACTCACTCGGGGTACGACCCGAGACTGTGAAGGAACTCGTGGGCCCCAAGGACGACGAGAGGTGCACTAACCGTCCGAAGGTGTGACTATGGAATAGTAAAGTCGGGACGTGGTATACTACTCGAGAATCTTCTGAAAAAATTCACTGTTCCTAGGTTTAAATTCGTTGTAGGGTGACTTACAATCATGGTTACAGTAGACTCCTGTTTACCCCGTTACCCACTAAAAGTACGGACCGTCACCGAGTACGACGGACCGTCGACGGTCGTAGGAAATTACTCTTCTTATTTTGTTAGAGGTAAAGTCTTTTAGAGTTTACCACACACCCTCACACCCACGCACATACCCACCATCTCCGATACAATATTAGAGTAAGGAAAGACCCTCTACGTTATACCTAAGACTTGTCGGGTAAACTAACATTCTGTGAACTCCCCTCCTTGACTGACAAAGAACACAGATTAGGGACGATACACGGATCGCATCGTTGTCTGTGTTGTTTGCAAGTCACAAAACTACTTACTTGCCTCCTGAGTCTTTCCTGACCTGTTGTACTACATGTCATTCTTTTTGTCCGAAAGTTCGGTTAAGCTAGACTCAAATGTAATGTAGTACACAGTACCTGACTTACACACTGGGGGTTTTTACGTATACAACTTTGGGATAAGGGAGATGGGGTACACTGCCAAAATCCTCTACCCGAAACCCTCCGCTAATTCTATTCTACTCCAGGACTCCCACCTTAGGGGTAAATACCCTCATGACGGGAAGATTCTCAGTGTCCTCTCGAGCGAAGAGACGAAAGGCAGTGTACCCCTACGATCCTCTTCAACCGTCGGACGTCGGGGTTTCTCTCCCAGAGTGGTCTTGGATTGGCACGACCGTGGACTAGAGTCTGAAGGTCGAAGGTCTTGACACTCTTTATGAACAAATAGTCCTTCCTTTTCTCCACCCCCTCCCATTTAATCCTCCAACCCCAATCGTCTATGTGTAATGATAGGTATTTTGTCTATTCTTCCTGAAAGACATATCGTGTCCTTTGAAATAAATTATGGAACATTATTGTATTACCTTTTCCTAGACCTTTTCTTATCTATGTGCATATACAAATTGACCTAGTGAAACGTCATGCGATCTTTCATTGTTGTAACATTTAGTTGATATGTCCAGTTAAATTTTTTTTTTTTTGAGTGATTTACGAGGGTCGAACAACCTTGAGTTCCACCAGTGGTGACCCAAGTCCCTGAGGTCTCACACGTCACTTACCGTAAACCTTATGTCGTACCATCTCGACTGGTTCCAGGGGAGTCCTAGTGGTCGAAGGGGGACGGAGTCCCGATGGAGGTTTGTTAACGAGCGGTTGTTATTTTTGGATCTAGAAAGGGTACCGGACATCCTAGAGGGACTGGACGGTTTGAGGGAGTCCGGAGGGCGGTGTGAGAACGAGTCCAGAAGTCGGTGTGAGGAGAAGAGGCCAAGGGGGAGTCTCGGGAATGGAAAAACTCCGGAGCAGGAACGAAGAAGTAGGTCTATTCGATAAAGACACTGCACTAGAACGGTGGAATTTACGGTGAAGGGATTTAAACCTCCGGAAGAGATTCGTCATCAACAACTCAACGAGTCAGCATAGACTGAGAGAAGCCGGGGTACCTGACCTCGGGTGGTCCGAAGAGACAGGTACCCTGAAAGGTCCGTTCTTATGACCTCATCCATCGGTAGAGAAGAGGTCTTTTAGAAAGGTTGGGTCCCTAGTTTGGGTCCAGAGGTCGTAACCGTCCGTCTAAGAAATGGTGATTCGGTGGTCCCCTCACGGGAAGGGATTCATCGTCGAGATTTTATGGAGGGGGTCTGGGAGGAGTGTGTCCGGACAGAGAATTGAACCGAAATAAAAGGGAACATTCTCAAAGTAACAATACATAAATAAAACAGAGGGTGGATCTTCTGACTCCCGAAAAAGAGAACGGACCGTGTATCCTCTCAGAGTCTACAAACTTATTTACTGAAACACTTACTTACCTGTCCTCTACTAATCGTACTTCCAGCGAGTGTGGTAGAGACTCACCCCACCCCCCGACATCAGTAGAACAGGAAGTGTTCTTCCTGTGGTAGGACCTTCTCTTACATTTTCTTCTTACAGATATAAATACATATACACATTGACTTGGTGATACAATATATGGACTTTGATTGTACTGTAACATTTAGTTGACATAAAGTTATTTTTTTAAAAAAATTCCGTGATTGTGCATACATACCTTAGATCTTTCTAGCGTGACTAATTAAATAAACGTCCCGTCGTTACCTCTTTGTATCTCTTGGTTGGATACCTGTGCCACCCCTCTCCCCCTCCCTCTCCTACTCTACATACCTCTTTGGTAGTACCCTTGAATGTTATGGTATACGTTTTATCTATCGGTTACCCTTAACGACATACTGAGTCCCTTGAGTTTGCCCCGAGACATTGTGGGATCTCCCCACCTTACCCCTCCCTCTGCTCTCCCTCCAAGTCCTCACCCCCCTGTACCCACATGGATACCGACTAAGAACAACTACTAACTGTCTTTTGATATTTTAAGACATTTCGTTAATAGGAAGTTAATTTTTTAATTTAAAATTTTATTTATTTCCATTTATTTCCCCCTCCAGGGACTCGATTTGTTTGCGTTTTTCTTTCAAGTCCTTTTCTTTCCGTAACACCAATAGTTATTCTATAGATACAGTAGAGTCGTTTCACCCGGGTTTACATAAAGCCTTAGTTTATATACCATTTGTCAGTTTAGGGTGGTGACAATTCTTATTTACTCGACAGACAAGAGAATACTTGAATTACATATTTAAGACGACGAGACACGACAAGTCTAAATCTTCACTTCTGTTTTTATTAACACTTCCACTTCCTGCCGCGACCTTTGATAAAAATCTTCGGACGTTGGGTTCTCTGAGAAAAAAAAAAAAAGTAAAATCTTCCACGAGACTACGACGACGATTCAGTGAAGTTAGCTCAGGCTGAGGCACTCTGGGGTATCTGTCGTGGGGTGGTCCGAGACGGTAGGGACCCTAAGAGGTCCGTTCTTGTGACCTCACCCAACGGTAAAGGAAGAGGTCACGTACTTTTCCTTTTCACTTTCACTTCAGTGAGTCAATACAGCACTGGGGTACCTGACGTCGGATGGTCCGAGGAGACAGGTACCCTAAAAGATCCGTTCTCATGACCTCACCCCACGGTAACGGAAGAGGATTTTCCATGAACCAATCCGGAATAAACTAAAATACTGGAGAGAAGTAGACAAAGAACTTAATATTGAACCTTTATTACTAGTTGGGTCAACAACAACAATAATCTTGAGTGGTTGATTATCACGGACTACTCTTCTTCTACAATCGGACCAGGTCGCTCTCTTACTCTCCTTTGGGGTTCCAGTGGCGACAATTAATGGGGACCCGAAGGGCGGTGAACGGTCTCACCG
Organism: Capra ibex; assembly: GCA_006410555.1. Lineage (NCBI taxonomy): Eukaryota > Metazoa > Chordata > Mammalia > Artiodactyla > Bovidae > Capra > Capra ibex. Next base: position 19,722,260 of record SJYO01000647.1, read on the forward strand.
AGACCGTCCCGTCGCCCGACGTGGGTATCCTTTTGGTTGGTATGTCACTAAACGGCTTCTCAAAACACGTGGACTGAAGTCTATGGCACTGTTCCTACGGAGTTCCTGTACGACGAGAACCTTTATTAAAAAGTTCGTGACTCAACTCTGTGTCTTTTGTAAGTAGTTGTCGGCCGCTCTGGTCCTCCCGACACTACTCTCAGTAGGGGTGCTCCGTCCCTGGTCCCCCTCGTCCCCGACTGTCGACTTTCGTCACCGTCGATGCCTCCTCAGACTGTACTACTTATCACACTTCCGGTGCAATCCCTCATCTTCACTCTCGTGTGGTCTTTCCCCGGGAAACGTCTCCTCTGTGAGTTTTCGTCACCGGAGTGAAGAGAGGGAGCGGTTGGCTGTTTTCAGTTCGATTACGGATTATGGACAGAGAGATAGGCGGGGGTAAATTTTAAAAAACGTTTGGTTGTGAGTGTTTAGTGACCCACTTTTGTAGTGATCTAAAAATATTCTAGTTCCTACAGGTAACACCTTCAAATTTTTTTTTTCATTGTTAGATTTTCAGGGAGGTTACCCGATTTACTTAATCCACGTAGTAAGTATCCTATCATACGTCACCTAGTTTGCACGAAACTCTTTTTGACTTAGTGCACTCTTTTTACCAGTACCTTTACTATTTACTTTTTCGTTCAATAATTAGTCAAATATGGTGTAAAAAAAGTCAAAGAATTTTCTACCGAGATCCACGGACTTTTTTCTGTCCTATAGTTTTACAGTTGTCGTTAATATGACAATAGTAACAATATTGTTAATATATTGTTAATGTGGACTTACCCTTTAACGTCCACTAAAAATAGAAGGGGAACCACAAAAAGATTTTAAAGGTCTCAAAGACGTTATTTGTAATAAACATTTTACTCTTTCAGTAATTTAAAAAAAACTGTCTTAGTCAGATAGTGGGTCTCTAAGTTTCATAGATTGATTTTACTCACGAAACGTTGTTTTTTTTCCCACTTCCCACCCCACCCCCCCTCTTTAGGAGGAAGGGGAACTCCTACGAAGAAAACTACAAATTTAACACTAAAATATCTTTTTGTAGAACTAAAATCTCCGTCGTTCTTTGATAAACTAGAACGTACTCAGCAATCTATTAAAGGTCGCTTGACTGTCAGGGATGACACAATCTTTCTGGGCTCAAGTTCCAGGTCCAAGGACTTTTGGACCCTGTACTGCCAGGAAGCGTCAAAGGGGTACATATTTGTCGTACGAACGAAAAGACAAGTGGAGTGTTCTAATAAAAACTCAGAGTTGAGGAGTGTAATGTACCTTTCATTCTGTCCCGGTAAAAGGGTCTTTACGTCAGTCCCGAAGAACGTTGTATTCCCTAGAGAGTGACCTTACGGTCTCCCCTCCGACCAAGTCTCTCTATTTAGGGACGTCTCTATTCGGCACTCAGTGGGCCACTGTGCCTCCGGTTGCCGTCTCCTCCGTCCTGGGTGGTTCCAGACGCCGTCCTTACATTCAAGTCGGAGAAGGGTTTGTCGCACCCGGAGTGTCATTTATAACACCGACGACATGGTAGACCGTCATAGTCAAGAGTCGGTCGGACCAAGACTTGTAGAGAAGACTCTCTAAGAACCGGTAGAGTTGTTTATTCCTCACTTAACGAAACATCAAGATGAATCGGTTGTGAGTCGAAGTCCCAGTGTCCATCCGGTTGACCAGTTCGGTGGTGGTGAACTGTGGTCGTGGGAGTTTAAAGGACGGAAATAAGAAAGGGGTAGAAGGGAACTGGACAAACCAAAGAGGTAGACGGGACGAAAGGACGGGTGTAAAGACGGATGGAAGGGAGGAGGGGGGTCGGGACCGACGGGGGTCCGTCCAGGGAAGGAAGAATAGATTGAAGAGAGTTCAACGTGTCTCTGGGTAGTGAAAACGAACTTTAGAAGGGTTTCGTTTACAAGAGGTCTTCTTTTGTCGACAAGTAAGACGAGCTCCCACCGTTATTATGTGTCCTCTTGATATGTTTTTTCAGAACCACTAGACCTATTAGTACTACCATACTAGTGAGTGGATCTCGGTTTGTAGGACCTCCCACTTCAGTCCACCCGGAATCCTTCGCAATGTTACTTGTTCGTATCATCTCCACTACTTTAAGGTTCACTCAATAAAGTTTAGGATTTTCTACTATGACAATTCCACGACGTGAGATACGGTCGTTTAAACCTTTTGAGTCGTCACCGGTGTATTGACCTTTTACAATCAGAAGTAAGGTGGGGTTTCTTTTAGTTACGGTTTCTTACAAGTTTGATGGTATGTTAACACAAGTAAAGTGTATGATTGTTCCATTACGACTTTTAGGAAGTTCGATCCAAAGTTGTTATGTACTTGGTTTTGGAATGTCTACATGTTCAACCTAAATCTTTTCTGTCTCCTTAGTCTCTAGTTTACCGGTTGTAGTCAACCTAGTACCTTTTTCGTTTCCTTAAGGTGTGTGTGTGTGTTTTTTAGATGAAGACGAAGTAACAAATGTGATTTAGGAAACTGACACACCTAGTGTTATTTGACCTTTTAAGAATCTCTGCCCTTATGGTCTGGTGGAATGGATGGAGAACTCTTTGGACATACGTCCAGTTCTTCGTTGTCAATCTCAGAATATACCTTGTTGACTGATCGCGTTTTAACCCTTTCCTCATACAGTTTCGATATATAGTTGTGTGACGAATGAACTAAATATACGTACCTTTTGGTACGTTTTACCGACCTACTTAGTGTTCGACCTTAGTTCTAACGACCCTCTTTATAGCTATTGGAGTCCATGCGACTGCTATGGTGAGAATACCGTCTTTTATTTCTCTTTGATTTCTCGAAGAAATACTCCCACTTTCTTTCTTCTCTCACTTTTTCGACCGAATTTTGAGTCGTAAGTTTTTGATTCTAATACCGTAGATGAGGGTAGTAAAGTACCGTTTATCTACCCCCTTTTCACCTTTGTCACCGTCTACAATAAAAGAACCCGAGGTTTTGATGACCTCAACCACTGACGTCGGTACTTTAAATTTCTGTGAACAAGGAACCTTCTTTCTGATAATGTTTGGCTCTGTCACATAAATTTTCGTCTCTATGGTGAAACGGTTGTTTCAGTTTCGATACAAAAAAGGTCATTAGTACATGTCTACACTCTAAACCTGGTATTTTCTGCCGACTCCCGACTTCTTAACTACAAAAACTTAACACCGTCACCTCTTCTGAGAACTCTCAGGGAACCTGACGTTCCTCTAGTTTGGTCAGTTATGATTTCCTTTAGTTGGGACTTATAAGTAACGTTCCTGACTACGACTTCGACTTTGAAGTTATGTAACCGGTGGACTACACTTCTTGGTCTAGTAATCTTATCTGGGACTACGACCCTTCCTAAATCCCGTTCTCCTCTTTCCCCGTTGTCTCTTATTCTACCAACCTACCGTAGTGACTGAGTTACCTGTACTCAAACTCGTTTGAGGTCTTCTATCACTTCCTGTCCCTTCGGACCGTACGACGTCAAGTACCCCAGTGTCAGTCTGAACTGAATCGTTGACGTGTTTTTGTAGGACGAACTACGTTCACTTAAATAGTCTACGAAAGGACCTTCGTCCGAAGTCAAATCTCTTCGTTTTCTCCTACCTTCCAGGACCCCGACCACTAACACATGTTCTCGGAGTTTTTTTCCAAGTCTTTCCACCCTAGTTCCCATTCGAAAGTAAAATGCTTTGGTCTCGGGAGACAGACGTGATTGCGTAGAGTAGAGGACCAGCCGAATTTCTAACACCCGTTGGGACCGAGACAGGAAGGGAGAGTGGGAGTCGGGGAGTTTACGAAGTTCTTCTGTAACAACCACTCGTATCTTCTCCAATCCGCTCGTAAAGAAATACCGAGACCCATAGACCCATGTCTTTATTGGGTCCCAGTCAGAGACCCGGATCGAGACCTGACCCCAGGGGAGACGTGACAAGGGGTCCGTCCCGGGATTGACCTGTGGTGTCCTTAGGGTTTCCTACCTCGGAACGTCTCCAACTCTGGTTCCGAGCGTAAGGGCATTAGTTCGTTTGACGAGGACACCCCGGAGGACTACCTAACGTCAAAGGAGACACGTGCCGAATCTCAGAGACGGAGTATAAACCCAGTCTCGTGGTCCTCCCCGTGTACTGAACGAAATTTTAATTGGAGTTTTGAGTAACATGTTGTCGAGAGTGACAGTGATTTGCCTTCCGAAGGACGCTCCTATTCGTGTCGCAAACATTACTTCAGACAGACCTCCACAGTAGACCCTCTTTTGAGAAAGCCAAGTGGTTCTAAGTTACAAAGGTGGACATTTTACCCCATCGAAACCCACTTTCTTTTCTTTCTTTTCCGTTGTTTTATTTTTACCGGTCAAATAGGTCTAGGGGAAGGGGGTTTGTGGTGGTGGTGGTGTATATGTGTGAGTATGTATGTGTGAGTTCTGTGTAAGAGTGTGTATGAATGTGTTTGTATGTATATATATGTGTATGTGAGTGTATATGTGTGAGTATGTGTGTGTGTCAATAACCCCAGTAGTCGACTATCTCCCTTTTTGAGATTAAGGGTTTTCTATCCCGTTTTCGTCTTTTCCTTTCTTTACGGAAGATTTAGTACCGTAGTCGTCACAGGTCACAACTGCAAGACTATCGTATCGCTCGAGTTTCTTGTATAAAATTCGGAATTCTTTTATTTGAACAGATTTGATTGACACAGAGGACCCTGTATGTCTATCAGAAGCGTACTTAAGTTTTAGTTGTTTTTCTTTGAGTGTTCTTTGGTAGGACTGTCGACAGGAAGAGGTTCCTTTCGATCAAGGAGGTCTAGAGACTAAGTAGAACCGTTGTAGACGCTTATTTGGGGTTACTGGATCTTCAATTTCTCCATGTTTCTCGATACACACACGGAATTTACAAACAAATATTGTCCTTTACCACAAGGGCACTAAATCGTATTATCAACCGACATTAAATGTGGCGTGAAACCCCACCGTTGTTTCTCGAAGCCCTCTCCCAATCCCAAGCCCCTCTCCCACGATTTCTTAACCCGGAGAAAAATTCATTCCTCAACGCCCCGCCCCCCACCGTCGCGCCCACCTCTTATACACTGTGAGTTGTCCTCGGTGGTCTGCTCCCGCAACAGAGGTCCTGTCGACCTACTTGGTCCGTTCCTCCGAAGGGGCTTACGAATTTCCTGCTGAACCCTCAGTCAGTCTTGACCCAGGTTTGGATCGAATATTCGGTACGTCGGAAACCGTTCGATGAAACGGACAAACTTGGAGTGAAAGGAGTAGACATTTTACCCCTATTATTTTCGTGTATAGAATACTCCGAATTTACTCTATTACGACCAAATTCTTTTAGAGAGAAATCGTCTCACGGACCGTGTATTGTCCGGTTTCTTTACGAGTTGCACTAATTACTAATAACGTTACTCGGGACTAAAGGACCCCGACAGTACTGTTTAATGATGTTTACACCACTGAACTTTGGTACCTTTCGTCGGAGAGGGTGACGACCCCAGTCTTCAGACCTCAGTCGTCCCGTCACGACGGAGACGACGACAGAGGTCCCCTCTTAAGAAAGAACGAGTTAGTCAAGGGCTACCGACGGTCGAAAGGAACCCAACACCAACGTAGCGAGATCGGAGACCGGAGGGGTGGAAGAGGGAGACAGAGGAGACAAACAGAATATTTCTTGGAAACAGGAGAGAATGGGGTCCGGGATGTTCACAACCGTCGACCGGACTGACACGAAGACTCAGAGGTAGATATTGTGGCCCTTCGGGGACGTGAATGACTCTCAAAAGAACTAAATCTTACAGAAAGAGGCCTGGAAGCAGTCTTACTATGGAGTGAGTAGGTTCTTCTCCTAATCGTGAGGACCAAAAGGTCCGAGTAGCTTCCTTTAAGTGTCTTACGTGTGTCGTCTGGTACCCATCGAAACCCCTTGTCGTAGAGAATTTGAGCCTGGTAGCCTTGAACTTTGCGTCCTCGTGGGAGTCACCAGACGGGAGTGAGTATTTTCACGTGGCATAATATGTCTCACATCATTCAGTCTTTCTTTTTGTGGTTATGTCATATAATTGCGTATATATACCTTAAATCTTTCTACCATTGTTGTTGGGATATACGCTCTGTCGTTTTCTCTGTATTGCGTGTCTGAAAACCTGAGACACCCTCTTCCGCTCCCACCCTACTAAAGTCTCTGATCGTAACTTTGTACATATAATGGTATACACTTTGTCTACTGGTCAGGTTCAAACTACGTACTTTGTCCCGTTATTTCGGCCACGTGACCCTGTTGGGACTCCCTACCCTACCCCTCCCTCCACTCTCCCTCCTAGCTCTACCCCTGTGTACTCGTGGGCACCGACTAAGTACAGTCGCACACCGTTTTTGGTGGTGTTATAACACTTTATTAATCAGAAGTTAATTTTGTTTAACCAATTAACAAAATTCACGTGGTGAAAGTGAGTGGAGACGTCGGAGGAGTAGTGGATCAGGATTTCAATATTTACCTGTCGGAGAAGATCGGGAAAGGAATAAAGATTTGATGGAAAGTGAGTGAGGATGTCTTAGTAACGGAAGCAAAGACTGGTACACAACACACTTTAAGATTAAGACGACCATATGTCAACTCCAGAGAGGACCAACCTCCGAGGGGTCACAGCGTAGGACTCAGGGCTCCAAAAGTGTACACTTCCAGTCAGAGGACCCTGTACACCCTACGTCACCCTCCACCTCGAACCGAAGGGGTGCTACCCCGTCGACAACCGACCCGGGAGGCGACTCTCCCCAGTCCCGACTAGTATATGGTGGTCCACCAGAGGATCGGGACGAGGACTGGTCGGGTCTCCCTGTGAGAAGATTAAGTGGGTGGTTCCTACGTAAGAAAAACTAGAACTGTTTGAGTAGACACAGTCGAACTCCATCGGGTAGATCTCCGAAGGTAAATCTCGGAGGTGACAGGAGGAGAGGGTGGAGATGTTTGGACCCCAGTCTTCCCCCACCGTAAATCGGATCTACTTCATATTATTCTATTATCGAGTGTTCGACGAATATGACGTTTGTTCGGACAGTGGACGGGTCCACTCAACGGAAAACTTTGGACACGAAGGTATTGTTTACTTGTTGTCGGTCTCACGGCGGGGACTTGTTTACTAGGACTCGAGAGGACTGGACGTCCGGTTGAATCTCTGGTCATGCGTGTGGTCGACCTGCGGGGACCTCCGAGGATGGTCGGGTGCCCGAGGTCGGTCTCCAGGACCCTTTCCGAGGGAGTGTCTCACGTGGCAGTCGGATTCAAGAGATTTACGCATAAAATTTTTTTAGAAAATAAGTCCCATCTCAACTAAAGGTGACAACACAATGTCCACATGTCGTTTCACTCATTCAATACGTACATATCTATCTCTAGGTGAAAAATCTAATACAAGGGTATATCTGGAAATGTCCCATAACTCATCTCAAGGGACCCGATATGTCATCCAGTAATAATCAATCGATGAAAATATATATCATTACATATATTCAGTTAGGGTTATAAGGTCAAATAATGAGGGGTGAATGGGAGACCATTGGCATTCAAATAAAAGATATAGACATTTAGATAAAGACAAATCATCTATTCAAGTAAACATGGGAAAGAGAATCTAAGATGTTCATTCATTACAGTCTACTATAAACAGAAAGAGACAGACCGAATGAAGCTACTCATACTAGTAGAGATCCAGATAAGTACAACGATGTTTACCGTAATAAAATAAGAAAAAAATGCCGACTCATTATAAAGTGACATCCGAAGGGACCACCGAGTCCCCATTTCTTAGACGGACGATTACGTCCTCTACGCTTAAACTAGGAACCTAACCCTTCTAGGGGACCTCCTCCTGTTCCGTTAGGTGAGGTCAGAAGAACGGACCTTTTAATGTTCCTGTCTCCTCGGACCACCCACCGTCAGGTACCCCAGTGTCTCTCACCCTGTACTGACTCGCTGACTTGTTGTCGTTGTTACAAAGTAACACGTATACGTCCGAGAACCCGAAGTGGATGACCGAATGGTGAAGGAAAGGGTCAGATGCGGTCACCAAGAGGTGATCCCATGACAAGGGGGGGCTCCCTGTAAACCGTTACGGACCCCTGTAAAAACCAATACTGTTGGACTCCTTTCCCACGACGATCGTAGTCTACCCATCTTACGTTCCTGCGTCGGTTGGAAGGATGTCGTGTCAGGGTTTACGGTTGTCACGGTTCCGACTCGACCGGAGGAACATGTGGGACGTGAGTCTAGGGAGATAATCTCAAGTCAAGAAGGGTAAAATGACTAGGAACTACCTGACTGTACAGTCGGTGGGAATCAGTATTCGGGTGAGAGTCGAACCTTCATTTACGGTCCATGGAAAGGTAAGGTGTCGGACTTCGGTGATTTGTGTCAGTTCCGACGGGAGTAGAGGGACCAAAGGATTTTCAAGAAAGTTTACGACAGACCCCGAGACACTACTGAAGTCTGGGAGGAGTCACTGGAAGGTGGGGATTTTCGGTTCGTTCCGAGACATTCTGATTGAATTACGATAATTATTATGTCCGAACGAAACATTTACCCCACTGAAATTCTATAAATCAAGGTAAAACACTTTCCCACTAAGTGTCGTCTCCTTTCCATTAGAATGTGATTCGGAGGGGAGACAAGTTACGAAGATTGTGACAATTGATCGTAATGGGATAAAAATAATTACATTGAATAGAAGAAAGAACCTAAAAAAAAAAAGTGTAGTTGAGAGGGAAGGAGAAACATGGGGTGTTTAATTCGGATTAAAGTTAAAAAACACTGGAGGAAATCAAAGAGTTGGGTATGTGAAGACATTTGTTATCTAAAGTAGGTACACCATCCGTCTTATTACGGGTGGGGGGCGGTTGAGGGTTTTTACAGGTGTGTGAGTAGGGACTTGAACATTACGAAATGGAATGTACCGTTTCCCCTGAGTCGTCTACACCAATTCACTCCCTGGAACTCTCCCCCTCATTAGGACCTCACAGAGCGACCCGGGTTGGATCTGTGTACATCATTAGTGTGTCAAGAAATTTTCCCTTCTGGGAGAGGGTCAACACCAGTCTCTCCTTCTACACTGTCTCTCGTATCAGTGACTCTACGTCACAACGACCAAAACTTTTACGTCCTTCCCTCGGTGTTCGGTTCCTTACACCCGTCGGAAATCTTTGACCTTTTACGTGTTTCACTTAAGAGAAGGTCCCGGAGGTCTTTCCCTGTGATAGAACGACTGTTGAAACGACTCAGGACATTCTGGGTACAGTCTCGATACTGGAGGTCCTGATCTTCTATTAATTCAAACAATAATAAAAATTTAAATAACATAAATAAACCGACTCGATTCGTACACCCTAGATTAAGGGACTGGTCCCTACTTTGGATCCGGGTGACGTGACCCACACGTCTCAGAATCGGTGACCTGGTGTTCCCTTAAAGGAACAACAACAAAAATTCGGTGCTTCAAAGACCACTAAAAATCCGTCGGTACCCTTTGTAAACGGTAGGAAGTGTGAGTCATTCCATAAAAAAAGAGAATTTTGATAATAACTGAAAATTTTCCGAAAAGAGAGAATTCGGAAAAAGAAAGAATTCGGAGGTAGAGGGTAATCGTTTCTAAATAGATCTGTAGGGAGGGATTACAAAGACTCTCGACACTTCAACGTCTAAAAATCAAACAACCCTACGTCGGATCACTGTCGGATGTCTAGGGTAAGACGTGTATTCTCGCCCTTGAAGTCACGCCCGTTCGGGAACAGTTTAAGTGCGTCAAAGGTCTGGTTATGGTGTAGGGTGCAGGACTGTGTGGTTGACGAGCACAAAAGTGAAGGAAGGGGAATCTTTTTTATTCTGATAAGGTGACCAAGTTCTTCTCGTATGAACGAAGAAGACGTAGTCAAGTCAGGTCAAGTCAGTGAGTCAGCACAGACTGAGAAACGCTGGGGTACTTAGCGTCGTGCGGTCCGGAGGGACAGGTAGTGGTTGAGGGTCCCAGGTGGGTTTGGGTACAGGTAGCTCAGCCACTATGGTAGGTTGGTAGAGTAGGAGACAACAGGGGAAGAGGAGGACGGGAGTTAGAAAGGGTCGTAGTCCCAGAAAAGGTTACTCAGTCGAGAAGTGTAGTCCACCGGTTTCATAATCTCAAAGTCGAAGTCGTAGTAAGGAAGGTTTCTTTTAGGTCCCGACTAGAGACAGTCTTACCTGACCAACCTAGAGGAACGTCAGGTTCCCTGAGAGTTCTCAGAAGAGGTTGTGGTGTCAAGTTTTCGTAGTTAAGAAGTTATTAGTCGTAAGAAATACCAGGTTGAGAGTGTAGGTATGTACTGATGACCTTTTTGGTATCGGAACTGATCTGTCTGGAAACAACCGTTTCATTACAGAGACGAAAAATTATACGATAGATCCAACCAGTATTGAAAGGAAGGTTCCTCATTCGCAGAAAATTAAAGTACCGACGTCAGTGGTAGATGTCACTAAACCCCTGGTTTTTTTTTTTTATTTCAGACTGTGAGAAAGGTGACAAAGGGGTAGATAAACGGTACTTCACTACCCTGGTCTACGGTACTAGAAGTAAAAGACTTACAACTCGAAATTCGGTTGAAAAAGTGAGAGTAGAAAGTGAAAGTAGTTCTCCGAAGAATCAAGGAAAAGTGAAAGAAGATGTATCCGTCCGAGATTTTTATTTGGATGGTAACTATGACATATCTAGTGCCAAAGGACCGTTTTCTGGGTGCCTTTAATCAAGTCCCTCTATGAGATCCTTTTAACAAATTTCGAAGACGACAGTTTATCAAACCCTTCGGGTTGTACAAATCGGAACAGAACCTTTTAATTATATACGTATTCGTATTATTTTGAACATTTTTCTTTGGTCAAGATTGGGAAAGTATAGATCGGTCAAATGGGAAAGTATAGTGTGGACAAATGGACGTTACTCTTTAAGAGTATATCCCTATGGGGCGAAACCGGGAAGTCGATAACGTATTAACCAAATTGAGTCATACACCTTAACCGGACTTATGTGTCACACCCTAGGAAACCCTCAGTTCGTTCACTTACGACTTTGTCTGACGACTAATGGAAAAAAAGGAGTAAAATAACCCGAGTTGTTCATAACTTGATTTTGATAAACTAAAGAGTTCGAGGAAACTTCAATTTACACTGGTATCTGTGTCAAGGTCGGCTACTCTACCCTTGTCAGATATCTCTCTGACGGTCTTTTAGAGGGTGTACGTATAGGAGAAATAGAAAGTAGAAGAAGGTCGGATCTCATATCTCCGTTATGGACCTCAAGGTCGTCGGTAGAACACTGGTACTCCAGTTATCGGTAAATGGTTCCCACCGTCTCTTCTTTCAATCGGTCTCGGACTCGGGGACTAGTACACCTTAGTAGAGTTGTCGAAACCTGTCGAAGACCGGATAACCTCTTACACTCTTTTATTCTTCGACGATGGCCGAATTCGAAGACACCAGTTCAAAGACAAGGTACATCAGTTTACAGAAAAATTCACTTTAGTCCAAAGTTATAAATAGAGACTCAGAGTATCTTAAAACGAGACACTCACAACACAACCGAAAGAAATACTTTCCGTTAATTAATGACCCCTCTCATATTCTTCGAATGTTTCGTCAGGTCGTGGTCGCAGTCCAGTGAGTTCAGTCGCCAAAAGTTTCACATGGGGTCTACCCGACGTAGTCGGGGTGAACCGGAGAATGATTGTCACGTGTAAGAATCCGGGGTGGGGTCTGGAGAACTCAGTCTCTGAGACCCCTGCCCCGGGTCGTTAGATACAAATCGTTCGGGAGAACTACTAAGGGACCTCCAAGTCGGTCATTTCTTAGGTGGACTTTACGTCCTCTGGGTCTAAACTAGGGACTCAACTCTTCTAGGGGACCTCTTCCTTTACCGTTGGGTGAAGTCATCAGAACGGACCCTTTAAGGTCCCTGTCTCCTCGGACCGCCGGATACCAGGTGTCCCAGTGTTCTCAGTCTGTACTGACTCGCTGATTTGGTGGTGGTGAACCACTAAGAGTCCACGCGACTAGAACTCTCAGGGACTGTTCAATTTATACTGTCGGAGTCACGGAAGTCTGGGTTCCGTCCTTTGTGAGACTTGTTTTCTTAACCCAGGTTTGTCCTTCTCGGTACGGTTGTTGGTTGTTTCGAGAGACCCTTCTCCGCAGAACACCACGGGACTGTTGAGTTTGACTCTGTCTTCGTTTCTACTATTGTTCTCTTTCGTGGTGGTGAGCTGTCGCTCCAATTAGCACCAAGTACAGTTCCGAGGTGCCCCGGGTCGACGTTAAACCTGTCCTTTGGAAGGGGAATGAAAGGAGTCAACCAGTGTCAAACAAGAGAACGGAGGTTGACACCAGTGTCCCGTTGGTCTAGTCTCCCGTCTATCCTAAGTGTAACGACAACAACAAATCGGCGAGTCAGTACAGATTGAGAAACGTTGAGGTTCCTGACGTCGTGCGGTCCGAAGAGACAGGAAGCGGTAGTTCGAGTCGTTAAATTTGAAACGTATGTATATACTTTCGTCCCCACCCTACTCCCACACTAATCTTTGTTAGTCACACAGACCTTTACAACGGTTCTACGAAGTCCCAGATTCTACTCTAGTGAGATTTGTACTTTAGAGATTTGGGTAAGACACGGACGAAAGGGGGAAGTCAACTTATTGGTTGTTATGGTTAGTGAGAATCAAAGGGTTTCTGCGTATGAGAACAAATTACTCTTAGGGTCCTCCGACTAGAACCACCACCTATAAACAACTTAAGAACTTTCGTCTCCCCTGTCCTTCAGGGACATGACACCTTGAAAGACCTGTGTCTTCGTCAACTCTCAATGAGTCTCGCCGTCGCCCGATTCAGCGAAGTCAGTGTAGACTGAGTAATACTGGGGTACCTGACATCGGGTGGTCCGAGGAGACAGGTATCCCTAAGAGGTCCGTTCTTATGTCCACCGTACGAGAGGAGGCTCCCTAGAAGGATTAGGTCCCTACCTTCGACGTAGAGAATACAGAGGACTAACCGTCCTCCCAAGAAATAGTAATCGTGGTGGACCCTTCGGGTCTCGTCGTCCCCACTACGACTCTTAAGTCGAGACTATGGTTGCGGGTCCCACGTCACCTCTACTACAGTTAGGGTCAAAGGGTTGGTTTGTATAGCACTCCGAAGTCAAAACGAACTATGACGAACAAGGGTCTGGAGGGAACTAAAGACACGTAAAATGCTCGGAGTCATACACTCGGAGGAAAGATAATACACTCAACGGGGTTTAAGTAGGTTATTTAAGGGGGAAAACGGATTCATTCCGTCTCAGTAGAAGATTGCGAACGTTGGTTCTTCACACTGATTATGTAATAATGTTAGAAAAAGTCGACTTCTTTGACTCTACGTCTCCAAATAGATGAAGACTTTGTACACCACTGATTGGTCGGAGGTCCTGCCAGGTCTATTAGGAGTGGAGAACCCACAAGTGCGGAAACACATAAGAAGAGAGTGGGACTTAGTCCTGACCATACATCCCGTACAGTGTCCATTCGGACAAATGGAATCGACCGACAAGGAAGAACACCTTTGATGTTATTTTTGAGGACAGGGACACAAAACACCAGAGTGTTCTCCTCCGTTAGATTTGGTCTCGACAGGTAGGTTCGGTGAACGTTTAAACGGTTTCTATTATGTACCAACCACAAAAATTCAGTGATTGAAAACTCTATTAAACAAGGAGTCATTGTTGAATATCCTTCACTCTCACCTTTGGTTCAGGAGCACTGAGATTTCGACCCCGAAAGGAGGAACGAAGAGGACCCTCGTCCGTATTCGATGTCATTCTATAAAAACCAGAGACTAAGTTTTGTATTCTGTTTTCAAAAATGGAGAGTATCGTTCTTAAGTTCTCCATCGCCCCAAGGTTCCAACTAATTCGTTGAGTCGATGTAGTGGTTGAGTAGTCGATACTGGGTCTACTGAGCAGATTTATAGATATGTCGGTAAGGTGGGTAGTCAAGTCGAAAGAGTAGGGGTACCGTAACGTACGTCTGTACTGTTGTACAAGAAAGGGTCTTCAGAGAGTTGACCGGTGGGGGTAACCAATCTCGACGTCATGAACAGGAACGGACTTGGTCAGTGGTCACTCCTGTCTTCCTCTGTCTTCATCACTGACCGAGAGTTCCCAAAGACGAACTCCTACTCTCTGGAAACCTCTGGAAGTGATTCGATAGACCCCAGACCCGGTGGGAACTTGTTTTAGTCTCAAGACCGTTGTCCCTTCTACAACGTCTTTCCAACCCCACCACTTACTGAACCCATGTAATAGAAGACATATTCGCTGGAACCTCGGTCGACGTGTCGTAGAATCAACGACGTGTCTCCTAGAAATCAATGTCGTACCCTCTAGATTAAGGGACCCTCAGACCTCAAAATCGGTGATCTGGTGGTCACTTCAGGGATTATTGCCAATAATGTGGGCACCTTTTTTAAAGATACGGCTTATGATACGGTATAGATATTGGAGTAAAAGACTTTGTGTCTTAACAACCGATTTTACAAGATTATCAGGAAGTACAGACAAACCTTTATTCTTGATATGAACGATAACTCTGGAACTAAAAATTACAACAGATTAATCTGAAAGTTTGCGGTGGGAATTTCGCAAAATAGACCACAAATGGCTTTGTCCAGTTTTTAGGTCGATTATTATAACAGTAGGTGAATTCAACGAGAGGTTATTTAATGTATCTTTCAATAACTCTCATTATGAAAAGGTTCACTGTCCGTTTTAATCCCTGAAGTTCAGAGGTCAAGTTCTCAAGTAACCTTAGTAATGAAGTTTCTCTCACATTTATTCGAAGGACCCTACTAGAAAGATTTTATTGAGAAGAGATAATTGTCGACTGAACGTCTTGACTGAAACATGAGTCTAGGTGTATTGACCCACACTTCCTGAATTACCCCAACCCTCTTATAAGGTTCAAAATAGAAGAAACTGCTAAAAGTGAGAACCAAAGAACAACAAACTTCTTCAGTTTCCCTTCGAAGTATACGGTTGACTCACCCAGAAAAAAAGTAGTAAAAGATATTGAAGGAAAATGTTCTAAGTAATACTGAGACCTTGACGCCATTGTAGACAGTATTCCCTGAGATTATTTTTGGTTTCGACCATTCTACCGAGATCCCCTGCGTACACACACACACACACACACACACACACAAATAAGCCCCATCCGTCTCAACCCTTCTTCTATTTAAAACCTCAACGTCAACCTTGTTTTCTCCTCTAAATCACATGTGGGTATTAATTACACGTAGAAGTAGTAAAATCCATAATAATAGGGTTCATCTTATTAAATTTCGTAAGTTAAGTGTCCAATTTATTGACTAAGTGTCTATTTGTTTCCGTCAAACAGTCATTGATAGTAATGAAGGGGATGATTAAAAGTCCAACGGTTTACTGATAGTCCTTTTTTAAAAATTAGTTCGTCTGATACATTCTAACTAAACTGGAGTGGGGTGAGGTGATAGGAACGGACCTTTTAGGGTACCTGTCTCCTCGGAGCATCCAACGTCAGGTCCCCCAGTGACGTTCAGTCTGTGTTGACTCGCCGAAATGAAAGTGAAAAGTGAAAGTACGTAACCTCTTCCTTTACCGTTGGGTGAGGTCCCAAGAACGGACCTCTAAGGGTCCCTGCCCCTTCGGACCACCCGACGGCGGATACCCCAGTGTGTCTCAGCCTGTGCTGACTTCGTTGAGTCGTCGTCGTCGTCGTCATCGTCGTCGTAGATCCGTGTATTCACTTACTCGTTTCCACCCGATGTTTGTTCTACTCGTTGTTTGGGACTAATTTGTTAAGTAAGTGACCCTAAAAGGACCACCAGAACACCAATTCTGACAACCGAGGGTTACGTCCCCCGACCCAAGGCGGGAATCAGTCCCCTGATCTAGAGTATAGGACGTCGATTCTAGACGACGACGACGATTCAGTGAAGTCAGCACAGGTTGAGACACGCTGGGGTCTCTACCGTCGGATGGTCCGAGGGGTCAGGGACCCTAAGAGGTCCGTTCTGGTGATCTCACCCATTCATTCTAGATCTCGTCGGTTTATTTGTTTATAAATTTTTTTAAGTGAGTAGTTTACATGTCGTCTGTAAACGAACTCTATCCTTAAAAACGATGATATTTTCTTTGACATTCGTCCCTTCCGTCTGAGAACTAAGGTAGATTGTGAAAAGTGAAAATACGTGACCTCTTTCTTTACCGTTGGGTGAGGTCACAAGAACGGACCTCTTAGGGTCCCTGCCCCCTCGGACCACCCGACGGTAGAGATCCCTACGTGTCTCAACCTGTGCTGACTTCGCTCAATCCTCGTTGTGACATCATCTCGTACATACCCTTGTATGACCACTCCATGGTTAGGACTAAACTCGTTTCTCTATCAGGTCCTTCTTAGAGTCCTCCTCTACTGTAACTCGATTTCCACCTCCCTACCCAGTCACAATCCGTCTGTACCTCCATTTCCCTCGTCCTTTTTATTTTAGAACCTCCGTACTCCCCCTCCCACGTCCAAGGTCCTGGACTCTCAGTCATAGTGTCTCCGTGCCCCCCACCTAACCCCTCCCTCCTCTACTACCCACACCCCCAGGTCCCCAACCGACGACGTCTCGACGTATACGGAGTGGTCTGGTCTGACTTACGACTCTCGTCACTCTTGATAACTTCTGTAGTGAAGTTCGTCTATTCTAAATAAATAAAATCTAAACAAATGCATAAATAAAACCCAAATGACCGTCTCATCCCTCCAACCACAAACGGACACACACAACTTGAACCATTTATGTTTATGTCATGTTCCATGGGTTCTACCTTTCACGGTTGTGTGATAACGTTGTAAGAGAAGTAAGTGTATCCTGTACTTCTAGTTACGTGAACGTGACTTATAAAGGAAAAGAGGTTGTACACTCGTCTCAGTGACAAAACACTCTCTCTCCCGTTTATCTTCTCTACGGTTTGAAGTTACTGTAAGAAAAATTTGAAGTAAAGTAAAATAAAAACTCTAAAGTTCAAGACGAAAAAATAAAAAGATTAACGTCACATTACATGTAATAATCAAAGCCCACGCGTGGTATCATTAAACTGTGGATATACGTACTGCGTAACTAGTGGTCCGATCCAAATCATTGGTAGATAGTGGTATGTTTCAATGACGTCACAATGACTGATACAAGGGGTGTCCCACAATGTAGGGACACTAAATAAACAAAATGTTCACTTTCACACAGGGAGAAGTAGGATAAAACGAGGACAGGGGTGGGTGAAGGGGAGACCGTCGGTGATCAAACAAGAGACATAGACTCAGACAAAACAGTACCGAAAAACAAAAAAATCTAAGGTGTATACTTTAGTATATTATAAATAGAAAGAGACAAGTCACTGGAGATAAACAGAGTTTATACCAAAGTGGTGACTACGAAGTAGGGTCGTAAAGTGTGACCGACGGAGTTTGAAAAAGTAGTTTCAGAATTGTTAGTAGGACAGCTACACTGGAATTTTTATTTGACATGTTTTCCATCGAAACCCCCTGTCATACAAGTACCCCTTTTTTTTGAGACAGAGGAAAGAAGGGTGGGTAGACACGAAGACGGATTTCAGTAAACATAAAGTCTCGAATTGTGACACAAGAAATGTAGAATCCACGGTCAATAGTGAACGTACTCGGTATGATTTCTTTGACTCTTTAGGGAGAAAACTAAACTGAGGAACCTTGGAACATTTCCTACTCATCATTCTAAAGGACAGTCTAAGTCCGAAATAAATTTGAGACGAAATCACGTATGTTCCCGTTTAAGACAAATAAATTTTAAAATTAGTAATGTATACTTCTTGGTGGTAGTGTCCTGAGTCGTGTTGAAATTTTGTGTTGTCGACTACAATCGTTCTAGTGGTTTACATAGGTAAAAAGCAACGTAAGTTGGAGTTTATAGTAAAAACCAAAAGAATGACTAGTGGTCTCAGAAATTTTTATTTTATTTCTTTGTTATGTAAAATAGGTCATTCAACTATAATCCTTGACAAGTAATGAGTGTATCTCACACGAAAGTACAACATCCATACTTGTAAGGGTTTTACATTGATAAACACACATCTCAGAAGAGAATTCTTTTAAATAGACTTTCTACTAGAAAAAACTAAAACTTGAGGTACTGTCTTTTAGGATCAAGGGTAAGACTCTTAAAAAAAAGATAAATACACATCTCAGAAGAGAATTCTTTTAAATAGACTTTCTACTAGAAAAAACTAAAACTTGAGGTACTGTCTTTTAGGATCAAGGGTAAGACTCTTAAAAAAAAAAAAAAATTCTAATCACTTCCCTTAAAGGGTCGTCATGTCACTAATCCCTATATGTCAGAGTGACGGTTCCCGGGCCCAAACTAGGGAACAGACCCTTGATCCTAGGACACCCGGAGCACCACTCCGTTTCCTTTTTTTATTTTTTGTAATCATTTCCTATTGAATTGTTTTTGTTTGATGTCTTACTTCAATCTAAAAAAAATTCATAAAACATCTAAATATTAAATTATAACTGAAGTGGACGGAGACGTAAAAGTAGTGACCTGAAATCTATATTAGTTTTCAAATAGAGTGGTCCAAGAGGGTTTGTTCGGTGACAAGACGCTTGGATTACCTCTACTAAAATCATTCTCCTCACCTCCACCTCCGTCTTCTACCTCTCGATCCCCACCCACCATACTCCGTCTAGCTTTTTCTACCTTTTTTTTTTCAGACTAAAGACAAACCCAACTTTCATGTAAAAACGAAGAACGAAGGGGTCTTTGTTAACCTCCTCCTTCGTCCCCAATTACAATGCCTCAGTGATCCTCAATTAGTGAGTCCCATGTCTACTTTTGTTCTTCTTTAAGATTTTTATTACGGAAGAAGTTTTGACTTCGACAACCGTTCTTCGTCCTGCCTTCGCTCTCGAATAATGGAGTTGAGGAGACGGGAGACGTCGAGTGCGAGGGTCAACTTTAACCCGTGAAAGATTCTACTCTCAAGTGAGACTCTTCCAGTCTTCTTGACTCCTGTGGCTTCTTGTCGGTAGTCCACTCGAACCACCGAGTTTGTCGCTTCACCGTTTGGGTGTGAACACAGCCCCCGAGGAGACTGGGGGAGTCGGCGCACGCCAGGCGTCTCCTTTGACCTTTCCTCCGTCGGCCGGTCTCGGCGCCACCTGCCGGTAGGCGGACCCGGCGACGAGACGGTAGGACGGGCGCCAGTAGGAGGCCATAGTCAGCGAGACCCTCCTCGTCCCCTCCCAACGGTTCCGTAAGTAAACAGACAGGCACAGGAAAGATAAAAGACACGGGAAATACGTTTTCTTCGGGACGATGTCGGGGTGAAGGAGGATTTTTGAACGGTGGAGCGGGGAGGGACACGGAAAGATGTTTGGGACTCTTGACAAAATGAGGTGCACCGCTGGGGCACTGTCCACGATGTACCATCTCGGGAAGGAAGAAAGAAGAGGAGGAAGGAGGCAGAAGGACGGGAGTTTAGTAGAACTGGGACACGATCTACGATCTCCATGTTCCTTCTGGCCCTACAAGGGACGGGAGCTCAGGAAGAGTCAGGTCACTTCCTCTGTCTTTGGCTCCAGACTTTTGAAACTGATTACTTCGTCGCACAGTGTTCTCAACGACGAGTATGTTTTTCCTCTTGAATGGAGAAACCTGAGTATTACTTCCGGAGGCCCGAGTTGTGGTGTGTGTTTTGTAAGATACATGTTTTCCTACTCAAGGTAGTTGTTTGTCTAACTAGTAAAGTCTTTTCCGGTAACACGGGTTTGTCGTCGTAAAGTTCACGACGGAAAAGGAAGAGGGTGAACGATTTCCTTCCGGAATAGACTTTCTTACACAAGTGGGTGCTGATCTCTCCGACAGGCTTCCTGCATCCGGAAAGAATCGCTGTCTACACGTCATGTCCATTCTTCCGGGAAGGGAACAGTGTCCCGAGTGAGGGTCGTGACAGTGTTTCCTCGAGGACTCCGTCTATCTCTCCGTTCCGGACGGGTCGGTCCCGACGGAGGACCTCCCGGGTCCCGGGACGTCCAGGTACCGACCACCGGGTCGTCTTCGTCTGTAGTCCGGAAGACCCTTTAAGAAGGGAACCATCTGTTGTTACAAGGCGACGTCGATCCGAAAATCTCCCACCAGTGTATCGTTGGCCCGAAGGGACCACCGTCAACCGTTTCTTAGACGGACGTCACGTCCTCTGGGTCCAAGGTAGGGACCCAACCCTTCTAGGGGACCTCTTCCTTTACCGTTGGGTGAGGTCTTGAGAACGGACCCTTTAGGGTCTCCTCGGACCGTACGACGTCAGGTACCCTAGCGTTCTAAACCTGTACTGAATCGTCGATTTGGTGTTGGTGGTGGTGGCGGTGTACCATCGTGGGTCTTAAGTTCAACGTCCCGACCTGTAGTCTCTGGTCCTCTCCATGGTCTTCCCTACTCTTCGAATGTTCAAATGTCTGTCGGACCAGTGTGTTTTAACCTCTTTCGTAATCCCTGGAAATAAATAAAGGAATACTTGTTGTTGAGAGTTTAGAAAGACGAAAGTTTATAACGTTTGAGTCGGGTGGTTGAAACCTGGGTATCCAGAGTCTTTTTTTGTTCAGAGGTAACGAACTCATTGATGATGAAGTGAAGAACGGAAATTTGGGATGGGATGACACTTGACGGTCCGGGGAAGAAGAAAGGGGTGTCTAGACTTTTACCCAGAAGTAAATAAATAAATCTGGCACGGGGTGACGTGTACTCTAGAATCAAGGGGTTGGTCCCTAAATTGGACACGGGAGAAGTAACCTTCACACCTCAGAATTGGTGACTTGGTGGTCCCTCCAGGGGACTTTTACCAAGACATTTGTGTTAAACTTTTGGTGACGGTACCATGTTATAACCTTTTGAACAAGTACACGATTTCGACTTTGTAGGTAAGATAAAGTTTCCTGTGGAGGAACTACTACACCAATCGACGTCGACGCATTGTTTGATGGGTTTTGTATCACGAACCTTTGTTCCTCCTAAAATAAACGAGGGTCGTGACAGTGAATGGTCGTCACAGTTACACTTACTAAGATGAATCGTCCTTAAGTCCTTCGAGTCACGTCATGAAGACGACATACACCCCAGTCGACCCCAGTAGATTACTGACCCGACCCGACTGACTCGACCCGACCTTCCAAGCTCTTCCGAAGTGAGTGTACCGACTACGGACCTACGAGACGGTTCACCACGGAGAGATAGGTGTACGGATTGAACTCGAAGGAGTGTTATACCACCAGAATCTCCTCAGTCAGGATTCAGGGAATACCAACCGGAGGTCCCCTTTTGTAAGGTTTGATGTTTCCGTCCTAGCCGTCTAGAGAATCCAGGTCGGAGTCTACAATGTGTCGGAGTACAGACGACATAAAGACGGACAGTTTTGATCAATGTCTTGGTCGGGTCTAAGTTTCCCTCCCATCTATTGAGACGAGAGGCACACCCCCTTCCCGGGTCTTAATCGTCGGTGGAAATTGGATGGTGTCACTCCCGTCGGAAAGGTCTAAAGGTCGACTTCGAAGTCTCAGACAATACCAGCTCGGAACGGGGAACTTAAAGACAGAGCACTGTAAGTAGTATTCAATCGATACACTACTCGACAGAGGGAGGAGTCCTGGGAACACCGGTTACTCCCGTCCTTAGACAATCTGATTAGTGGGATGTGAGTGACGGACCCCGTCTTGACTACGTAACGTCCGAAAACCTTTTACAAGTCACTTATCCTATTCGGTACTATTCCTTTTATCTTTTACGTATGAATCTCTATCAATCTTGTTGTGTAACATCGAGTACACTATGTCAAGACAGCCTTCTTTGTTCTATTCTATCACGAGACCCAGAAACTTTGTATAGAAAACCCCATGGCTTAAAGAGTAATTAGTGGATCTTTAGAGTATGAAAGATAGAGAAGGTGATGCCTCCCTTTTAGACTGTATAAGGTAGATTCATATGGATATGTACTTATAAGACCTTATAGATACATAAAAAATTAACACCTTTTAATGTGTTTACCTTTTAAATGGTAACACTGGTAAAAATTCATGGATAAAACTATCACAATTCATAGAAGTGTAACAACACGTTAGTAGAGGTGGTAGGTAGAGGTCTTGAAAAAAGTAGATCGTGTTGACTTTGAAATATGGGTAATTTGTTGTTGAGGGACAAAGAGGTAGAGTGGTCTGGGGTAAAGTAAAGGACAGAGGAATAGAGATAACAGCATATTCCCCTAAGTATATTATATATAAAAAATTACAGACCGAATAAAGTGGCTCATATTACAGAAATTCAAAGTAGGTAAAATATCATACACAATCTTAAAGGAGAAAAAATTTCTGACTTACTAAAAGTATTGGTAGATATAAAATTGGACAAAAAAGAAGATTAACACTTTAATTGTTATAGATAGGACGCCGACGACGACGACGATTCAACGAAGTCAGCACAGGTTGAGACACACTGGGGTATCTACCGTCGGGTGGTCCGAGGGGACAGGGGTCCTAAGAGGTCCGTTCTTGTGACCTCACCCAACGGTAAAGGAAGAGGTTACTTACTTTCACTTTTCACTTTCACTTCAGCGAGTCAGCACAGGTTGAGAATCGCTGGAGCACCTGACGCCGGGTGATCCGAGGAGGTGGGTACCCTAAAAGGTCCATTCTCATGACCTCACCCAACGGTAGCGGAAGAGATATAAATAGGACGACGACGATTCAGCGAAGTCAGCACAGGCTGAGACACACTGGGGTATCTGCCGTCGGGTGGTCCGAGGAGGCAGGGACGCTAAGAGGTCCGTTCTTGTGACCTCACCCAACGGTAAAGGAAGAGGTTACGTACTTTCACTTTGTACTTTCCCTTCAGCGAGTCAGCACAGACTGAAAAGTACTGGGGTACCTGATGTCGGGTGGTCCGAAGAGCCAGGTACCCAAAGAGGTCCGTTCTCATGACCTCACCCCACGGTAACAGAAGAGGTGATATAAATAGGATTCTCCCACATTTTCTTGCCGTCACGAAGTTTTGTGATTTGAAAAGACGGGTACGTGCAGTCCATCTAAATAAGAAAAAAAAAAAAACTTCATGTCAACCAAATGTTATAACGATCGAAAACCACATGTCGTTTCACTAAGTTAATGTATATACATAAGAAAAAAGTCTAAGAAAAGGAAATATCCAATAATGTTTTACAATTCATATCAAGGTTACGTAAAATTAATAAGGAGTAGAGGAGGCCTTCTACAGCGACCAGGAACTTTTACCTTTCAGTGGAGACCGGTAATCCGCTAATCCACTATCAACAAGTCAACGAGTCAGCACAGACTGAGAAACGCTGGAGTGTCTGACGTCGTGCGGTCCGAAGGGACAGGAAGTGGTAGAGGGTCTCAAACGAGTTTGAGTACAGGTAACTCAACCACTACGGTAGGTTGGTAGAGCAGGAGACAGTAGGAGACTATCTAAAGGGAAGTTTATTAAGGAAGAGCCAATGGGACTGTTTTCCAACGAGTCTGGGACCTGACTCGTATCGGTCTCTTACCACGGGGACTGTAGAAGGAGAATCGGAAAGTTAGAGAAAAGGAGAACAATAAATTGTGTGGGAGGGATGTAGTACCCTCCTCCCCCTCCGGGAGGAGGGCAGAAAATGATGATTGGACAAGGACCTCAGAGAGAGGGCCCGTCAGTGGAACCTTAAGTCATTAGGGAAAGAATGGGACGTCTGAGTGGCCGGTGCAGAGAACATAAGATCAATGAGAAGGGTCATTTGTGGGTTCACACTTATCCTAACTTTTACTATAAACACTCATCTTTTAAATATCGACAAAAAGGGGGGAAAGACAAAGGGTTTGAAAAAAACTTAACTAATGTGTAAAATATTAAATTTTAATCAAAAATTTTCAATTCGGTTTAAAAATGATCCAGTCGCTACGGTATTAAGATGAGAGTCAAGTCAGAAAATATGGATCGGAAGAACTAAAAACGGTAATGATTCGTGGTGGGCACGATAAACGGATTATTGCAATTTTGTTAAATTTTAAAAAAAAATAACTTCATCTTAACTAAATGTTACAATACAATCAAAGACCATATGTCGTTTTATTAATATATAAACATTCATATATATATAAGAAAAAGTCTAATAAAAAATAATATGTAATAATGTTGTATAACTTATATCAAGGAACATGATATGTTATCTTGGGACAACAAATAGATAAAATATAGATCATTACACATAGGGAGAGGGTGGAGGATAGGGGAAACCATTGGTACAAACAAAAAGACACAGAGACTCAGATAAAGACAAAACATTTATTCAATTAAGCATACCATAAAATTTAAGCTGTATATTCCCTATAGTATACCATAAACGAAAAGAGACAGACCGAATGAAGTGATTTACGTTATTAGAGATTCAGGTGGGTACAACGTAGAAAAATGTCAACATAACATATAAATGTGGTGTACAGAAATAGGTAAGTAGACAACTACCTGTAAATCTATCGAAAGTGAAGAATCGATAACATTTATCACGACGATACTTGTGACTCCACGTACATAGAAAAACTCAACCTCAAAAGAGACGTTAGGGTCCTCACCCCAACGTCCAGTATACCGTCGAAATAAAAATCAAAAGATTCCTTGGGGTATAATAAAAGTTATCAATAAACGGATTACTGAAAATAATTTGGATAAAAAATGTCTCAATTTATTTATATAGGATTTCCTATTGAAAGTCAAGTCAAGTCAAGTCAAGTCAGCGAGTCAACACAGGCTGAGAAACACTGGGGTACTAAGTATCGTGTAGTCCGGAGGGACAGGTAATGGTTGAGGGTCTCAAGTGAGTTTAATGTAGGCAGCTCAGTCACTACGGTAGGTCGGTAGAGTAGGAGACAGTAGGGGAAAAGGAGGACGGGGGTTAGGGAGGGTCGTAGTCTCAGAAAAGGTTACTCAGTTGAGAAGAGTACTCCACCCGTTTCATGACCTCAAAGTCGAAATCGTATAAAGAAGGTTTCTTGTGGGTACACTGTAGAATTTTATCTTTTGTGTAAACCGTGTTTATATTTCATTGGTCTTTTTTTTATATACCGTCTTTATTTTGTTATAAGAGTTTAGTTGAAATTTGGAACGTACTCCCTTCGACCCTAGGAAACAATTTTCCCACTAATCGTTCACAATCCCTAGAAGAGGATCCTCGTAACTCAGTAACACTTAATCATGTTACCTGGAGGATAGAGAACTCCCAAGTAAACGTGAAATTACTTCATTAGAACCTCTGATGTGGAACCGACCTCCCTTTCTGAAAGTTTCAACATAAAGTCAACATCCCTGACTACCCCCACCTTCTCCAGACACTCGTGACAATCCGATCTACCCGAATAGGTCTTACATTATGGACGACACGTACGAACGAGTCAGTGAGTCGTCACAGACTGAGACGTTGGGGTACTTGACATCGGGTGGTCCGAGGAGACAGGTATCCTAAAAGGTCCGTTCTTATGACCTCACCCAACGGTAAAGAATGAGGTCCCCTAGAAAGGGCGGGTCTCTAGTTTGGGGTCAGAGGACACAGAGGACGTGACCGTCCGTCCAAGAAGCGGTGCACCCTTCGGGAACCACCGTGACTTGACAGACCGGACACGGGTCCGGGGTGTTCGTCCCTAATTCCATGCTTCTACTACCTCGTAAGATGGTCCCGGACTGGTATAGAGGACATGAGTGTCTATAAGTTCGTCTGTTTTTGTATCAAACAAAAACACACCAAAAAAAAAGGGACGACCCTTGTTATTAGTGTCTATCGTGTCTTCTTTTGTTTACGTCTCGTTGACTCCCAGCACCACCACCACGAAATCAGCGAGTCAGCACAGGTCGAAAACGCTGGGGTACCTGACATCGGACGGTCCGAGGAGACAGGTACTCTAAGAGGTCCGTTCTTATGACGTCACCCAACGGTAAAAGAAGAGGTGCCTTAGAAGGGATGGGTCCTTAGCTTGGGCCGAAGACGTAACGTCCGTCTAAGAAATGACTGACTCGATGTCGCGTTCGGGATTGACTCTCTCGTCTCACGACGTCTTTGCCTGAAAGACGTTTTAACAGAAACGTGGAAAAGGGAGAAGTCATATCAGAAGTGAGGAACGATGTCAACAGTTCAGTTGACGTTCACTTCTGGGTTTACGATCTATTTAGGTATTCATAATCCGACATCATCTTTCTGGAGATCTCGACCTTCATCCTTTGGACTTTAGGTTGAGAGAAGGTTGTGAAGAACCGGGATACTAGTGGTTCTGGGTGCATGGGTAGCGAATGGTAATTTAGAAGTTTAGGGAGGGAGAAATAAACTTATTTAATCCGAGACTCCCAGGGACATTCTACTCTCGTTGTAGAATAGGGGAGGCACTTTCAGACTCCTGATCTGGTTTATTAGGGAACATGGGTGTTCAAGCCCCCAGTATCTTAGGGTACTTCATCTCTTTTAGTTGACATATGAAGAACTCGTACTTCGTTTATGTTCTATATGCTCACAGACTCGTCGGTTGTTTCTGTGCATCAAGACATATCTATCGGTTGATGTGTGTTATTCCTACTACTTCTACACATCAAAAATAACTTATAAGTGAGGAGTGTTGTCGGGGGGTATTTAATCAAAATAATAATAGGGGCGAAATTTCCACATCTTTGGTTCCGTGTCCCTTAGGTTCAGTTAACAGGTATCGGACAGTGGGTGTACGTCGTCTCTACGAAAACTTGTCTGTGGCAGAGAGACAGAGTCCTCGACACGAGAATCACGATTTCAGTGTAGTGAACCCTTTTATCCTCCTTCTTCTATCTGTTTGGTGACGGAACGGGAGTCTCGGAACACCGGATTTCCCTAGCCGTGTTTACGTTCGAACTTCGGTCCATCCTACGTCTCCGTCTATCTCGACAATCCTGTTTCCCAAGGAAGACCTACCCTTAACACCCGTCCCCACTCCTCGTCGACCGGGTCCGAAGGAGTAGACACACCCCTGAGGGACCCCTCCCAGTGTGGTCTCTGGGAGTGTGTCTCTCCCAGTGTGTTTGTCTCGTCGTGTTGAGAGTTTCTCCTGAACTACCAGGGAAAGTACGGACCGGACGGAGAACGTAAGACTGTAGCTATCTTGAACCGTAGTGATTATCCCTGTCATCCGTTCTCCGGGACTACCCCACCTGGACTTCGGGTGACGGAGAGGCTCCTTCTTCAGAATGAAGACAATTTAGGTAAGTTGTTCCTTCGGTCTCTGGTCTTCATCGAAATTACGGTACTGCTGGAAGTGTTCGTTTCGTTTTAGATTCGGATACTGGTGGAGTTCCAATACTTTGACTTTGCATTCCTGTTGGTTACCGTTTGATCCGAAATTCAATGTCGGTTAGTTATTAAAGGAACGAGACAAAGACAGAAGAGAGAGATTTTCAGAGAGGGTCGAGGGAAACCACTTCCTGAGTTTCGGTAAGGACCAAATTGTGACGGGTTACACCTTAGTTAAAAACGAGTTTGAGAATTTTTAACAGTATACGGAGTTAAATAAAAAATTGTACGGGTTGTTAGATTACTAAGGGACTCTCGATTCGAATGTACTTTACGTCCTTTATCTCCTCTTTCAATTTACTACGGTGTACCTTCGTTCTACCGTTTCGGTCTTATACCTTTGTAAGATGTCTTTTTGTCTCCACGAAAGACATTCAGTCACTGTACGTCCAGTTTCCTCTCCCCTGATCAGACCCACTTTTGAGATTTCTCGGTAGTGTTGGAACACATTATACCCGGGTTTGAGATTCTTTGGTTGACCTTTTTCTGTAAAAACTATATTAGTTCCTTCAGAATGTTCCTCGTCATCTTACCTAAACAACAAAAAGTCAGTGTTTCAGTGTAGGTTGAGAAACACTGGGGTACTTGGCGTCGGGCGGTCCGAAGGGACAGGAAGTGATAGAGGGTCTTAAACGAGTTTAAGTACAGGTGACTTAGTTACTACGATAGAATGGTGGAGTAGGAGACGACGAGGGAAGAGGAAAACGGGAGTTAGAAAGGGTCGGAGTCTTAGAACAGTTTACTCAGCTGAGAAGTATAGTCCACCGGTTTTACAACCTCGAAGTCGAAGTCGTAGTCAGGAAGGTTACTCTTAAGTCCAACTAAAGGAAATCCTAACTGACCAAACTGGAGGAACGTCAGATTCCCTGTGAGTTCACAGACGAAGTCATGGTGTCAAGCTTTCGTATTATGGTTCTTTTTCAATAAATCAATCCTCACTTAAACCTTAACACTTTACAGTACAAATCTCTAGACAGTACGAAAATCCCTAAACTATACTAAAGATCGTAGAAGAAATTTTATAAAATCGTTCTTTCTTTTTTTTTCCCTATCGATATCTTCTGTGTCGTGTTAAAACTGTGATAACTTAAAGTTCCTTACCCATACCCATCCTAAGGTGATGACTTAAGAGAGATTAAAATATATACAAACTTATAAGTATTGTTTGATTCCTCATGTTTCTTTTGACAAACGTCTATAACTATTGTCGGAATGAGTATTACCGGGGTTTGACCTTTGTTTGATTTACAGGTAGTTGTTTTCTTAGTTATTTGGTTATCGGTATGTTACCTTATGATGAGTCGTTACCTTTCCTTATCTGACGATTGTGTATGTTCCACCTACTTAGTGCTTTCGATAAACGAGATACTAAGGTAAATATCTTGTAAGGCCTTTTCTGATTTCCCTGACTTTCAACTTGTCACCAACTGTCCCGGGTCCCAACCTCCTACTCTAACTGATGTTTCACCGTTCCCCTTAACCCCCCTGTCCCACGTATAGGACTACCTTCAATAGACATAGAACCACCAATATATTCAAATACGACACACGACACGATTCATCGAAGTCAACATAGGGTAAGACACGACGGGATACCTTGACATCGGACGGTCCAGGTACCCTAAGAGGTCCGTTCTTATGACCTCACCCAGTGGTACGGGAGGAGGTCCCTTAGAAGGACTAGGTCCCTAGTTTCGACGTTAAGTATCCAGAGGACGTGACCGTGCGTCGAAGAAATGGTAATCACGGTGTCCTTCGGGTACATTAACATAAGTAAACAGTTTTAAGTATCTTCATATACGTGACTTTTTTCCCACTTAAAATGAGAATTCATTTTTAATATAAAATTAATTAGACTGGAATTTATGTTTGTTTATCTCACTCTGGTTCTCGACTCCTCCTTTCCCTCCCTCCCTCCCTCCTTTTCTCGTCTCTCCCTAGGAGACGTCCGAACCTCAGACCTCTACCTCGTTTTGAGGAACGTATGTCCCTGGACACGTTCCAGTCTCAGCAGAACTCTGGTGACAGAGGGACCCTGACAACGGTGTCGGAACTCCTCATTTTGTTTTCATATTTAGAACGAAGAGAAAAGGGAAACACAAGTGACCCGGCACTACGAAAAGGAGACGACACCGGAGAAGAGGAGCGGAATAAGTGTGAGAAAATCCTTCTGTCAGGGACGTAACCGAGTCACGACCGACTACTTTCGTCACGACTCTGTAAACTAGAGTGGAACTAATTTGATCTTGTCGGACAAGTCCCCGACCTTGTTCGTCACTGGGTCTCCAAAAACAATCTCAGACCGACATAACTAGGTTCATTTACTTTCTTATTTACTCATAAAAATGACGGTCGGCAGACCGATTCTTACCTACCCCTTTGTAAGTCCTTCTCAATTTATCTTTTGTCACTGCAAAGGAACGGTCATAGGAAAAGTCGACCACCCCTTTAGTAAAGTCTAAAGGCAAAAACGTTTACACAGGGTATACAGGGATCCGACCTCGGGTTCTGGGAGGAGTCCTGCGGAAGTCTGTTCCTCTCAACGGATTAGTGTTGGACAAACACACAGGATACGAATCCTCAAACACACAGACTGAGAAAACACTGGGGCACTTGACATCGGGTGGTCCGAAGAGACAGGTGCCCTAAGAGGTCCGTTCTTATGACACTCCACTCCACTTCAGTCAGTACAGGCTGAGAAAAACGCTGGGACACTTGACATTGGATGATCCGACGAGGCAGGTACCCTAAGAGGTCCGTTCTTATGACCTCACCCAACAGTAAAGGAAGAGGTCTCCGAGAAGGGGTGGGTTCTTACCTTGTGTTCAGAGATCGCAGCGTCCGTCTAAGAAAAGGTGACTCGGTAGACCCCTCGGGGGACAAATAAGGTGGGATTTAAAATGTCAGGATCCAGGAAACGACTCAACAGTAAAAACACTCTAGTTTCATGTAAACGAAATTCTCCATTTTCGATGATACTTCTTTTATTTATTCGATGTTCCTATATAACATGTCGTATCTCTTATATCGGTTGTAAAATATTGATATTTACCTCACCTTAAAAAAAGAAAAAAACCCACGTCGAACACCCTAGAATCAAGGGGTTGGTCCTTAGTTTACACCCGAGAACCGTCACTCTCGTGCCTCGGGATTGGTGACCTAACGGTCCCCCCATATTGAAAATTTTGAACATATAGTATTTCAACGTGTGACCTTTGAATATATGATAACATTGAGGTTATATGGTGTTCTTTTTTTAATTATTTTTATTTTCTTTAAGAGGACGATTTTTTTCATACAAACACTTGCTAACTTTCAACTAACTAATCGTTTTTTATTTGATAGACTAGTGAACAACTACTTCAGAATAGAGAACATTATTCTTAAAACCAGTGGTAGTTCTTTAGTTCGATAATCTTAAAATCTTTTTGTAATAAAAGAGTAAAGTATTGAGTTTTAAAATAAAAATTTAATTTTTTTTAACAAATGTTACAACACAACCAAAGGCAACGTGTAGTGTTTAGTCGTATTAATATGGATGTAGGGGAGGGGATAAGGGTAGGGAGGTCAAGTAGTGTCTCACGGTCTGACCCGTGAGACACGATGTATCGTTGAAGATCAGATTTAAAATAAGAAATTTTTTAATATATATAAATATATAAATGAATAAATCAAACTGACACCGTACACCTTAGATCAAGGGACTAGTCCTTAGTTTGGACCCGGGGGACGTAGCCCTCGATCCTCAGAATCGGTGACCTGGTATACCGTTTAGGGTTCAAATAAGAAGTTTATAATCTTCGTAGAAGGTAAGACTATCAACTTTTTTATTTTTTAATCTTACTTTTCAAAGAAAGGGTGTCAACAGGGGTAAAAGGATCGTGGAGGAGGGATTTTTCTCAAAGAAGACATAAAGAGATCCCTGAAGTCACGTATACTCACACTTATAAATGAATGAGGTGAAAATTTTAGATTTGAAAGGTAATTTCATATACAGACTTCCTTTTACATGTCTTTACTATTTACTAGTCGAGTTATAAAAAAGAGTTTCGTTTGTATGAGTACAGGAGGAGCTTGTTCTTTCTTTTAAAGGAGTTTAAGAGTATCAAGTACTCCGAGAATGGTACTCGGAGAATCTTTTCTCTGTAAGTCCAGAAAACGAGTAATTTTCCTTTTTTTTTTTGGGTGTCCTGTAAATAAAAAAAAATGACTAATCACCAAGAAATGTAAAGACCGATACTCAGGAAGTAATTAATATACATAACGTTTATTGCAAAGGAGAGACACCGGAGGAAAACTAGGAAAATTACCACAGAAACTTACATGTCTCCAGGAATCGAAATTACATGAGGTTAAACATTAATAAAAAAAATTGGTTCGGAGTATCGGACGTCCTAGGATCAAGGGGCTGTCCTAGGTTGTACCCGGAGGACGTAACTTCGTGGTTCAGGGTCAGTGACCTTTCGGCCCCTTAAGGGATGTAAAATAATAAAATACCAATGGTAAACAACAAAGGACAACTTCCTTAGAAACGGAAGACATTTGAGTGCTTCTACAAATAGATACAAAGGATAATCGAGCCAACAAAATGCAACAGTCTAGAGGTTCGGTAACTTAACCAGAAACACATACACCATTCCATCACCAGGTCTAAGAAAAAGAAAGGTAAACTTATAGGATAATTGAATCGTGGTGCAAAGCTTTCCTGACAAAAGAGATGATCTATGTCATTGTGGAAGTAACATTTAATCGGTAAGTTTGCACACGAAGACCCGGGATTAGACAAAATAACCAGATAGACGGAAAGTAACGTGGTTTTCTGATGTGACTAAATTGATGATCTCGAAGTATTCAGAAAAAAAGGAGGTCTATATAACTCCATCATAACTGTTTATTTTACTATTTTATAATTTCACGTGGTTCATTACTAAACAATAAACACTTCTATAAGGGGGTAGTTCAATCGATCGTGTAGGTAGTGAAGAATATACGTATAATAAATGTATGTATTATCATTTGTACATATCATATTTATATTATTTGAGGTATTTACACTAATCAAAATACAAATGAGGAAGTACATAAGAATTTTCTGAGGATGGATAAATTTATGTAAATACAAAGAATTTGTACACCTAATAAAATCCTTGTTCACCTTGCTATTAATACTCGTTCACAGGTGAGGATTGAAAAGGAAACGTAATAAAACCCTTTAAGACGAAACTAAATGTCTTAAACCGGAAGGAGTACCTGAGGTTCTTTAACATATGACGTACTCTCGGAAACAGTACGGAACTTGTACTCTTCTTGTCCTTGTGCCCTCTGTCGGAACCCTTTCGACTCTTGTTGTGATAAATATCCTCCCTTTTTTCTGACTCCAGGAGTTAAAGTGAAAAGTTCGATTATTGGACACTAGACACGTTCAATGAATGTGAAAATTTTATGACCGTAGCAATGTTATCTTTGACTCCGTATAATTCTAGGACTTCTCAAATAAACTCGTCTTCACACAATCAACGAGTCAGTACAGGTTGAGAAACACTGGGGTACCTGACGTCGGGTGGCCCGAGGAGACAAGTACCCTAAGAGGTCCGTTCTTATGACCTCACCCAACGGTAATGAAAGAGGTCCCGTAGAAGGATTAGGTCCCTGACTTGGATCCAGAGAAGACAGGCGACGTCCGACTAACGTCTGGCTAATAATAAAACTCCTTTTTGACTAAGTTTAGACCGCGTGCTTTAACCTGAACCAATCCTGTTGAAACAACTGTCCGCGTCCCCTTTCTGTATGTCTCTTCCACGTTTCGTATCTTCCTTTAACACCCTAACCGACATTAAATGTCGGGATAACTGACAATCGCTACCAAATGGAAATCCGAAACTAAGAATCTGTAAAGTCCGAATCCAAACCAAAAGAATAAGTCAGGTGAAGTAAGGTTCCTGGAGGTGCAAATTACTTACAACACCCATTTTATCTCTATCGTGTATTACAAGTTACAACAACTTTTTAATTCATGTTTTGCTTCCGCTTTATAGATCGTGTAACTGTAAGTCAAGTAAGTAAGTTGTTTGTGAGTAACTCTCCTAAAATCAAAGTGAACCTTGATTTATTGACTAAACTTGTTTTGTTTCTACAGAACGGAACACCTCACTCGTAACATCATTGACGTATTATTCATGTACCATCTTATACAACACCTCTTCCTTTACCGTGGGGTGAGGTCAGAAGAACGGACCTCTTAGGGTACCTGTCTCCTCGGACCCCCTGATGTCAGGTGCCCCACCGTCTCTCGGCCTGTGTTGAGTCGGTGACTTGGTGGTGGTGGTATTATACAACGTTCAATGTCCCGTTCTGGTATGTTCTCACGTTCCGACTCCCGCGTTCTCCGGTCCGTCTCGTGTGACGTTTCCGTTGCAAGGTCGTCTAAACTTCCACTGTCTCCAAGGGTACGACGACAGATTCCTTTTCGCAAACTCCAGCTCCCTTGTCAGTCACGTTTCCGGTGTCCACCCTCGTTGTGTCACAACGGAGTCTTCGGTGTTCGTCCGGTACGCAACACGACTCGTCCAATCGACCTCTATCTCTTCTCTAGTCTCTCCACCCCCACCCCTCCGTTCTAGTTCGTGTCGGAAAATCCGGTAAGTCCCTGTAACCGAAAAGAAAGAGAGACTTCATACACAGGCATACGAGTCAGTACAGGTTGAGAGACGTTGGAGGATCTGACGTCGGGCGGGTCCAAAGAGAAGGTACCTTAAAAGCTCCTTTCTTACTACCTTACTCAACCGGTAGAGGATGACGTTCTCTTGAAGGGTTTGGTCCATAGTTCGGGTCCAGAGAGAGTGGAGACCGTAATCGACGTTTAAGAAATGGTGACGTGGTACACCCCGAAGAGAAGGCTTCGTATGAACTATATTAGACACAATGTCCATATGTTGTACCACTAAGTACTAAAAATTTCCAATATGAGATAATTATCAATAATATTTTTTAGAGACCGAAAACGAGACTTACTTTGTGCCTCGGTTGTGTCCCCAGAGAACACTGAAGGTAAATTGTCCTTAAAAGATCGGTGACCCACCTCTATAATAGACTATTCCCACCTTCTCTCTTTTTGACAATCCTCCCATAACGGTATTAAATCTGTTCGACTACTCTACCACTGTGGACACTCTTTACCAGTCTCTATGATCTTTTTAATATTTATCTTTCGGTTGTCTTAGAGGACTGGTTCAGATCCACCTTTTTTCTCCCACTAGTTTTATTACCGTTTCTAAATCCGACTTTCCTTCCTACCCCACTGTCATTGTTTCCCTCCCTCCCGTCCGTCCCCCACCACTCCCTGACCTAGAGTGAGACCTGGCGACGAACCTGACCCTACAACTGAGAGAATCTACGAGGGTACCACTGCGGTTTACCCGTCACCCATTGTTTCGTACCGAGTGTCTCCTCTCTCCGGACTCACCCCATAAATAACCCTCAGTATTCGGATTGGACTCACACCATAACCTCTTCTGAGAACTCTCAGAGAACCTATCGTTCTTCTAGACTGGTCAAGTAGGATTTCCTTTAGTCAGGACTTATAAGTAACCTTCATGACTACGACTTCGACTTTGAGGTTGTGAAACCGGTGGACTACGTTTCTTGACTGAGACTAGGACCTTTCTAACTTCCGTCCTCCTCTTCCCCTGTTGTCTCCTCCTCTACCAACCTATCGTAGTGGTTAAGTTACCTGTACTCAACTCATTCGAGACCCTCAACCACTACCTGTCCCTTAGGGTCGTACGTCGTCAGGTACCCCAGCGTTTCTCAACCTGTACTGACTCGCTGACTTGACTTGACTTGACTTATTCGGACTCTTATTCGAAATTCGAAACTCTGGCCTCTCCGTCCTTGTCTCGCTCCTCCAGGACCCTGAGTCGCTATTCTACCCTTTTCTCCTTGGCTCCCTCCTCTGATATTCCTTCGTAGGTTCTCCGTCCTCTTTTTAGGACTCCCACACCACAGAACCTTCGGTTCACTTTCCTCTCGAAACTCCGACTCTTAGTAGGCGGTACAGTGTCCGACACGTCGTTGGTCCATTCTACTCCACCCCTACCCAGTGACCCAAGCGAAGTGTCTCCGACAAACACTGACTACCCTCGTGAAAGTCACCTCACTACCCCTACCAAATTCTCTCTAGGCCCCTTCTTAGTACCGGAATTTCATGTCTATCAAGCCCGTCTTAAAACCGACACCTACTCTCGTCAACGACTGCCCTTGTCGCCCTTCCTGTCCTTCTCCAAAGAAAGAAAAATAAGAAAGATCCTAACCTCTTTAATGTCCAAAAACCATACGTTTATCCTCGCTAAATCATCTGTCTTTTTGATTACCACAGGTTAACCCATCTTTACTATCCCATTTGTAAGACTCGTGACCTCTTCCCTACCCTAATTCACCAAAACCCAACCTCGTGTCTTCCACTCCCCAGTCTTTTAAGAAAGATCTTTCTTCGTCTATCATTTATAAAGTCATAAACACCCAGGAGACCAGAGACAGAGTTGAAAAGACAACACCGATATTTCGGTGACACCCACCATGTAGTTACTTACCCGTACCTGAACAAGGTTATTTTGAAACAAAGTCGAGCAGTTTTAAAATTGAAGTATATGATAAGTATACAGTGTTTATATAAGAAGAAACCTAAGGGGGGAGGAGGCTAGAAAATTTTTGTTTACCGTCCGATACGTCTTTACCCGTCACCCGACCTAAACCCGGTGCCCGGTCTCAGACGTCTGGGAATTAGCTATATTGACCGTTCACATTGGATCTACCCATGTCTCTTTAACCTGTATTCACCACTCCCCTTAGACTTAAGAGACCTCACGAAGTTAAAAGAGTCACTTCATCGTGGGACTCTTACTCCTACTCACTCGTTTATATTTGCTAAAGTCCTCTGTTTGTTTCCGTATTTTATATCTCGCACCTAACTGGACTTTGTAGATTCATCTTGCGTAGAAGGGTGACGTGACTGGGGAAAACTCCAATCGCAGAACGTAGACTTCAGTTTCGACAAGTTCCTCCGACTCACAGAGGCGACGGTGCTACGTCTTAACAGTGTTTCAACCCGAGTCGTTTGACCAAGACGATAACTTCACAGTCCATCCTCCTCCGGTTCTAACTCTCAATAACGTATTCTCTCACAAGTATTACTAACATCCTTATTCTCTCTAAATAATTTGTTATTATGTCCTATGGGTTAATTTAGATTTAAAGTTTATTTCTTGTTTAGTAAAAATCACATTCGGAAAGGCCACTAATCCTCTCCCTCTCTCTGATATTTCGTCAGTTTCCTCGAAACGTTTGACCCCGTAGTTACCTAACTCCAGAGGAAACCCCTGCCTGCAACCCCTCCCCATGGTCTCTCCTGGTCCGTCTCAGTTTGTCGACGGGAACTCTAGGGTCGTCCCCGTCGGTGACCACTGCTGTTCCCAATCCCCAGTTGGTGACCTCTTCACTTACGGCGACGCACCTCCTCCTCTAGTGACCGCCATTCGGTAAGTTCCTTGATCGACGAGTCTCCCTAACTTCCATCACTATCGTAGTCGTCACGGTTCCTACTGTCTATTAAGTGAGTAGTAGACAAGTCGTGACACACCCCTGTACTTTATTTTTAATCAGTCCCAAGGTCAAGTCCCACTGGATCTTTTCAGTAAATCTCGATATAGTCCCCAGGAACTTACACTACGATTCTTGAATCCTGGTGAGTAAATAGCAGAATAAAAAATTAAAAATTTTATATATAAACCGACGTGATCCAGAATTGACCCCCGTACACTTAAGAATCGACACCGTACATCCTAGATCAAGGGACTGGTCCCTAGTGTGGACCAGGGGGACGTAACTTTAGAATCTCAGAATCGGTGACCTTTTGGTTCCTTCTGGGTCCTGACGACCAAATTGTCACGGAGGGAAAGGCCCACTTCTTTTCGTCACTTAGTCACTTTAGTCATGTGGAGTGAGCTAAACCATATGGACTCACACTTTCACTAAATGTATGTACCTTGTGTACGATACCATATATTTATTCCCAACCCAGTCGACTTCGAAAAAAGAAAAAATTCGAAAATATTAGAAGACTAATAAAAATTTACTTTCGTTAAATCTTTTATGAAGTTCCTGAAAAAAAAAAAAACCGGACCTTGTTCACTCATTTTAATCTGACTTATTTTTCTCTTTCCAACTAGGGAATTTTATACGTGACCTGCGAACGTACCCGCGACGTCCCACCCGAATTCCTCCTCAGACCCTCCTCGGTCGCTCCTCCCAGCCCTGGACTTGGCCCACATTCAAGACTGGAAGGTTTTCTCCCTTTCACTTTCACTTTCACTTTCACTTCAACGAGTCGGCACACACTGGGGTACCTGTGGTCCGAGGAGGCAAGTACCTAAAAGATCCGTTCTCATGACCTCACCCAACGGCGAAGGAAGAGGTAGGTCTT
The DNA here is from genome assembly GCA_006410555.1 of Capra ibex. NCBI lineage: Eukaryota > Metazoa > Chordata > Mammalia > Artiodactyla > Bovidae > Capra > Capra ibex. The sequence goes on from SJYO01000647.1 coordinate 19,760,220, forward strand.
CTCCCTTCTCCGTGTGTTTGCAAAGGGCTCTTTAGTGCAGGGAGGGACCGGGTGAAGTCGCACGTGAGGGGTGAGGGGAAGAGGTAGTTGTAGGTCCAACAGTGATCCTAGACCTTTGTTGAGGTTCCTCTGTGTCTCCCGGAAAGTTCAAAAGTTTTATGTCAGGTGACCCGTTACGACCGATTCTACACACCGGTGGAGTCTTCTTCACTCGAGAACGATAGGTTAGTCTTCACTTTTTACGAAGCCAAGAATACTAATGTTATCTCATTCAGGTCCTTTTGTGCTGTCCCAGTCACCTCTTCGTCGTTTGGGTGTCGCAGATGTCTTTAGGAGGGACCCCCAACCACCCCTACCGTCTCGCCCTGTCCTCTGTCTGATCCACTAGCACTTTCTGAGATTGGGTGGAGACCTCCGATTCAAGGGTCCCTCGTCACCCCCCTACAGACACGTGTCGGACAGGGGTTAAAGGTCTCGTCGAGGACCGTCTCTCCTCTACTTATTTGTGAACACCTCAGTTATTTACTCATGTCTTGTTCCTTCCTTTGGACCTCCGCGAGGAACCGACGGAAACCGGAACCCGTTTAATTAAACGTAGAGACTCGGAGTCAAAGGAGGTGGAGGTGTGGAAAACGTTACTTCTTTACTTTATCGTGACTTGAAACTCCTCATCACTAAGAACGATAATGACTTTCCCTTTCTCCATTCCTTAGTAGAAGCGGACCATCCTTGTATTAAAATAAAATAAAATAATAATAAAAAATTATAAAATAAAATAAAAACTAAAAAATTTAAAAATGAAATGAAATGAAATGTTATGACATAACCAAAACGGTATGTAACTGTACTTAGGTGGTGCCCACATATGTTCGAGGGTTAGGACTTGGGGGGAGGGTGGAGGGTGGGGTATAGTAGAGAGACCTAGTAGGGGCACGTGGTCGGGGTTCGTAGGACATAGGACATAGCTTGTATCTGACCGTGAAGCAAAGAATGTACTATCATATGTACAAAGTTACGGTAAGAGGGTTTAGTAGGGTGGGAGAGGGAGAGGGAGTCTCAGGTTTTCAGGCAAGATATGTAGACACAGAGAAAACGACAGAGCGTATGTCCCAGTAGTAATGGTAGAAAGATTTAAGGCATATATACACAGACATATGACATAACCACAAAAAGAAAGACCGAATGAAGTGAGACATATTAGCCGAGATCAAAGTAGGCCTTGTATTAAAATCTTTATTGGACTTTTAAAAATTCCCCCGGTCACGAAATTGATGTAAAAACCCTTTAGACCCTGAAAAGACCTCCAGGTCAGCAATTCTGAGGCTCGAAAGTGACGTCCCCCGTACCTAAGTTAGGGACCACGCCTTGATTCTGGGGTACGGTGTGCTACGTCTGTTTTTTTTTTTAAAAAAAAAATTTAACCCTTGAGGACTTTGAATCTTCTTTTTATAGGTTCATTTCCACTTTTTAATGAAAGATCAGATACAGTTAAGTATATCTTCTGTCAATGTATGTTATAGATGTCTTTTAGGGACCCTTGTCTATTGTAGGATCCTTTTTTATACTATACATTTATCTATTTGTCGTCGTACATTTATCCCTGGTCCCGAAGTTGGGGTTTAAGTCCGAATACATAGAACCTTGCACTTCCCGTTTAAAGATCTCCCTCAGAGTAGAGGGTGCGTCTTGGGTCTAGAAGAGTCGTTATCACTTTAGATCTAAACCTCGGTCTCAATTTGTGGAGGATTCTGTCAGGTTCGGTTTCAAAAAAGGAAGGTTTTTTAATCAGAGATCGTTAAGGGTGGGGGGGGTGCGGTGGGAACGAAACGGTGACCGAGACTGGAGACTTCGGAGGTCTCCTTTATGTCCGGTCGGTCTTCCTGTCCCGCAGCACAAGAAGACTGGTAACAATGACGAAGAGTGTCGACACATACGTCCCCTGTGAGGTCTTCACAAGTGACGTAACTTGGACCGGAACGGAAAAGAGCGTCACTGTAGATTGTCTACTTTGTCGGGACCAGAGGTAGTGATGCTGTAGTCCTGACGACAACGGGACACTCTACAGTCGACGTTCGTAACTAGACTTTTGGGAAACCCTTCTATCTACAGACGAGACTAATTGAGTCAGTCAGTTCTTCGTCGACAACTCCCGGATGATGCACGGTCCGGGACAACATTCACGACCCTCGGATAGAGGATTTTTTTATCCGTCCAGTGGGAGCATGGAAGACACACTCTTTCGTCTTACGTATTCCTTATAGTCTAGAAGGTTTCTCACTGTTCACGATTCCCCTTTTTATCTTCGTCCATACTCCGTAATCCTCACAACTTACCTTCCACACCACCAAGGTCACGTTCGTCCTATTGGTGAGGAATCCCTCGCACCGTCCGACATACTTCAGGACGTCCCGGTCGGACACACCACCCGTCCTCGTCTCACTCAAATCGCCTCTTCCCCCTGGGGTTTCTACGACAGTCCCTCTACCTCTCCTCCCGACGTCCTCGGGGGTTGGTGTGTCCCGATGGCTCGAGACTATACACCGATGCTGGGTGAGGTAAAGTTTCTGAAACTTACCTTCGTGCTTACACTTGAAAGAGTTAAAAATGTACCCAGGGTGCGACTTTACCATTATAACACCTCTATGACACAATTTATTTTGTGTGATGATGTCAGGACAGTGAACAAAGGAAAATGAAAAATTAGTACCAACGGTCCCTTGAATTTGAGGTGTACACTGAGGATAAGACAAGGACGACCAACCCCAACCAAACCCCAGAACGTGTGGGAAGATTCTTGAAACCGAACATAAGGTCAACTTTACTCCTAGGGAACCTCTCGAATCTCGTCTCCTCACTGTACCATCCCGAAAAATGTTTTCTAAGGGAGGTCGATGACATGACTCTAATTTAGCGTCCTCCAGCGAGAACCTTCTCCTTCGGGGCAATCCTCCGACACCGGTGCTATGTCCCCTTTACGACCACCGAATCGGGCCCCCATCGTCACCTCCGCTACTCTACATCAACCTTGACCTACATAAAACTTCCATCGCGAATGGTCCTAAAGGACGTCCTAATCTACACCCTAGGCTGTGTCGTCTTCCTCGGTGTCCACGGTCGTTACTAAAACCGGACACCCTCGACCTTCCTACCCCGACGGTGACGGACTCGCTCCTTCTCGTCCTCTGACATTCCTACGGGTACTCAAATTCTTATTCCCTGACCCCTCTTTTTCGCCTTAGTCTTTTCCTGGTTCTTCCCTCCTCCGTCTTCCACCTCTGGACCTCGGTTTTCCTTCTTGTACAGAGGTCCCTTTCGTTTCTGTAGTCGCACAGGGAACGGGGCTCTCCGTCTCAACTCTTGTCTCTCGCCTGGTAACCTAAGTTCACTACCTCCAGTTCTCTAAAAAGCCTTATCAGATTGGTTTTCGGACTATCGTCACCCGAACGGACTCTTACTGTCCTTTCCGAAACCTGTGTCGTTCGTACCTTTTGAGGTCCTTAAAATGACCTTTTCCCTCCTCTCTCTACTCCGTATCGACTGTCCATGAATCCCCGGTCTCTCCCTAAGATTTAAAACTACCCCAGTTATTGTTGTCCATACCCAAGATGACTCTTAGTGTGTTATCTCTCCTTTTGACTACTACATCCCATTTGCACCTGGTGACGACCGAAGGCCAAAGGGACCTCTACTCCTCCCTAAGGTAGGTCCCGTGTCCGTCTGAACGGACATCCTTGGTCCCGTCAAGGAGAAGTGACATTCGTACACCTACGACACCACTTCCCAGAGAAGGTCGACGAAGTAAACCAGTCACTTCACCCTTCGTTTGGGTAGTTGTCGACCTCCAGAACGTTTCACTCAAGCTTCGCATTGTATCCGTAGGTCCTCTCTCGATCTCCGTTACTTGACCCCTTTGTCTCCGACTATTCCCAGGGGTACCATGACTGCCCACACTCAAATTTCGCTCTGGTCAGTCGTGCCGTCACACAAAAGAGATCGGCGAAAGGTGACGTTTCCCGGTCCTCATCGGATGTGGGTTCCGACACCGTGGACGGTTCGAAGGGACCTCGAAGGGACCATCGAGTATGCCATTTCTTAAACGGACGTTACGTCCTCTGGCCTCAAGCTAGGGGTCCAGTCCTTCTAGGGGACCCATAAGACTGGACCTCCTAAGGTACGTGTCTCCTCGGACCACCCGATGTCAGGTACCCCAGCGTTCGTCAACCTGTGCCGACTCGTAGATTTCGAAATGTGTGTATCTAAACTGGGAAGGTTTGTTTATAAACGACTTACCGGAGACATTAGTGTCGTCATTGCAATTATTTTGACGAAAACGCGCCTCTTGGTTGAGTGGGCGGAGAGTCCACTCCGCCGCACGAGAACGTGACGGAGGGACACCGGGACCGCCCTTGACGCCGACGACTCCGTGGTCTACTTTATCACGACGGCGGAGGGCCGTTTACAGACGATGACGTTTATGCGGTTCTGTTGTAGATGTTACTAAAAGAGTGACGAGACCCGACCACTCGTGATTTTTGTTCCCGGACTGGTTTCCGATTAGGACCTACCGGTCCAGTAGGGGAGGTAAAAGGTAAGAGTAAGAGTCATGCCTCGTTTCATTAGGGATGATTTCCTGAGAGGAAAGGACCCTTCCAAAGGTAGAATCGTCTGTTGAAATTTATAGGTCATGGGGAGTCCTCGGTTCCGTTAATCAGTAACTTAAAGTTCGTAGACACCTTTCTAGTTACGTTCTTTATGAAATCTACGTTTTTAAACGTAACACCGAAGAGGGAACGTGTGACAGAATATCTACCTTATAATGAGCAAAACAAGAGAAGCTGAAAACCAAATTGAGAGACCAATCATCCAAAACGATTAAAATGAAAGGAGGAACAATACATAAAAAGTAAACTAACAATATAAATGTCAAAAGACTCAGGAAAGAACGAAAGACTACAAGAAAAAGAGGTACCATAAAACGAACAAGGTAGGAGTTCCTGAAATTACAGTATCAACGGAGTAAAAGAACGTGACAAGAGGGAGGTCCCGAACTGATCCCAACTAACCAACCAAACTTTAGAGAGAGAAAGTACAAACCCCGAAAACGGTTTACACGTCGGTAGGAACTGATAGTATAACTTTTCACTCCGGTGAAGAATTTTTCGACTAAACTATAAGATGTGTATACCCAATTTGAACAACTGACCAACCAAGAAAAAATACCCCGACCAGTAAAAATAATACCTTGGGACTTTGTAAACGTGAAGAAAAAAAGACTCCGACAATCTAAAGATGTGTTTTTTCTCCCAGTAAACAATATCGGTCTCACCATAGGTTCGTATCCGAAACGCCAACTTGAAGACTCCCGTCCCACCCCTTTTCCCGACACTAGGACTGTTAATGAAACATCTGTAATTAACACAATTAAAGTCGGACCACGAGTAGGGTCAAAAGGGAACAAGAAACACAGGGGTTTAAAGTTTGAAGAAGTTTAGGTTTCGAAACCAATAAATCAAAGGGTTCTCTTGTCTAGAGCCGACAGAATGACCAACACCGTCCCCCTCTAATAACAGACTACTCACGGACCCCCTGTTACTGGGTCGACCAGTCATGAGTGAGTCGATTACGAAAAGGGAGGACTTTCAGAACGGCTGCTGGGACCAGGGATCCCAGAGGTCCGGGACTCGGACACTTGGTCAACCGAAAGAAAAGAAGGTCTAGGTGGAGGTGAATCCAACCTTACAGAGGGGAAGGATCCAATCAAAGGGACTACAGATAAAACACAGGGGTTTAAGTACCTTTAGAGAGAAGATGACACAGGAGAAAAAAAAAAAAATTAGTTTAAAAATAAGATCGAGGTAAATTTTAAGAAAACGTTGATGATCAGCCAAACTCCTTCCACCCCTTTATTCACAGATACCCCGTAGATGGTAAAAATTTGTCTTCCAAAACCCCCAAACTTTCTATAAATAAAGTAACGGGGTCCAGAATGAACGTCGAATACCCTAGAAATCAACGTCGCTCCCTTGAGAATCGACATCGCACACGTTAGATCAAGGGACTGGTGTCTAGTTTGGGTCCGGGGGACGTGACCTTCCGTCTAAGAATTGGAGATATGGTGGTCCTTCAGGAGATTTGTCTTCAAAATTTGCCGTTCAAAACTTCTCTGTCTCCCTTTTCATGTCTCCTACCCCCGTAACAGACCTTTCTCCCGAGTCTACCGCGGACCATCCCGACCCGTGCACCCTGTCGAACTGCCCTGACTCGAGGACCCGTCTCGACTCTTTCCAGACTAGGTTTTCAACGTCTCTCCTCTGGTCTCCTCGGACCTCGTGTACCCCCGTCACTTGTACTCGTAAAGTATCGAAACGAGATCCCTCAGGACGAACCCGGTTTGGTAGTATGTACATTAGTTGAAATACGGTTGGAAAAGATTCGACTCGTACTCGCAGGTCCTCGTTCCGAGAAGGATGGGTTGGACAAGTTGAGATGGGAGAAGACAGCACAAAAAGACTCAGGGGGGGTAATAACGTCGCAGAGACTGTCTTGAACCGTAATAAAGTGACAATAGATTTACACTCGTCCGGACTAGAGTGTCTGGACAGAAGTATAAATTTTTCCTCAATATTTGTTTGTTGTCCCCGAAGGGTCTAGTGAGTGTCAACCATTTCTTATGTGGACGTAACGTCCTCTGGGACCAAGTTAAAGACCCAGTCTTTCTAGGGGACCTCTTCCCCATCCGATGGGTGAGGTCATAAGAACCCGAAGGAAACACCGAGTCGCCCATTTCTTAGACGGACGTTACATCCTCTGGACCCAAGCTAGGGACCCTACCCTTCTAGGGGATCTCTTCCCTTGCCGATGGGTAAGGTTATAAGACCGGACCTCTAAAGGGACTGACATATCAGGTACCCCAGGGTTTCTCAACCTTTGTTGACTCGCTGAAAGTGAAAGTGGATATTTGTTGTTCCAGGATGTTATGTCGGTTCTCTTGATATAAGTGATGGGACACTATTCGGTATTACCTTTTCTTATAAAAACATTTTTTTCTTACATACATGTGTATATTTTCACTTTCACTTCAGCGAGTCAGTTCAGACTGAGAAACACTAGGGTGGCTGACGTCGGATGGTCCGAGAAGACAGGTACCCTAAAAGGTTCGTTCTAATGACCAAACCCAACGGCAAAGAAAGAGGTCTCCTAGAAGGGCTGAGTCCCTTGTTTGGACCAGAGGTCGTAAAGTCCTTCTGAGAAATGGTAGACTCGGTGGTCCCTTAGGGAAATACATATGTATATACACATTGACTTAGTGAAACGATATTTGATCATTAATTATGTTGTGACATTTAGTTGATATGATGTTATTTTTTAAAATTTATTTTTTATTGTTATTTTTATCCCAAGTGACAGTACCTTTTGACAGTGTATTTTATAATTCCAATCTTCCTGGAATTCTGTGACAGATCGAATATGAAGACACGGAACACCACCTTGACATGAGTCCTTCACTGAACTTTACCAGTAGTGCTGATGGCTGTCCGGTGCACCTGTTTCCCTGTCCCGACTTCGACCACGACATTTTGGAGACCTCCTCAAGGGACCTGGTGCAACGGACCACCACTCGACTACCGACTTCGAGAGTCGAAGAGGTGGATGTTTTGACGTGTTCATTTGCGGGACGAGTGAATATTCTGCCAACATTTCAGTGTACAACATTAAGTCTAGTTTTATCTAGTAATTGTCGCGTGATGTAAAACATAAGTTTCTATTCCATTACCTTAAACGACCCTTAAAACGATGTTTCATACACCTTACACGGGATGGAAGTTAGGAAGAAATTTAAGTCATGTAAGGGACTAGAATACTTTGAATGTTAAGTCATTAGAGAGAAATCTCTTCCCTTTTCTTGTTTCCGTCTTCGGACTGAAAGAGATTTGTGACCTTAAACGAAGAGTTTAATCTTTATTAAGTCTCGTATGAAGAGACTGGGTGCAGACGACGACAATCGAGTTAAAACGAGAAAAGAACTGACTACGACACTTTTCGAATTTACGTCGTTTTTGTAGGGTTCACTGGTAGCCACCTACCTACCTATTTGGGTCACCCCATATATGTATGTTACCTTATAATAAGTCGGAATTTTTCTTTTCTTTAAGAGTGTGTACTCTTGTAGTCACTTGGACTCCGAAAAGTAGATTCACTTTATTCGGTCAGTGTTTTTCTGTTTGTGACATACTCAGGTCAATGTACTCCACGAATCAGGTAAGTATGTCTGTCTTTCATCTTACCATAAATAGTCCTGGACCTCCCCTTCCCCTCAATAGGAAGTTGTCCATACCTCAAAGTTAAAACGTTCTACTTTTCAGAAAACTTCTACCTACCACCGTTACAAACGTTTCACACTTGTATGAAGTACGGTGACTTGACGTACTAATTTGTACCAATTTGGTCAACTGGTTTATCAGAGTAGAAAAAGTAAATATACGTTTTCTTTAGCAAAATTCATTGAAAAATTTGTCGTTCTACTATTTTTACCATACTCACAGTGGATTTGAAAGAGGAGTGCCACACTCGAACATATGAATAGAATAAGGAATAGTAACTCAGCGTCCCGTCCTAGATCAAAGGTCCCGTCTGGGTCGTTCCCCTCCGTACAGGTACCGGGCTCTCGAGAGAGTAGGGAGTGACAGGAGGCAGGACGTCCTGTTCGCGAGAATTTGAAAGTCCCAAGGAAGAAAAGGACGTTTAAAACCTCGTTTCAAAACAAAGACAAAAACAGACGGAGATTGCGACCCTGGGGTCCTCCACCCCGTTGTCGGGAGGAGAGGTTAGAAGTACGGAGGAGGACGTGGGTGGACAGGTTCCTCTCGGGGAGTGCGCTCGGAACGACTGGTTGGTGGGGAGGGCTGGGGTGAACCCTGGACCCGGAGTTTAAAGGTACAGTCCCACTTTGTTCCCACATTTATAAATTCAAAAATATGGACACCATTCTGTTCTTCACATCACGAGCGAAGCCGTCGTGTATATGATTTTAACCTTGCTATGTCGCTTCTAGTCGTACCGGGGACGCGTTCCTACTGTGCGTTTAAGCACTTCGCAAGGTATAAAAACTAAGTACAGTTACATACCGTTTTGGTTATGTCATAACATTTCATTTTATTTCATTTTTTTTTTTTCTGTTCTTCACATCGATTACGACAAAAGATGCCACTATGCCCACATATAAAACTATTGTCGTTAATGTCCGAGTCATAACATTCGTCATGCCGTCCGGTGACGGGGGACGTCCGAACAATTGCGTCTCTCTTGACTTGATTTCGTCAACAACTAAAATATTGTTGTTGCTGTTCTTACCAATTGTACCATTTACAATACGATGCATATAAAACGTTAAAAAAAAATTTACCCTTTTTATTTCCGCGAAGTCACGTAACATTCACACATTTAGGTAATCGTACAGGTCTTAACTTTAGTCTTCTCCCCTGAAGGGATCACCAGGTCACCAATTTTTAGACGGAACGTTACGTCTTCTGTGTTCAAGCTAGGGACTATCCCTTACTTCCAGGGTGTACGGTTCCTCGAGACTCGAACTCGTGGTGTCGATCATCTCTCAAATACGTGGTGTCGTCTCTAGAAAGGACGACGCCGCTTCTGGGTACCGTCGGTTTATTCATTTATTAAATAAAATTTCATAGTCTTTTCTTCAAAATTTTTTAGACTACGAGTACGGAGACATCAGAATGTGTAGACGGTGTGTTGTCTTCCGTAAGTTCAGATGAGCAGTCCGACCAACTTAACGGTACCTAAAGATGTATGGTTCAACGTTCACCAAAGTCACTTAACAAGAGTTCTAACTCTAAAGACCTACTTCAAACTTCCGTAATATTCTTTCTACTGAGTTTGTCGAAAGTTTCGATGATTCGAAGTTCATAATCTCTTTTCCTTTCTCAATGTCCCTGAGTGAAAATTTTACTCAGGTAAAGTCGTTCAGGACAAAGGTCTGAAGATTTACTGCTCCTACCGGCCATTTACAGTCGGGAAGGTAATCGGTCCTGGAACCCGTTAACAGACCCGGTCAGACACAGAAGTCCGTCGATTCTATAGTAGTAGGGTAAAACGTCTACATCGTTAGGAACACGGGTCTCTCCGTTTCTTTAAACACAGTTCAGTGTGTTTTTCAACTCCACACCAGACACAGGTCCTGAGTCCCCAGGGCAGAAAGACTTGGACACGAATAAAGACGAGGTAGTACGAGACAAAATGCATTGAAGAGACAAACGGGTGGTGTAAGATCTCACTTTTATAACACACACACAGGCAGTGAGTCAGTACAGACTGAGAAACTCTGGGGTACCTGACATCGGGTGGTCCGAGGAGACAGGTACCTTAAGAGGTCCGACCTCACCCAACGGTACGGGAAGAGGTTCCCTAGAAGGCCTGGACTCCTAACTTGGGTCCAGAAGGTGGAACGTCCGTCTAAGAAATGACGTTACAAACTGATGGACCCTTCCACTTTTACAATAGGAAAGATTAATAACACATTTTTTCAGAAACCCACAGGGTCCGACAACGAATAGACTCTTTTCCACCTACCAATAGACCTAAGTCTCTGATTTCTGTTCTTAGACTCAGACACTACAACGTACTTAACCAATTGGAGAGACTTAGACTAAGGAATAGACAATTTTATATACGAGTTAAGTTTCACAAAAACAGTTCACCCTAAACAACCACGTACATAAAAAATATTGTATTTCTTTTTCCCAAAAGTTTCTCACCAGGTCTTTCTGGACCCCAAAAGGGTCCTTCCCAAGTTTCTTGTTTTGATAAAAGTTCTATTTTGATTCGAGAATGAACGGAAAGAAGTGACTTTTAAAGAGTGTTCATAAGTCACCCCAAGAGTCCCCGATGTACCGTCTACCAAAACATTGTCGGACTTACACCCTCGTCTTTATTCTACCGGTCGATAGAGGCTAATCCAATCTATCATTTCTGTGAACGTTTTTACCATTGAAACACTAACACTAAGAGTTAAAAAACAAAGTTTATATGTCAATAAAAGTGATTTTACAATAAAGACAATTTTATGTTACTCAAATAAGTTACCTGTAGTGGTTAAGTTACCTGTACTTAAACCCGTTTGAAGTCCTCTACCACTCCCTGTCCCTTCGGACCGGACGACGTTAGGGACCCCAGAGTTCCTCAACTTGTACTGAACCGTTGACTTGTTGTTGTGTTGTATTACCCAATAATGACAATTAACTCTATTTAATTATTTATAAAGTTTTTAAAAAGTCAAGATTAAAATTATACTATTTAAACTGTCTGTATCGGTGTATGTGTTTTCGAGAAATTTTTTAAAAATTTAAAATAAACCTCCTATTAACGAAATGTTGCAATCAAAGACGACATACTGTTGTACTTAGTCGATATTTATGTATATATAGGGGAGAGAGAACTTGGAGGTAGGGTGGTCATGGAGAGGTGCGGTGGGGAGATCCTATAGTCTCTAGTGGTTCGACTCGTGCTTTCGAGAAACTCCCAGAGTTAAAAAGTCTTACTTTTTACAGAACTCTAGGTTTTAAGCCTCTTGATGATGATGTTTCAGGGCATCTTTATCATCTTAAAAATGAAATATAGTAACCGGAAATTTCTTTTTTTACATAGTGTACTAATTTTCTACGTACAGAAACTACCTTTTAAATCTCTTAATATCTATTTATACTTCTTCCTTTGACATAGTTATTAAGGTATTATGTTTCTTGACAACAGTAAAAAAAAAACATGAAAAGAGGAGTAGGAAATTAACACTTATAGATTGGACACTAAAACGGTCCGAAGTCTCAAATTTAACCCGTCGAGCTTCTCAAAATCCGTCAATAAACGACCGGGAGCCTGTGTGGACGTCCTAAAGCTGAGGTGGGGTTAGTAGACTAAAGAAGTTCCCCACAGAGCACACAAGAGTAATGACTGAGAACCCAATAGTAAACAGGTGGAATAGGAAGGAGAGAACGAGACGGGTGTAACCTCGACCCCGTCGATTCTAGACGTGTTGGGTGGTGGAGGAAGGCCCAGGTCACAGAAGTAAAAGAGCCCCACGGGACGGACTATACACGTCCTGGAGACCCCTGTGTCTTCCTCCCTGGCTCGCACGACCTTAACCAGGACCTACGGTTTTTCGGAACGACACTCGCTCCAGAGGGAGGAGGTCGTCGCATACAGGATTCCCGTCAATTACCTCACGTCAAAAGGATGTCCATAGAAAAAGGAGTTGTAGAGGAAATTTTTTTTTTACAAAAACCCCCATAAAAAAAAATACACCTGGGAAAAATTCCAGAAATACCTTAAACAATTTTATGACAAAAATGAAATATGAAAACGAAATATATGAAAAAAAAAAAAAACGAAATTTTATGACGAAAACCCAAAACCGGTACTCCGTACATCTTAGAATCGAGGGGTCGGTCCCTAGTTTGGACGTCGGGGACGGAACCTTCCCCTTCAGAATTGGTGATTTCGGCCCTTTCAGGACTGTAGAAGAGGGAAATTGAGGACGCGTGAAGGATCAGGACTCAATCCTCGGGTGCCTCTCAATCTCCATCCCGTCAAATGTGTCACTTATGACTTACAGTGGTCTTTGTCAAAGGGACTCCACCAGTCCCAAGTCTTGAAATTCCGAATCATAAAATATCGTTGTGAATAGTTTGAAAACCCAGAGTCCTGGTGGAAAGAATTTTTAATCACTCTCGGAGTCTCTCGAATACACATACACATACAGTTATAAATGGTGCAATCTTTAATAATCCAACCACGTTTTCATTGATACCAAAGTCTGGGACTTAAAATTTAGTATTTATCCGAGTTTATGAAGAGATAATTAGTTTTATCCTTGGTACCGTTAGTTATGTAAAAACGGTTACTCTTTACAAATAAGGACTTCATATTTTTCGACAAAGCCCTAAACTGTATGCGAACCTTTAGTAAAGACACAGGACGACTGACCGTCCCTTCGTCAAAGGGACGGTTTTCAACACCTCTACGAATTTCTTCACTGTCAGTCAACCACTCTCCAGTTCACTTGCATCGTCTACCCCGTTTTGAAATATCGTTTTAAACAAGTTGAAAACTTCACAACCAACACGTTACACGCCAATCCGGAACGTCAAAAACTACGTAGAGTAGATAAACGACTCGTATGAAGAGTCTACAATACCAAAGAGACCCTAAGTCTTTCGACATCACCTAGTCTCCCGGTCGTCTGGTGGTTTGTCGCTGGTCCTGAGAATAAAAACCACGTTTAAAACCGAAACCCTTCACGAAACCTCGAAGAGGAGGTAGGTTGGTTACTCGACCAGCAGTGATTAGCATATTTTGGGCAAAAACAACGTGTTGTGTTAGATTAGTTCTTTACCAAGAACAACAATCCATCTTGTTCGCTTCTACTGTCAAGTTTTGTTCTGAGAAAAGCTAAACACCAGTGAACTACTCCGTCGGTGAGTGACTCGAAAAAGTGTAAAGGTTACACGAAGTTTGCGGTGTGTTGGTGTCCTACCAACTACGACTTAAGAACCCCTTGAAGAACACATCAACATTCACCCAGTCGAAGCTACTAGGAGAGTCAGCCAGCAAGAGTTGAAGGTTACCGACCGGTGACGCGACGAGCAGAAGTTCCGAGATCGGAGGAAACGTTTTGAAGAACTTAGCGGTTACGTGACATACAAGTAATCGTCAAGGACCCGGTTTACGCAACAACCACAATGCTCAACAGAGACGACGAAATACTGGGTGAAACTTGAGGTTATTCTTTTAGAGAGTTTAAACGAAAAACAGATTGTGGTAAAGGTATTAGATTTTATGTATCTTTTATTTATCGTTCGTTTTTAAGTAATATTTTTTGTATTTCGTTCTTCACACGTAATTTTACTATACATTACATTGGTGTAAATAAATTCTTTAATAGGGTATAGTTTACCGTTTCAAGTCGTTACGTTTTGACTTTAATGAACTCGTGGTTGGATTATTTCGTCTATTAAAACTTTATAAATGATTAAAAAGTTTTTATTGACATTATTGAGTAATGTAAAATTGTCTTTAGAATAAAAACACTTTTATTTGAATTTTAGTACAAAAAGACTTGTCTTGATATTTTTAAAATAAAAAACACTTTTTTCACACCATGGGGTAAGGAAGCACCTTTACCACCTTAGTACAGGGACGAAACAAATTAGACACCAAGAATTTAATAAAAAATTTTCAACCACAATTAAAGGATTAAACGTTTTAACAACTGCTTTGTCTTATCAAAAGAGTCAGGACAGTAGTGGGTGTAACAATAGTTGGACATCCCGTAGGTGAAGAGAACGGAAACTCTGTTTTCTGTTGTTTTATAAATATCCGTTAACCTTTTTTGGGTGGTGATACTTAAACTCTCGAACAAACCAAAACTAAAAAAGATAAACCCTCCCCTGACTGTAACCCAAACACGAACACTAAAACTATATATATACAATCAATAACAAAGATAACCGTTTTGTCAAGAGTTCGGAGTATCAATTCATTTATAAATTTTTAAAGTATTACAAAAGGTTTTTCGTGGTTCTGTCGGTTGACACCAAGATTCGTCGACTGGTACAAACAGAACAGACGGGTCTCTAACCTTTCTCTTACGATTCGGAGAAGAAAGAGTCTTCTCTATGTCGAGTCTTAGACGAAATTCTACTACGTCCAAGAAAAATCTTGACTCCATGAATCTGTCTTGATCCTCTAAGAGGTACTTAGTGCTTACCGAATTTCCAACTCTTTAGGATCTCCTTTTTGGGGTTCAAGTCAAAATGCGTCGTGGTCTTTCACTAGCGACTCTCCAGTGAGCCAATGGACGAACTTTCAAAGCACACAATGGATTCACAGAGCAACCCACCTACTACCGACAAGAGATACAGAACGTCCAACTGAGTCCACTCTGTAATGGTTCGTAAAAGACGAAAATTCCCCATAGTCCATTCACGGAAACCCACGAGTGGAAATCTTCGTATTTATTTTTCCTCTCACCAGATAAAACTTCAGACCCGGTGCAAGTCCGAATGAATCTACCCTCTACACAATCACCCAGAGACTATTAACGTTCAACCTCGGTAAGTGGAGATTCCCCTTTCTCACATCCATCAGAAACTCCTAGTGTATTAACCCTTCCTCTCCGACCTCGACCGAAGTCCGAACAGACACAGGTCCAGAGAGAGGATCAGGAAACGGACGGAGAGAGAAGACGAAGAACGAGGGAACAAACAAAGTAGAGAGTCTGGACAGTATACCGGTGTTTACACCGGTGTCGTTGAGACTCCAGTCCGAACGTTAAACCGTAGACTTTACTTTTTTTGTTATGTAGGTGGAGACTAAACCTTTTAAGGTCCCTTCTTGACGTATTCAGTCTGACCCAGGGTACGGTCTTCCCTGTCTTTTAAGACTATTTGCCGGAACTCCCTCCTTTTTTTACAAGAAATTTTACTACTCCATTCCTTCGTCACCTTAGAAAAAAAAAATTAACAAATTTAAAAACCGGTGTGGTACCTCGTACATCCTAGACTCAAGGGGATGTTCCCTAGCTTGGGAGTCGGGGACGGAACCTTTGTACCTCAGAATTGGTGACCTGGTAGTAACTTCAGGGGTCTTCGACACCTTAGAACTACGGTCCTCCCCGACCCCACAGTCTGTCCGAATGAGACAGTCTTTCCTTTACGGAAAATTACAGAAAGAAGAGACTAACTAAAGAAGACACTGGTCCCAGTCAAACGACTACGTTTCTTTAACCAATGAATTGTTAGAATATTTCTAGTTCTATGAATTGTAAAGACACGGACAAAGGAGGATCGTTATATCGAATTACTATGACATAGAGTCCTCCATCGACACTTCTAATGTCTTAGATTTCTACGAGATTCCTGGTCACGAATCGTACCGGGGACTATATATCATTCACAAACCAGTCCCTTTCGACAGTACTAATGACAACAATAATTATTGTTACGGTCTCTAGGTTAATCCTCTCAAACCCTTTCTGACACCCCGTACCGGAACTCTTTCGTCTTTACAGTAGTGAATAGACCCTGTATACCAGTCACGAGTTGGGCTCACACCTCTGCCTCGTGGAACTAAGTGAGTCAAGTGGGACACAATCTCATCCCGACCAAAACACCTGTTCCTACCTAGACGACACCTCCGACCTTAAGGTCATCTAGAAAGACATTTCTCCTTCTCTCATCTTCTATGGTCGAAGTGGAACTCCCTCAATCGTCGAATCACCCCTCGGTCTTGGTTGTGAGTACTTGTCAATTTCGTTGTTATACATGACATCATAATACTAGCACGTTTCAATTCTGGACGTAAACCACTACATACATCCTTCTGTTGTCAGACTTTCCTGTACCCGTTGTATATTGGACACTCTCAGAGATCCTTGAACTCTTGTACTCCACTAAAACAAAAAAATTCTAATAGTTAAACCCTGAAGGGACCACCAGGTCACCAATTCTGTGGCTCGAAGCTGACATCCCCGTACTCAAGTCAGGGACCAGTCCTTTGATTTTAAGGGGTGCGACGTATCGAGTCAGTATTTTATCCTCTTTTCTCTCTAATACTAAAACATTGACTCCCCTTTTTTTCACGACCAAATTTCACTACATTCTGTCGAATGTTGGGTCAATTCTCAAGACCTTATGGTGACTTCACTCTTTAGGACACAAGATCTAAACAACACCCTTCCACAGTATTGCCCACCGTAAACCCCTCGAGGACTCCCAACCCACCCCATGTAGACATACCTCCCCTCTTCTGTGGGATCGCTCCTTGGGCCTCGTTGACCTGCTAGTGCCGTGCACGTTAATAGTGGAGTAAAGGAGAGTCGAGATGCAGGTGACAAACAGGACGAAGGACCAAGACCTCGATCTGGGGTGCTGTAAAGAGAAACCGGTCGACCGTGTTACGGTCCGAAACGGTACGACGTCGACAAACCCCCTATCTCTGTCTAGGACTGGTTTCACCCAGATGTTTCTCGTGTGGTTCTAATTGGTTTATTTTATGTTCTTTTGGTACGTCCCAGAATTGAGGTCTACCCCTCCTTAAAGAATTACTTGACTTTGTAGAAAGGTTGTAACGACTTCCAGAGGGTCCCGTATTGTGTCGGTCACTCCGACGGGGTCGTAGAACGGAAGGTCGAATGGCTAAGGAAGGAGGCTACTGGACCTGGGAGGAGGTCCATGACTGAAGAGTCGTCCGACTCGTGTGTATGAAGAGTATGGTAAAACGGAAACGGGTACCACAGCGGTGATAGATCCCGATTCAGAATAAGGAACTGTGGCAGTTTACCAAACAGGAAGTTTTCCGACTAGTCCATAGGACAACCACCTTCTTCTAAGGGGACTCAGAGGAGGGAGGTCGAATCATGGAAGGGGAGATGTAGGAAGGTCTGATGAAGAAAAGGTACGTAATACAGTAGAATTCAAGTCACAGAGGAGTAGAAAAGGTGAAGATGTGAAGAAGCCCCGAAATTGCGAAGGAATTTAGAGGTCTCTGATCGTCTGACGAACCTTGTGTCGTCCACTCGACTTGGTTGCACCCGACGTGGGACTGACGAATCCTGTGAAAACTTCTTTCCTAATATAATAAGAAACGTTAAATTTGTGAGTCTTAAGTACCCCGTAGGTAGGAACAGTCCCCGTCCTACCGTAAAATCACTAAAATCATCGAACCCTCCACAGCCGATTGGTTGTAGAACAGCAACAAGTCGACGATTTGTAGGTAAGGTTACTTAAGGTGGTGATACTGTATAGAACGACCGACAGACAGAAGAAAGAAGACATGTGTATGACTCCATTTACCACTTTCTTAATCTTAAGTTGGCAATGAGTCACACGGAACCCGGGTTTGCAACTTTAATGTTCTTTCTTTTGTAGACCTGAAGGAGTACTCTTAGAATCGTTACAGGTAAAGACAATTTTGCGGAAAAAACTGTACTTATTCCCCTTACAAGTATTCGCATGGTATCTTATAAGTAGTGTAACGACCGTAAGACCCTTCTTAACCCGACCCATTCACCGAGGGCCCAGTGAGAATGGATAGGGTTCGACTCTCGTAGATCTAAAACTAACCTAATAACGGTCTCGAGTAATCGTATCACATGGAACTGGACCTAATCCCTTGTCGTCAGAGACGCATCTTTTACTGGTCTTGAACGACCCTGGACTTAGTCTCTCCTCTAAAAAGACTTCGTCAAAACAGAGGTAGAGGTCTTCAGTCTCCACTCCTTTGGTAATGTTTCAAAGTCAACCTTCTATTTATTTAATACCCCTATATTATATGTCGTAATTCTTATATCAGTTATTAAAACATTATTAACATACCATTGTCTATCATCGAACAGAAAAGCACTACTGTTACACAAAATGTGAACTCCGATTAGATTATAACATTCAGTTAAATATATAATTTTTTTTTTACATTGTTCCGGTCTTTAGGATTCCTCTCTGTTTGCAGTCCCGCCACTGTTACCAGTGACGCAACACAATTATTGGCACACTTGCCAAAAGTAAGCAAGACGAACCAGAAGACATCTTTACCACTCTGTACTCGTGTGAAACCGGGTTCACCGAAAGTTTTTTCTCAGACCTGTTTACCAAAAATTAGGACTCCTTTTGCCTTAAACGAACAAATACAAAGTTTCCGACGTTTGGTAGAAAAGAAGAAGGAACACAAAATCGGAATCGCGAGTCTCTTTATAATTCAAGTACAAGTAAACCGTTTTTAAGTATAGTCTTTTTTAGTCTTTTCGTTCCGTCAAAAAGACGTGTTCTAAAAAATAAAGGAAAAGGAATTAAATTTTTGTTTTCTTAATATGGCTGTAACGAATCCGAATTCCGTTATAGAAGCTGACAAAACTTTACACTTAGAACAATAAGATTATATGAAAAAAAAATTCAGACTTAATTTCAGTTAGACACCGTAGTAAATAAGACATTGAATCCCAAAGAAAGGGTTTGTCTTAAACTAAATTTGAGTTACCTATAAATTAGAACGTGTAGTCACAAACTCAACCCCCATGACTTCAAAGTAGAAAAACCTACTGATCCAACATCCACTCACACCCATCCATACAATCCCTCCCTTTTCTGAGGATAATTGAACGATAAATCACCGGTTCTCGAAGGAAATGTGTAAGTCCAGTTGTCAGTAGATATAGATACGTGAAATGAAGTCATGTAGAGTCACTGACTGTTCATAATCCCAATGTATTTCGATTTAATGACTCCTTGTCTCATGTGCCCTGAGACATTCTAACTCTGATAACTTGATTGAACACCAAACTCACTGAGAATTCACCAAGATACATTGTCGTAATACCGAAATCTCGTGGTTCCGTACCTTTACAGTGTGTACATTTGTACAGAATAAAGTGTAAGATGATCGTTCGTGTACAGTAGAGTTTTACTAACCCTAAAAAGGGGGGAGTCTCAACTTGTGAAATTTATAGAAAGGAAGAAAAATGAAAAAAACCCCCTCCCCTCCCATTCAAGGAAAATATCTATACTTAAACTCGTTTGAAGCCCTCTACTACCTTCTGTCTCCTCGGACCACACGATGTCAGGTTCCCCAACGTTTCTCAATCTGTGCTGATTCAGTGGCTTTTTGTTTAGGGGAAATTGGTTAATATTAATCTTTGATCATAAAGAACACCCCCCCTACCTTATGTCAAACGTGTTTGTAAAAAATTATAGATGATAAAGACTTTATGTTAAATTACTTTCATTCTAGTCTGTCTTAAAAGAACACCGCTCGTCCCTTCTCACTCTAACGATTTCAGTCTTTCAGAACTTCCCACGAAACCTAATTTGTTTCCACTCTTTGTGATAAAATCTCGTCATCAGGAGTCAAAAAGGGAGGCCCTCTGTAAACCGTTACAGACCTCTATGCCAACCACCAGTTGTTCCTCCCCACCCAACGACGGTTGTGGATTACCCGTCTCTGGTTTCCTACGACAATTTATAGGATGTTACATTGGGGGTGACGACGACGACGACGATTCAACGACGTCAGCACAGGCTGAGACACGCTGGGGTATCTGCCGTCGGGTGTTCCGAGGGGGCAGGTACCCTAAGAGATCCGTTCTTGTGACCTTACCCAACGGTAAAGGAAGGGGTGTCGTTTCTAATAGTTTATCCAAAAGTTACAGTCATCACGGTTCCAAAATCTCCTTAGACTATTAGTAAACTCTTATAAACTTCTATATTTTATATACTCACTTCAACGAGTCAGCACGGGCTGAGAAACACTGGGGTACCTGAAATCGGATGGTCTGAGGAGGTAGGTACCCTAAGAGGTCCGTTCTCATGACCTCACCCAACGGTAAAGGAAGAGGTTATATATTTTATATACGACCTAATAATTAGAGATGCCCTTAAATTTAAAATTTTTCTGAAGATCTGTGTAGACCGACACTACAAGGGGAGAACATTGTGTGGGTGTCCCATCGATTAAATACTTCCACATAGGTACCTTTGTTGAGGTTCGGTCAATAGGGAGGGAGGGGTTGGGCCATCCACCTCCTTTTCCAGGATTGGTAACCGATGTCCACTGGTACCATGAATGTCTCCGGAAACGTGAACCCCGATCGTTGGTCCTTCCATCGGGTTTGGACTCCCACTTTCACCACAAGAAGGGGTACCAGTTCGAAATAAGGTCGTCCGAGTGATTAGCGAGGATATGAAACAAAAACACACATACAACCACGAAGGGTTTTATAGTCACTTTGTCAGAAAAGACCGTCTACTCGCGACCATAAAAATTATAAAAGAAGACTTAAGGAAAAGAATTTTCAGTAAAAGTTGACCTCCTATTGACAAAATGTCTCAACAGGACCAAAATCGGTATGTTGTTACGCTTGGTCGGTGTTCATATTGATACAGGAGAGGGAGAAGTTGGAGGGAGGGGAGGGGGAGGTGGGTTCTCGTGACTAAAAATAGAGATTACTAGTCATAGTGACAGTAAATAAAAAATCACAACCTTTCATCAGAGGACCAGATTTGACGAACCCACCTGACTAGGTTGACATTCTCGGAAACTCTCGTTTTAAGAGTTCACGAAGATCCCGTCGACCTATCTGCCTTTGGACACCCGCTGGACTGAAGTAGTACCTTGGACTCTTGCGCCTAAGAAGTCTGTTTCTTGATTCGACCCTATAATTACTATACTTTGACGGCGTCCATACATGAACAAGAGTACGACACAAGTCGTAAACCGGCACTTCGGAACTTGCAATGAACGATTCTAGACCTTCCTTGAACCACTCCCAGGGTCGACTCATTTACGGAGAGGATGTCTCAAAGTCAACCTGTAGGCTGGTTCCTGAAAAAAGTACACATATTGAAACTACATAAATAAAAACCGACACGACCCAGAAGCGACTACGCACCCGAAAAGAGATCAACGCCACGGGTCCACAGAGTAAAACCACGGAAGAGAACAACGCCTCGTGTCCGAGATCCCGTACGTCCGAAGTCGTCCACGTCGAGGGTCCGAGATCTCGTGTCCGAACTATGAACACCACGTGTCCGAATCGACGGGACACCGTACACCCTAACAGGGCCTGGTCCCTACCTTTGACAGAGGACGTAACCGTCCGTCTAAGAAGTGTGACTCAGTGGTCCCTTCGGAGGCTTACTCCTGAAAATTCTCCTCTAAGGATTTGGGTACTAAACTCTTCCGGGAGTGTCTGGTCTGAGGGGACCAATGTCTGACTTCGTTTCTTTCACAATGAAGGGCAGAAAGTTTCAACAAAACCGAGGTTACGGTGGGCGGACCGATCGATCATCTCACTTTAGGTGCTATTGCACAGACATCTAACTGAGAGACATTGTGTGCTCGAGGGTATGTTGGAATAAACGACCATCATTACCCAAATTGGATTTAGACAGAAACCCTACAGGGCCACTCTCAAGAGAAGATCTTGGAAACACTGATGATGTGTCAGGTGCGTGTACCCCGATGAGAGGTCGATTGTCTCACCGAAGGTAAAGTACAAAAGAAACGGAAGTAGAAACCGTTACTGTAAATTTTTCAAAAAAAAATAAGACAAATAAAAACCAACGTGACCCAGATGGAACGAAACGCACCTGAAAGAGATCAATGACGTTCGGCCCCGATGCAAAGTAATGTCCCGAGACCGGAGAGTAATGTCACCGAAGAAAACACCTCGTGGCCGAGATTCGCGCGTCTGAAGTCATCAATGTCATATGTCCGAACCATCAACGCCGTGTGTCCGAATCAACAAGACGCCGGACACCTTAGAAGGGTCTGGTTCCTAACTAGGGTACAGGGGAGGTAACTGTCCGTCTAAGGACAGATGACACGGTGGTCCCTTCTGGACCGTTAACTGTAAAATTTGAGAATTAAACCACCTTTTGTTTTAAAATATAAAATAGAAAAAAAAAAAAAAACGACTCGGTGTACCGAACACTCTAGAATCAAGGGGTTGACCTTTGACTTAGGGTCCAGTGTCGTCACTTTCGTAACTCAGAATTGGTGACCTGGTGGTCCCTTAAAGGTTGTAAGCAACAAATTTTGGCTAAAGGGACTGGGGTGTAAAACCAGAAGGAAGGTCACTTCTTCCAAAAGTGACCTTCAATAACCCTTCCCACGGACCCTTTCGATTCTGCTGTGACGGTCTTGGTAGATCACCTTCAGACTAAGACCCCTTACTCTTTAAGCTTAATAGGGTTCGTCTCCTCTCCCTTACCTCTAAGGTGTCAACAACAACAAAAAAAGGTGTCAAAACTAAATATGAGTAAGGTCTAAAGTGAGATTTCTTCCGAAGGTCTAGTGAGGTTTAAAGTGAGATCACTTCACGAAGAGGAATACAAAAGGGAACTTGGAGGAGGGGGTCAGAGAGGACTATCCAAAACCTTCTCGATCCTTCGTGATTCACGAATTTACTTACGGGATGAACGGTAAGTAAATTCCTACCGATTTATATGGCGTCGATTTAGTACGTTTATAGATGAAATTCCCAAACACAAATATCGACGAATATTAACCAAACGTAATCAACATCGACAAAATCCCCTTTGAAAGTCTATTTAAAATTAATAAGGACAGAGTCTCTGGGTATAAGGATTAAGTACTAACGTCCAGGGTTTATCTCTTTGACCTGTAGAAGTTTTTGTTCTCAACTTCCTTCGTCCATATATCTACTAAAGCGTTTAAGGGTAGGATGTCGCCCTGGAAATTACCCCAGATTCTTGTGACATCATTGTACATAAAAAAGATCCCGTCTCCTAAGTATAGTAAGTAGTTTAGATATCTGTTTTCTTTCTTGGTACAGGGACCTCCCCTAGAGTCTCAAGTATTTCCAAGTACAAGGTTGTACTTAAAAGGTTTTGAATTCGGAAGAGTCTATGGTCTCTGTAAATGTTCTTTTCAGGTGTAAGTTAAGACCTTTACATGGTAAAAGTCAAACATCCTTTTGAAACCAACGAGTACCTTTATCTATTCACAGGAAATCAAACAATTTACACGGTCCCTTTACTAATTTTCTCGTTTACCACGGAATCACAAAATCTCTTCCTTTACCGTTGGGTGAGGTCATAAAAACGGCCCTCTTAGGGTACATGTCTCCTCAGACCACCCGGTGTCAGGTGCCCCGACGTTTCTCAGTCTGTGATGACTTCGCTGATTCGTGCCTGAGTATAAAAGACTCGTCTTAGTTGTATCAGGAGTAGACCTAAATACCCCGACACCTTAGTATAGTTCTGGGTCGACTCCACTTTTACCTTCCACAACTTCGGTTCGTGTCATCTAAAATATAAAACTCTCACAAAGATTTCCGTCTCGTCACATGCTACTCTTCGTGTTCCGTTCCTTTGGTCCGGATCCGAAACTTAAGGTCAGAACGGAGGAAAATGGACATCTTGAACTCAACTAAAATGGACATCTTACCTCACTAAATCGTAAAGACTCCAGGGGAAAGGAGAAGACTATTACTTCAACAACGTGATTTATCAGAGAATACCTGAGAAAATCAAGATTGTTAGTTCCTAGACCACTGAACTCTAAGTCTTCCACCGAACGTGGGATCCTGTCCCTGACCCACGGTTAGTGTCCCGGACCGTGAATAATTTGTTCTTCCCTACTCATATTTTAAGTACTTACTCACCCAGGTACCGAATAGTAGACCCACTGCGATTTGTTTAGACAAAAGAACAAAAGTAATAGAGGAGACATTTTCATTTCATCATTAAGAAGTATGTGGAACGAACTTAGAGATTCAACAAATCTTGTCTACACAAGAGTTTTACACAAGACATCACACATTCAATGTTCCTTAAAATTACCTACAACACCTCCTTCCTTTCTTCCTGATTCAAGTTGGTTCAATTCGGTTAAAGAAGAAAAAAAAAAGGGTACGATACACCTTAGAGTCAAAACTTGCGTACGGAGAACGTCACCTTTACGTCTCAGAATTGGTGATCTCTTAAAGGATTCGGTTAGAGAGACGACGTCTGTATCACAGAAAGAATGACGAAATACCGAGAGGGTTCTCCTCCGATACAACCGTTACAACGGGATTGAATAAAAACTGGTGTTTCGAGAGAGACAAAAAGGTACCTCGGGGAATCCGTTACTCACCAGGAATCTGGTAGACAAACTCACAATTTTTTTATACAAAGTTTCTTAAGGTAGATATTATCGTTCGTGACCGAATGATGATAATATGTAAAGGGGTCAAAGTAAGAGACAGGGGAGGTGTGTTTCTTAAATATCAAATAAAAAGTATAAACGTTCAAGAACGGTACCAAGGATGTTTAAGGACGTTGAACATCTATTTAAAGAAAGAATAATTAGGTGACTGAACGAAGTTCAAAGTTCTACCAATGGACTCACGAATAACGTAGAAGACCAGGACCTTTGAGGTTTCCGGGAAAGATATAGTGTCTAGTTCTAGATACTCAATTAAAAACCGTTATCACTTGTTACTGTAGGAGTAGTCCTGTAGTCTCTAAAAAATACAGTCACCCTACACAGTCTATGGTGACCTACGTCCCCGACAATTAGGTACAATTGAAAGTACCTTCCTGACTACTGAACCCGGTCACTTTGTTCTAGTCACAGGTTTGTCTCTTAGTTACGGTATATTTTTTTACGGTCTCCGTGACTTCCTCCCGCATATATTAAATCGTACTGAGGCTTTACAGACACCGGCATAATGGGACTTGCACGGGGGTAGAGTAGACTAGAGCCTTCGATCCGTCACAGTCCGGACCAATCATGAACCTACCCTTATGACTTACGACGTCCGAAACCGAAGGGACCACCGAGTCCGCCATTTCTTAGATGGAGGTTATGTCCTCTGAGTCCAAACTAGGGATCCAACCTTTCTAGAGGACCTCTTCCTTTACCGTTGGGTGAGGTCATAAGAACGGACCCTTTAGGGTACCTGTCTCCTCGGACCGTCCGATGTCAGGTGTCCCTAGCATTTCTCAGACTGGGCTGACTCGCTGATTGTGAAAGTGAATGAAAGTCCGTACCCCTATCTCCGACTCGTAAACCGTTTTCCCGAGAGAGACCTGTTCGTATAACATTTTCCACTCTCCTAATCCAGTCTACTTCTATTCTGTTTGTTCCGTTTCATCTCGTGAAACTTCAAGTTTCCGAGGGATGTCCCCTCGGTACGTGTCCGTAAGTCATTCCTCTAGAACCTCTGTTCGCCGGACTTTCCACCAAACCTCCGTCTTAACAAAGTACACGGGAGGAGAGAAGAAAGTCGACGTACAAACAGAAATATTTAGAAGAACCTTGAGTAAAGACTAGTGAACAGATTGAACACCAATTAAACTATGGTGAAGATGAATTAGGTCGGAGGTGCCTCAGTCGGGTCTTGACGTCCGTGACTTGAATGAGTTTTGGTAGTAACTATTTACGGATAAATAAGGTCAGGTTACATTATCTGGTTAAAACGAAAGAAAAAGATAAGGGAATTTGATGAAATCTTCAAGTTTATATTAACGACATCCCAAACGAACTAGGTTCGGCGTTTTCAGACCCAACCCAATCAGAATGGAGACAACTTTTACGAGTGGTGTACCAAGTAACCCGAAGGGTCCACCACGAGTACCATTTCTTGGACGGAAGGTTAACGTCCTCCACATTCTCTTCGTCCAAACTAGGGACCCAACCCTTCTAGACCTCCTCCCGTACCGTTGGGTGAGGTCATAAGAACGGACCTCTTAGGATACCTGTCTTTTCGGACCGCCCGATGACAGGTTTCACAGTGTTTTTCAGACTGTACTGACTTCGCTGAATCGTACATGTATGTACCAAGTAATATTCCTACGAAGAGTAATTGTAACTAACATTATGAACTCTCGGAACTTACTATTTCTTTAGAGAAAGAAAAAAAAAGACCAACTTTTAACCCTTCTTTTGGTTAAGGAAAAAGAAGAGTTATCATGGGTGACTTGTCCCTCTGCCCTCGCCGACGATAGAGGGACGTGGACGGTCTAAGAGACTCGTCTTCGTGTTCGATCAGGTTATCGGGGTGTCGTCTGTTTGTGGGGCTTAGTAAAACAAGGAACTTGTACTCGTCAAACGGCTAATTTGGGTGTTGGTTTCGGTGTGCCTCGATAATTGAGTGTGTTAAGGTTCCAAATTTATATGAAAAACATCTCTTTTAGAATTTGATATGTATCCAATTTGTATTTATGCCCCGGTGAACTTCGGACCTCTTAGTTGGGGTTTCTCCGGTACAGAGACTACTCAAGTAAGGACCTGGTACCAAAATTGTTCGTATTAAAGGAAACGGAGTCAGAATACCCGTTTTCACTTAGAGACTCAAGGAAGACACTTAAACACACCTATTTACATTAGCCTTGTTCGATCAACATTAGTCTACACAGAACCACGATCCCTCGATTCCCCATTTATGCTCAGACGTAAAGACCACTTAATAATAGACTGACCTACCAGTCCAGTGGAACGACAACCAGACTGCCCCTGTGAATACTGAAACAGGAGAAACGGACCGTAAGACGAACGAGAGTTACAGTAAACTTGAGGGACCCTGTAGAGGTGGATATACCTGGGATATACCAGTAACCTAGGGGGGTGAAACCCTCGGTCTTAAGAAGACGACGGGAGACGAAGACCCCACCACCTCTACCATCGTCTCTGAGAGTAACCCACGGATGGTCCTCCAGGGAACGAATCGGTCCACCTTAACCCTTCCTTTCCCTCTTTTCTTTTCCATCTCCCACTGTCTTAACCTTTCGACCCCGTGAGACAGGGTGGAATCACAACAGGCTCGTTTATATCTTGAAAACTGGACGTAGAACTGGAAATTATTTACATCCTTTAACGTTCTAATGGGTTTCCGTCATTACGAATCCAATTGGGTTTTCGTAAATCAGCTTAACTTAAAGAGAGAAACTTTTATAAACCTCAACCCAAAGGTCAACCAAGTCTCTCCATTCAAGGGCTTTTCAACTTCCATTTAGTTTTACGACCTATGTAAAAAAAAAAGACACGAGGTATTCATTATAGATTAAAAAGGGAGAGACTAAACAAATTTGTACATAGACAAACGATTGGGACAAAATAAACCTTTGTAAATAAAGAGTCCTTAAATATTCAATAAGAATAATTTCTTTTGGATCGTCTATTAACAAAATGTGATCTCACCTAATATAGGGTTCCCTTTTAGTAAAAATTATATTATCGTACGATTATAGTTATAAAAACTATAGAGTAAAGTCTTAAAAATAAAATCAAGTAATCAAAATACATTGTCACATATAAAGAATTCTATGGGTAATTTTGAAGTTCATCAATTTATTTACTCTTACTTCCTCCTTACTTTCCACGATAGTAACGTACCGAAGTTTCCAAAACTCGCTGAATCTTCTGATTCAGAGAATCCCTGTTTTTAATGTATCTCTTCAGTGTCTTTATAAGTAATTTGGTGGTTACTATAATGGGTACTATTTTATGTTATATTTAAATAATATAAATATACAACCTTTGGAATTCTTATAAGGGAAATTGAATATTTGAAGAATTGGTTCTCCTTTTTGTTTCTCAATGAGTACTTTTAAATCTTTATTTTTATTTGTCTTCTAGACTTTTCTCCCTTTACAAAACACTCCTTAACAATTTGTTCTAATTCTTTATTAGCAAGAAGGAAAATTTTCAATACGAGATCACGGAATTTAAAATCATCTAAAAGTCTCAAGGGATAGTAAGTTATGGACCTAAGGAAACGTAGTGACCTTAGATCCAAAAGAGTATAAACGTTACAGTTTTTTACAGTCTTTAGGATGTTTTCAGGTTCAGTGTTCTAACCAGTATACGTTTATCGGTTCTTTTATAGAACTACATTTATAAGAACGAGGACCATTAAAAGAACTCCAACATGCAACAGTCTGAATAATGACCGAATAATTACCTTAACCTTTTGATTCCATGACCACCTCCTCGACTACCCTTTTTTTCGAATGGTATGGCACCTTACGTCTTGTTTGACACCCGAAATCTTGCTTGGAGTTGTTATAGTTTTATTAGTTTTTGTGTCTCACACAAGTTGATGTCACCTAGGTTTGATCTGTAATTATTGTCTTCTGTTGTCCTTTAAGACATTTATGTGCCTTTGATTTGTTATATAAAGATTTATTGAGTAGTTTCTCCTTTTGAGTATCCCTTCTCTTTTGTATGTAATTTGATTCTCTCTTTCTTTTCTGTCGGGTCTCGTAAAGAACGAGGTGACCGTCCCTCAGGAACGAAATTAACTTTATAAACTTAACGAGAGTGTTTGTGACATCCAAGGAAGACCAAACACCACAGATGCGGTAACTGGTCTGACTTCCCCGGGGAGTGGAAATAAATAAATTTTTTTTAATACATAAATGAACCGACGTGACCCAGAAATCAACGTAGAAGTAACGTCGTACCCTAGAGAATCAACGTCATACATCCTAGCTCAAGGGGTTGACCCCAAGCTTAGATCTGGGGAACGTCACTCTCGGACCACAGAATCAGTGACCTGGTGGTCCCTCCAGGGTAGGGTGTGGAAATTTTGTGCCTTTAGAGTCGAAAGGAAGTTCTGGTGGAACAAGAACAGAGACGACGGGACTGTGGACACGAAACATAACCTTATTAAGTTTAGGTGACCATCTAAAGACGTCGGGTCTAACAATTTCCAGGTGTAAAATTGTAAAATTGGATGGAACAATAATGAAGTCTTCTATTTTATAATACGAAAACCGCCGTACAGACACCGTCTTCTGTCGTGACAAATCTCGAAACTTAGTCTTCCTTCTCTTCTCTTCCACCCATCTCCTTGGTCCTCTGTCTCTCCCTTTCTCCCCCGGCGAAGGCCCCCGACGGGCTCCGACACACAACTTAATTATGGTGAGTCTTAATGGTCTCTTCAACCCCTCTCTTGACCTCTTATGTCGAGTGAATCGTAGAACCGGCCCGTCGGAGAAAGGATCTTTGATCTTCGTCAGTGGAAACCTCGTCTCCCCTGGGGGATGGGGCTCTGTGGTGGGGGAAAGGGGACAGGAAGACCTCGTCGTAGGGGAAAGGAGTGGTGACCTGCCGTGTTACCTCGATAACAACAGTGACAAGACTCTGTCTTCGAGTTTTGGTCCTCGACACGGTTAATTTAAAACCAAAATCTCCCCGGACCTGAGGACAGAATGTAAACAGATTTGTTCCAAATGTCACAGTTCACTGAAGAGACCCCCAGTAGAGGATTTTCGACGACCGGGAGTGTGGGTTACCGACCACACACAACGGGTTCTAGTCTTCTGATTGTCGATTGTGACTACACCTTGAACGACACACGGTCCGTGACCGAAATAAAAAATAACTACATATCATCTAAACGGTACGACGAAATCAAAGACCATATGTCGTTTCACTAAGTCAATGTGTAAATAGTTACATATAATAAAAGGTATAAGGAAAGGTAATGTCAAATAATATCCTTTAGTTTATCTCAAGGGACACGATATGTCATCCTGGAAAAAAAAAAATTAAATAAAATGTATATATCATCAAACGTAGACAATTGAGGTTTGACGATTAAATCGGGAGAGACGAAAGGAGAAACCATTGATATTCAAACAAAAGATACAGACACTCAAATAAAAGTAAAACATCTATTTAAGTAAACATAGTAAAAAAAAAAGGAAAAAAAGGGGAGACGATGTGTGTTGAACGTCCTAGGATTAAAGAACTGGTTCCTTACTCGGGTCCGGGATCCGACACTTTCGTGATTCAGGATTGGTGACCTGGTGTTCCGTTAAGGGACATAGAAAAAAAAAAATCTAAGATGTATATTCGTTATACTATAAACAGAAAAAAAAATGAACGAAGTTGAATCATACTAGTGGAGATCCAGCTCGGTACGACGACATTTACCACAATAAAGGAAGGAAAAGGACCGACTTATAAGGTACTATGCATACATGATGTTGAAGAAATAGGTGAGTAGACAGTCGCCTGTGAATCCAACGAAGGTACAGAACCGACGACACTCATCGTTCGTGACAAAACTTACAAAACACATATAATTGGGCAAGTCAGAAGTTCGTAGGGACAGCCCGTCCATGAGGGTGCCGGGGGTAGAGTGTCTCGTCTTTCTCCTCGGGACTCGCCCTTCCTTGGGAGAGTCCCATTCCGGGTGTGGGACCGGAGGTGTTCAACGCGAGGATGATCGTCGACTGTTCGAGAGACACTTCCCGGTCTATCATTTATAAAATCCAAAACACCCGGTATGTCAGAACTCACGTGGATGACCTGAGACAGTACCACATATTTACAGAAGTGTCTGTTGTGTATACTTACTTGTATCGACCCAAGGTTATTTTGAAATAAATGTTTTTGTCCGTAACCCCTGAAGGACCACCAGGTCACCGATTCTGAGACGAGGGTTTCGTCCCCCGGACCCAAGCTAGGGACCAGTCCTTTGATCTAGGATGTATGACGTTGATTCTCAAGTGTACAGTTTTGATTCTGGACTGTGTCAGTTTATTTATTTATATAAAAAAGTTTTTTGTCCGTAACCTGACCTAAACCGGGTACCAGGATCGAACGTCTGGGATCGAGAAGTGATAATTAATCATGATGGAGAGTACATGTATTTTGGAGAGTAAAAATAAAGGAGTCTGGGTAAAGTTAGAGGTACTTTAAGCTATGTTTACTGTTGATAGTAATTGTTATATTTTGAATGTTCAATGTTGCGTAGACGAGAAGGGTCATGAAAACACTTCTCACAAAATAGTTATAGGGGTAAATTCTCTTCTTGTTTTACTCAGAAGTCTCTGTCGACGGATGGGTCTTAGAGTACAATGTTTCAAGAAACCGCAGACGATGTGAACTTGAGGTTGAACCTCTCTGTGCTGGAGGACATTGAAGGGAAGATAGGACTACGAACGAAAAGGAGGAGTTTGTAGAACAAAAAGGAAAGAGTATAAGATACGACACAAAAGAACACACTCCTCGTTTCCTCTTCGTGGGAAACCTCGAAGATCTTAGATTTGCGATTGGAAGGTCTTCGAAGAACAACTTTTTACAAAGAATATGGTTCAGAGACCTTCGACGTTCTTACCCGTGACGAATTCAAACTGGTGACTCTAACGATTACTAAGAGTGAGATTCTTGACCGGTTTGCACCGGTACTCGGTATTGAAGTGATTGTAAGTCGGTCTCGAGGGACGTACGATCCACTATGCGATTCATGAAAAATATACAATAGGACACATTGAGTCTGGGTGAGCTCCATCCATCCAGACCAATAAAGATAATACATCTACATCTTTGTCTCCGTTTCTTTCAGTTTATTGAATACGATACTCCTAACTCACAGGACACGGGGACGGGTGAATTTCTCCTCTCAAAACAAATCAATCCATGGTACCCGTCCCTTGACACAGTCAGGACCCGTCCTTGTACTTTCAAAAGCTAGCTCGAGTTGAACAGGAATGAGGAGGTGGGACAAACTCCACGTACTTGTACTCTCATCTCGTTTCCCCTCTTCTCAAAGGCGTCTCCTCCTTCACCGAGAGGTCGGAAGGTGGCGCTAAGAGTCCACCAAAACGTAATTTGGGAGGTGACAGAGTTGTTCGATTGGTGGTGCCCCTCGCACTGTGATAGAGTGACGGGACAGGGTCACGGCAGGTATCGGTGACACGTTCTCATGGTAACACAACGAAGTGGGAGGTTGTAAGAGTCACTCGTCACCAGGAGTGAGAGTAGTGGTTTCCGATCTCCTCGTAGTCAGTGCGTCTCCCGACGTAGTATTCGGTAAGACCAGGTCCCCCGTCTACACCCTACCTGGGTCACCAGTGCACCGGCGTCGACCCGACACGTGCGAGTCTGGTACACCATTCTAGGTCGAACCAGAAACGGTCTCTATGTCACGGGTCTTCTCGACGCGTGGTCCGGTGGCAATACGGGTCACCACTGAAGTCGACCTTGATATTAGTAGACGAAACACAAACGTAGTCTTGCACTTTTTCTGCCTGACCAAGGTCCTCACCGGGCTGCGGATGCTCTTTGTGTAGATGTCGAGGCTGCTGTCCTTGCGTGTCGCGGTGGACTCGTCGACCCGGTACGCGTTGTGGTTGTTGGTGTTGAGGGCGTAGGAGTTCTTCAGGACGGACCCACACCACCACACGCCTGCGCTGACGAGCCAGCGGCTCCCGGCGTTCCAGATGGACTCCGGTCGGTAGACGCTGTTCCGGGCCGTCTTCGTCGTCTCACTCACCGCGAGGGCGGCTCCCCGGAATTTCAAGAGCGAGGAGGGTCCCCGGGTCGGAGACACGACCTCCCACCTCCTCTGGTTCCGGCAAAGATCTCTAGTAAAATTCCGCTCGGTCGGTCGGGGGACCCGGGGACATAAGGGTATCTAGACGGCACGGACGACGTGGGTGGCGATTGTGACGAGGGATCCCAATTCTAGACTAAACCCCGGAGATAATTTTCCTCCTACGTAGTGAGTCCCCTGTTCGTAATTGAGTAGTCGTGTCAGTGTATATACTTATCACATTCTCTTTCAACACGTAGTCCGAACGGTGGGATGTGGAAGCCCTTACCCTAGGGGGTTTACTAGAGTCACTCACGAAACTAGGCTTCCCCCTGGGTCCTGATTTAGACTCCAATCTGAGTTAAGGTACGGTAAATCCAAGTCCGGTAGTAGTGTACGATTAAGAAAAAAAAAAAAAAATTAGCATAAGTAGTCTAACACTTTATCTACGTAAGTGGTAAGGGACACGGAACGGGTGAAGTCTGGAGTTCAATGAAGTACAAGAAAGGAGCAGGAAACAAAAGGTTTGAACGAGAGTCCAGTCCCGTCATAGTCAGTAAATGTGCAATCACCTTTAAATCATCGACGTAAGACAGACAACACACCAAAACGAGGAACTGGGAATCAAGTTTAACACTTTACTTTCTTAAAAAAGGAGAAATATTTCTTAAACTTCATAGTCATTTATTCCTCTCTCCCTAAAAAAAAAAAAAAAAAAATTTTCTCGAGGGTGGGGGACGGGTGGGGGCTGGACATTTTATAAGGTGACTCATTCATTGACGAAGGAGATGGCGGACACTCTCACTGGACCCGACGAACTCACTAGACCAGAGGATCCGGGTCCTCCGGGTAAGGGTCACCCACTTTCAGACATTGTGACACGGGTCCACCTGAGAGACGACACGTCCTCAGTTCACACTGGGTCCGTCTCGACGTGTCTGAGTCCCCAGGCGACCGACCCGAGACGGCCCGCACCAGTGGAAGGAGACGAGAAAACATCCCTTTGCGACAGGGTTGACGCTACCCGGGGACTTCGAGTAAGGGACGGCCCCGGTGCCCCCGAAAGGGCAGTGGTTGAAGACCTCCGTGCTGCCTGCGAAGTATAAAAAGGTCCAACCCAAATACAATCTCTAAGGCAAAGAGAAATGAAGTCCTTGACAAGTGTCTCGTGCTCTCTCTGAACGGAGGCCCTCTCCGTGTCCACCTCCCCTTAGACGTGGGAGGGACCCCCTTGGGAGACCCGTTTGCTTACAGACATGGGGCTTGGAGCTCTCTCCTCGGTTCCCACCTCGGGTCCAAGGTTCCCCCGCTGGCGACAGCCGTTGTACTCGGGGGTACGTGACCGGAAGGTGTCTGGGTCGAGACATTTGTACCTGTGTAACGAAATGAGGGGATTCGGGATCAAAAACCATTTTACACCATAATTCCCCAGGAGAGGTCCCTCCACCATCTGAGACTCTCGACCTGACAAACCTAGACTCAGGAACGATTTGGACGGAGACTTTTCTTACGACACTTACATATCCCAAACGGTTGAAGACCTTATATTGATAAGAGTAGTACCCACTAAAGTTCAACTAAAGGAAATTCAATTAATAAAATCATACGTAAAAAAAGTATTATGAATGTACTAGTATTCCAACTTATGTCCCAAAGTACCGTTTTCGTATAGTCTTTAATTATAACTTCCATTATCTCTTACTTCTATAATTCGAACTGTCTTTAAGAGACCTTTCTCGAGAAGTCATCTTGACACATTCTGCTGGACTTTAAAAGAAAGGAACGAAAGGAGAAACAAGTAAGTCATAGAGGTTGTTTATATAAATTTTTTAAAAATTAAGATAACCTCATATCAACTAAATCCCCCCGAAGGGTCCACCGCGATCACAATCTCTTCGACGAACAGTTACGTCTTCTGTGTTCTCTGTACCCAAACTAGGGACCTCCTCCTTTACCGTTGGGTGAGGTCATAAGAACGAATCTTTTAGGGTGTCTCTTTGGATCATCAGGTACCCCAGTATTCGTCAGCCTGTACTGACTCGTACGTGCATGTGGGTATCAACTAAATATCACAACACAATTAAAGTCTACATGTCGTTTCACAGTTTTGTAAAAATTGTTGGTCGAGTGTTTTATGGACTTACCGGTTGTCAACCGAGAGGTGGACCGACCGAGACCGTGTGAGACCTAGGGTCAAGGGGGTGAAATGATCTCCTCCAAAGGTACGGAGATAGAGGAGGATGAGACATTCGACCCCTACTACCATTACCACACCGGGAGTGTCGTAACGTGACTTCTAAGTTCCTATACACATTAGTCACAATGAGTAATAGTGATACCCACACTGCACCGTCCCGACCCCTCTTCGTCGCACGTTTCTTCCGCACGGTAGTCGTTTCTGACCGGCCACCCACCCGAAGAACAAGTCAGTGATTCAACACAGGCTGAGAAAAGTTGGGGTACCTGACGTCATACGGTCCGAAAGGACAGGGAGTGACAGAGGGTCTCAAACGAGTTGGAGTACAGACAACTTAGCCACTACGATAGGTTGGGACCCTCCTAGAATTTTCCAACGAGACTAGAACACTGTTGTCAGTTGACGTTGTCGTGGGTCAGGCTGTCGTCTCTTGTCCTATTTTGAAATCTATGGTACTTCATGTAGATCAACAAATAGAGTGACGAAGAAGAGGAAATTCAGTTTCCCTCTCGTACTGGTAGGTTTCGGTCTTTGGTTTAACCTTCGGCTCCGGTCTTCTCGTCACTTCTTTTGTGTGAGCCGCAGAAGGAGTCAGAGGAGCTTCGACTTTGTCTTGGGTCTCTATTTCCATTTGAACGAGGTACGTAGAAGTTTTATACACCCCTGAACGGTAGGGACACCACCGTCGGAATCTAAAGGGACAGTAGTGGATGTTCACTCCCGAAGTGTGTACGGCGATCGCAATTTCTTAGGTAGACGATTATGTCCTCTGGGTTCTCTATGTCCAAGATGGGGACCCAGTCCTTCTAGGGGACCCAGTCCTTCTAGGGGACCTTATCCTTTACCGTTGGGTAAGGTTATACGAATGGACCTTTTAAGGTACCTGTCTTCTCGGATCTTCCACGTCAGGTACCCCAACGTTCAGTCTGTGCTGACTCTTGTTTAAGGATCCGTCTTAAATAGACACTACCTAATTCGTACGAGAATCGTCCAGAAACTTGGATGTTTCCTCTCGGGGTTTAGTATATAGAAGTCCGAGTGGATACTCGATCGTAGACCGTTTCTTTGACGTATACATTTACACTTATGAAAAGGAGAATTACAGATGGTAGAAACATCATACGAGAGTTGGCATTTCAGGTATATTAAAGTCTTAGCAGAAGGGATGACATCAATTTTTCTCTGGACTTAATCATGAATTGGAAACAAACCGTGAGAGACGTAAAGACGATCTTGGTTTTTCTTTACTAGACGTGTTTTTAACTCGGAGTATGAAGAAACGAGAGGGGGCTTCGGCTACTAAAGGAATCACGTGAAGTGGTTCTACTTTATTGGTCCGTCAAAAACTTTTGTCACCAGTAGACCCCTACATCCCCACGGGTGAAGAGGGGTGTCAGTTTGTCGCGACACTACAAGTGCCGAAAGACCCACAGTATGACATCCATCCCAAACAGAGGAATTATCACAAAATGATTAAGGATATGAAAAAGGATCCGAAGGGTCCACGACGATCACCATTTCTTGGGCGGACGGTTACGTCCTCTACGTCTAAGTTAGGGACCCACCCCTTCTAGGGAACCTCCTCCCGTACCGTTGAGTAAGGTCATAAGAACGGACCTCTTAGGGTACTTGTCTCCTCGGACCACCCGATCTCAGGTATTCCAGTGTTTCCCGACCTGTGCTGACTTCACTAACTTGTGCGTACGTCGTATGAAAAAGACGACCAGATACCAGGTGCAAAGTCCTCGTGTCTTTAACTCGGTCAGGTAGGAACCTCCAAGATTACAAGGAATTCCCCTTTTTCAGTATTAAACTCAGTATTAAAGTCCCTTTATCCTCGGGGACTTAGGGTGGATGGTTGGGACCGTCTTCAACGTCCCCGAAGGAAGAGTGAGTGGGAAGGACCAGTCAGAAAGGTTGAGGTAGGAGAATAAGGAGTCAACAACACCAACACATCAACGATTCAGCACAGGCTGAGAAAACACTGGGGTACCTGACATCGGACGGTCCGAGGAGACAGGTATCCTAAAAGGTCCGTTCTGATGACCTCACCCAACCGTAAAGAAAGAGTCCTCTAGAAGAGTTGGGTCCCCAGTTTGAACGTAGAGGACGCAACCGTCCGTCTAAGAAATGGTGACTCGGTGGTCCTTTCGGGATAATCCGTTATCAAAATGTATTTGTTCTTCTATTGACTCAGGAATTCGTCTAAGAAAAGAACACTAATTGACCTCTTACTATATGGAAGAGGTAAATCCTTTTCTTCAACTGCTGCAGTATACGGTCTCCAGACACTAAGTTGTTTCACTCGAGCCTCAAAGAACTCCTTTTTTTTTATTTGAGAACCTTAGGTGATTTTTCATCTCTTCAGTTCCTCCTTCAACTCTAAGGGGACTCCTATTACATTTTGAGACTTCGACACCAAACTAAACAGAATCTATCGGGGAATGTTCAAAGAGTGTCTCCGTCAGTCCCAAAGTCTAAACGTAAACTCCACCTTACAAGATTTGTAAGAGGGCAGACTCATTTTCTTCCGGGTACGTCGGGAAGGACCAACCAGTCTAGAGCGTAACTTTACCGTCGTCGGAACTCAAGAACGTCCGGAGCACACGAACACGTTTCGGGACACATACAAACACGAAGCTCATACATCCCTTACTCCTTTTACGTGTCTCGTGAATGAACACGTCCCAGTGAGTACCTACGGACCCCATCATCCCACTCAAATTGAATAATTGTGCTCGAAAACAGAAAGGTCGGAGAAGGTCCACTTTGTGTCTCAACCCTTTTAAATTGAACCAGAAAGGTCCTTCGACAGGTTGACGGAGGATCAATGTCGCCTGTACACTATCCAATGTGAGGGGTCGTCTTCCGTACCTTACTACCGAGTAGGAAGGGGCTCTCGATACCAAACCCCCCATGGAGACTCGACCGTTTGGAGTGCGGGTGGGACCCGGGGGGAGTCGAGATGCTGTTTACCCTAAACAGGGTGTCAGCCCAGAGGTCGTCACCTCTGGACGAGGTCGGGAGGTAGAGACCTCAGAAGAGACTAATGTCACTAGACGTCCGTACCTTATTCTTACACCGAAACCCCGCTTCAGGAGACTTACTGTTGTCAACAGGGTCAATGGGTAAAGGAGACTGGTCGACCGGGATACTGAAGAGGGGAAGGGTCTCGAGAAGTCTTGGGAAGGTGGTCGGCCAAGGTCACCTTGGTGGTCGTCAGTTTAGGTCGATAGGTGGGTATACCGGTTTAGTTCCCCCACTTGAAATACTTCTCTTCCACGGACACCTAAAATTGTCGATGGTGGGAGGGTGGTGTACGGTAAGTGGTGTCCTTCTGGGGGAAGAGGAGTCGGTATGGAGAGTCGGAATAGTAGTTATACAGGACGGACCGTTCTCGTTGTTTACCCTAAAACTACTTCTTTACCCCACGGACCCAAACCTAGTGACGTTGTCACTCTACGAAGATTTGGAGACAGGAAATTCTACTAGGTTTAGTCTCGGGAACACGTGACGACCGTCCTCACAGTAAACGTCGGTGACACCTTTTGTCATACCTCGAAGGAGTTTTCTAATTTTCATCTTGATATGGTCTACTAGGTCATTAGGGTGAGGATCTACTTATGTCTTACTTTGGTTTAGTGACAGGACTTCTCTGTAGACGTGGTGGCACGAGTGACGTCGGAGTCAATGTCATCGGTTCTGTACCTTCGTTGGGTTCGTCCACGTACCCATTTCTTTTACACCCCGCACATATATATATGTTTATATATATATATATATATATATAAGGTAACTCGACATTTTTCCTTTAGTTCAGTAAACCTGGAACTCCCGTAATACGATTCGGTCTTTCTCTTTCTGTTTATAACATACTAGAGCGAATGTACACCTTATAATTTTTTGGGTTTAAATATTCTTTGTCTCTAGTCTAAACACTAAAAGTCTCCGTCTCCCACTCCCCGCCCTTTTCACCCACTTTCACTAGTTCTCCCTCTTTGAAGGTCAAAATTATATTTATTCAAGACCTCTACGCTCCATGTTGTACTGACAATTGTTCAGACATGGTATCAATTGTTCTGACATGGTATATAAACTTTCAATTCTCTTATCTCGAATTTTTCATAGTGTTCCCTTTTTTTTTTATGTTGACAGACCACTGCTGATAATTGGTGAGAATTACACCACTTGTGAAACGTCGCATACGTACATAGTCCCGTAATACCACATGTGAAATTTGAATATGTTACAATAAACAGTTAATATAGTTATTTTAATACAGAGTTATTTTGACCCCCTCTTTTTACCGACTTTAGAAAATATCGGTAAATTTTTTGACCTCCCCTATCGACTTTCTTAAAGATATCCTTCATCAAAAGTTTTCCGTTGGTTGGCGTCTATTCAGTCTTAGTACTACCGTTCGTCTTCCGTTCTGAAGAAAGAATGACACTCATTTTAGAACCGGACAGGAGGAGGCGAGATTATCCCCATAATCTCTTCAGAAGTCCCCATGATCTCATGATTCCGTCAGGAGTCCTCGTGACCCCATGATTCCCTCAGGAGTCCTCATGATCTCATCAGAAGTCCTCATGATCTCATAATCCTCTCAGGAGTCCTCAAGATCTCACGAGGTGTCACTCCTAACTTTTGAACAGGTTGGACACCGTCCGATAAAGGAGACGAGGAAAAAGGGGGTGTTATAAACCCTTAG
Source organism: Capra ibex (assembly GCA_006410555.1). NCBI lineage: Eukaryota > Metazoa > Chordata > Mammalia > Artiodactyla > Bovidae > Capra > Capra ibex. Next base: position 19,799,970 of record SJYO01000647.1, read on the forward strand.
AGTCGTGGATTCGACGTAATAGACAAGGTAAAAGTTACAGGAAATTTACTGGAGTTTGATTCGTCTATACTTTTCGGTCGATGGGTCCTAGAGTCGATTCGGAAGAACCTTTACCTTGCTTCCTGGTCTCTCTCACTTTCTCGAAGTCTCCTCGTCTTTCTACTTCATCAATCGTGAAACAGATCATACTTTGTATGTCTTAACCAAATATTCTACACGGGGGATCAACCAAAAATTCTGAGTAGTTCTGTTCCCTATTCTGGGTTGGGATAAAGGATTTCTGTTTCTCGTCGTTTTAATTTACTGACGTACTTCTCTGTAAGGTCCCCGTGGTCTGTCAGGGGAAAGGAAGGAGGAGAGGAGGGACAGAAGGGGAAGGTGCTCCCGAGATGAAAACAGAGTAAACAGAAATAAAAATGTCACAACTTGTCGTGTCAAAGGTTTATACACGAACTTTTACAAACGAATCTTCTCAGGAACATATTAATTGTACCGGTACCAGTCCGTCAAATAAACTTACGGTCAAGCAAAAAAAACGACTTCATGAAATGTTTTTTCCACACGGGTCTGTATTTGAGTCCTTTCTTGGTACGTTAGGCGCTTATAAAAGTTTTATTTACGAGAAAAGATAAACTTATCATTGTTTACGTGCACTATGTCTTAACCTGAGGATCACAGGAAGAATTCCGTTGATAAGAGACGAAAGGTTTCTAATCTCTATAAGAGACGTATGTCAGTAGGAGGGAATAGGTACCACACCCATACAAGGGTTTGGGGGTTACCTACGGACTTTAGTGTCTCTCATGATTTGAGATATATATGATTCAAAAGGGATATGTATATACGGACACCTCCAAATCAGTGATTCAGCACAGACTGAGAACCTGGGGTACCTGACATCAGACGATCCGAGGAGATAGGTACCTAAAGGGTCCGTTCTTATGACCTCACCCAACGGTAAAAGATGAGGTCCCCTGGAAGGACTGGGTCCCTTACTTAAACCTAAAGGACGTGACGTTCACCTAAGAAATGGTTGACTCGATGGTCCCTTCGGGTATGGATGGATACTGTTTCGAATTTAGTATTTAATCCAAGTCATTCTATTATAGACTTAACGACCGTAGTAATAACAATGTGAAACCCTGGTAATAATTCGTTTTATTCCCAATAAACTTGTATTCCTACCACTATCATATTGTCAACTAGACTATTGGTTGTACCGGTGGTTCAGCTGATTACCCACCCCTCGTATATGTCACACCTCCGGGACCTGTCTCCCCACTAAGTGTAGGACCGACCCTTCGGTCTTCCTAGTATAACAACACACATCGACTTGAAACTATAAAAGTAACGACGTAATTTAAATAAATAAGCGTGGATTTTACGGAAAGGAGGTACGAGATTCTGTCCACAGAGACGAGCGATTTGTAAAACCGAGTTTGAAGATTCTTCTTCATAGAGTACTTTAAGTGGTGATGAACCTCTCGGGGTCCTCACACGTCGGGGGGTAGGAAGGACCAGGAACTCACATTTGTTGGTTACTCTCTGTACATTGGCAACCTAGGTTCCCAACCTTGTTTCAAATTTCCAACGAACACGTTCATAGACTTGTCTGCACTTAGATGAACTATTGAAGAATTTATCTTCGAATAGGTCGGGCACAAATATAGAAACGTCTCTTCTCTTTAAGAAAGGAAATCGCGTGTTAGTCTTAGTGTTAAAGTAGTCCACGAAACTTAAGTCCAGTAAAGTTCCTACGGAATGACAAGGGACTCCTGTTCCTGATCCAGAAGTCAACTTTTTATAATGCTCGGATGATATATATGGGTTCGTCGCTCTGTAGACTTAGACACACTGAGTGTTTTCGTTCCCTTCCGGGACTCCCGATCAGGAATGATGTTGCTGCGTCACCAGTTTTGTCGGATTGTGTCCGTGACTGGTGTTGTGTACCTTAAAGTTTGAAAACGTGTCTTAGGTTTCATGTAAAATCTGACCCCTGACAAACCGTCGGTGTCGATAGCGTTTCTGCCCGGAAAATTTAATCCGAGGTAACCTATAAGTTTTCCGCTTTTTCTTTTCTGTCCGAATCCCACCTCGTCCGATACATACCCCACTCCGGTACCGGACCACCTGTGAGAAAACAGACCCTCCGAGGGGGACGTGGAGTTCTTTAACAGTTCCTTGTCGGGGATGGACCCACCCTTGAAATCAAAGGTAAACCGGGTTCCGAAAGACCTATAAAGTCTATCAAGTGTACACGGTTTGATCCGTGTGACGGGTGGGGGACGGGGTTTGGAATAGAGATCTTTTACTGTTAGAACTATAAATCGTTTTGTTCTTGTCTCGGACTTTGTAGTCTGCCCTGGTTTTTTGGAAGATGTTTAGTGTCGGTAGGGATGGGTGGGGCGGGGTTGGGGTTCAGGAAAGGGTACGAAGTGAAAAATCACCACCATCAAGTCAGTGATTCAGTGCAGGCTGACAACGCTAGGGTACCTGACATCGGACAGGCCGAGGAGGTAGGTACACTAAGAGGTCCGTTCTTATGACCTCACCCAACGGTAAAGGGAAGAGGTCCCCTAGAAGGGGTGGGTCCTTAACTTGGACCCAGAGGACGTAACGTCCCTCTACCAAATGGTTGACTCGATACTCCCTTCGGGGTATCGAAAATCAAAAAATCGACTACCGTAAACCAAATCCACAACGGACGGAGATCCACCGGAACTGAGGTCTGTTACAAAAAATAGTCGGTAACGAAAGAAAACAGTTGGTTGGGATGGTCATCTTCAGTTTCCACTTGACCTGGACCTGTAGCCCCGAACCAACTTTCTACTGACAGAACCACCGGTCGACCCATGGAGGTTCGAGTGTCGTACTCACTCTACGTCTCTGAGAAGTCCTCACCCACTCCCCCTGTATCTCTAGTCTGAACACCAACGGTTTCTCCCTACCTGACCCACAAACCCCAACCATTTACGTTTGATAATGTAAATCTTACCTATTTGTCGTTCCGGGATGACATATCGTTAAATTAGAGGACCTTACTTTGTATAACCTTTTCTTATAAAAATTTTTTCTTATACATACACACACACACTCAGTGAAACGACATGTTACCTCTAACCGTGTTGTAACATTTAGTTGACACTTGTATTTTCACAATCATCGAGTCAGTGCAGACTGAGTAACCGTCAGGGACCTAACATCGGGTGGTCCGAGGAGACAGGTGCCCAAAAGGGTCCGTTCTTATGACCTCACCCATCGGTAAGGGAAGAGGTCCTTTAGAAAGATTGGGTCCCTAGCTTGGGTCCAGAGGACACAACCGTCCACTGACTCGATGATATTAAAGTTAATTTTCTCACCACTACCCCTCCCAATCTCCTCTACCTTACCTCCTATTTATTAACGTACACCCTAACTCCTTGTCTCTTCCCTTACTTAAAATTTTGGTCTTGGTTGAGAGTTTAAAAGTAAGACAACAAGTTTATCTTTCTGAGTAGCAGGCGTTCCTAAAACTGGTCTTAGGGAGGGAGTTTAACTCTCGTAACAGGCTACTCTTCTCCTCCGATGACCGGATCCCCTAAAGTCACCAAATAGGAGGGTAGGGTGTTTATAGACCTGTGAAAGAGGTCCCTTCAAAAGGGGAACTGGTCCTCTCTTCTTAGTATAGACTGCCCAGAGAAGAGGATCGAAGGCGACGGGACGCTTCTTTTTTAAGAAAACCTTTAGACTCGTAGTAAACGAGTCGAAGCCCCGACAAATAGATCGACAGTGTCTCTCGAACACGAGGAAGACCGTGTTTTATTTTGTGTTCTTGACCCGTCTTTGGCCCTCTGTGTCTCAGGAGGTCCGACTGCGTCCGACTCTACGCGTCGGACCGCAAGAGTAAGGAAGCACAAGGAAAACACACTGGAGTGCAGTCGTAAAAGAAGAACGCGTGTGTTACCTTGTCTTAGGACAAGAGAAAAGGGGTTCTCTTATTTCTAGAACACAGATCAAACGACAGTCGAGTCCGAGGAGTATGCGGGGGTCGTCTGGAAGGTACCTGGACGAAAAGGGGTGGAGAATCCTTGGTAAACCAAAACGAGGCCAATATTCCGTCTACCTTTTGGCGGAACTCTGCTTGAGTTCAGACTTGACAGGTCTGAGGTACGCTGAGGTAGGATTCTACGACTTTCGAAAAGTACTTCCGACCCTCTCTTCCAATTTATGAAACTCTGAAAATTTGTATTAAAAATAAAAAATATGCTAAAATTTCCAATGTAAGGTAAACATCAATGACGTTGTATAACCGAGATAAGGGGTACAAAATGTTATTATAGAAACTTCGATGGAATGTGGCCTATCGAACATGGTGGGTCCGAGCATCGGGACCACGGACAGGGGGAGGTGACCGTTGGTGATAAAACAGGAGATAAGAGACACTCAGACGAAGAAAAAAACAATATAAGTGACCAAACAACATAAAAAATCTAAGGTGTATATTTACTATAGTATATCGTAAACATGAAAGGAAAGACTGAATGAAGTGAATCGTGTTACGGAAGGTTCAATCAGGTACAGCGACGTGTACCGTTCTAAAGTAAGAAAAATCCCGGTGCATCATAAAGTAACACACCCAAACATATGTGTGGTCGCTACTGACTCACTGACCTTTTGTTGTAGAAGAAATAGGTAAGTAGATAACTATCTTTATGAGACTCCAAACAAAAAAAAATAACTCTTACATCTTACACGGTCTGTAACAAGGTTTACGAAAAATCTGTAATAAATAAGGAAATTTGTTGCTACGTCTTTCACACTAACAGAAGTAAAGTGTTTGTTCTCTTGACTCGAGACTCTACAAGACATTGAATCTTCCTGTGGGTCCTCTGTCACAACTCATTCGTAATCAGTCTTCCTCGAAGCTTCCCCCCACCCCCTAACCCTCTACGACCAGTAGCAACGTCTCTTTCCTACCTATTCAAGACCCCTCCACCATGTGTCGTCCGCTCCATCTGAAGTCCCGTTTGACGATTGCACTAGTCGTAGGAACTATGGGTTCGGACACTCGAATTCCGTGTAGTCCCGACGTGGCCAGTGAGTCACGACTCTCCTGAGTCCCGACGGCAACTTGTGAGTGTTATAGGTCACTGCAAGTAATTCCCGGTACTCTTGGACCGTTTTGGTGGGGGGTTGTCATGAGGAGCCACAGGGGCTCCAAGGGTGTGTTTGTGTGTGTGGAGACGTGTAGTTGACAGTACGACCGACGACAAAGTAGTCTTAGAGACACCGAGGAGGTCGTCGTAAAATAACCAAGACACCATCGTTTTCGGTGGTCCCGAATTGGTACCCTATCTCTGTTCCGTGAGGTACCCAACTCCACTTCTTAAGACCCGTCCCACACCTTTGTACGAAGTCCACTTATCGCTAGTTTTCCTACTGAGAATTACTATCGAAAAAAAAAAATCTTTACGAGCCGTAAAGAGTCTTCGGTAGTCTCCGACCGTATCAAACGTACCGATTTACTGACAGAATATTCGTTTTAGACTTCGACAGAGAGAGAAGCCGAAGGTCAAAGAAACCGGTTCAGTGTAGTAGTACCGTATCTACTCTATATCCGCCTCGTCGCACGAAACCGGACAATCATCGGGACTTTCTACGACGACCCTTTGGGTGCTTTGTGACCGGTACCTCTAGATCCAGAAGTAGAAGCGGAGTACTTTGTTTCGTACGAATCCCCTTCGTAGACCCCACCACTGTTCCAGTCAAAACCCATTTCTTCGTCTATTTCTGACTTCTAATTCATTGTCTAGACCCGTGAGGGTAAGAGGACTGAGTCCTCATACCACAGTCCCATAACCTCTTCATCTTTCTTGTGTCCTCACCCACAGTCTCTAAGGTACCCCCTCCCCTTGAAAAAGGAGATGGGAGAGTCTAGAAACTCGAAGGGACCACCGAGTCTGCCATTTCGCAGACGGATGTCACGCCCTCTGGACCCAAGTTAGGGACCCAACCCTTCTAGAGGACCTCTTCCTTTACCGTTGGGTGAGGTCATGAGAACGACCCCTGGACCTCTATTTTGACGACTTCGGTCAACTTGCCTTATTTCACTCAATAAAGTTTACGTATAACTGCCGGAGTGTCTTACTTTGCTTTTGGGGGTTTCTCCACCAGTCTGGGTCTCCAATTATGTTTCTTGTTGTGTAGACACCTCTTCACTGCTCTGTCTCTTCCCGAGACTCGAAGGTCCGCGTCACGAAATACCCCACCATCCGTATGTCCTTTTGAGTACCTTCTACTCCCAGTAAAATCCTTCCAAACACTACACCTAAGGAGAGGTACGGTAGGGACTTGATTACTCTCAGATCTCAGGAGAGGTCACTACTTTTCAGTAAACCGAGAAGGACCACGACCTCCCCTCTCACCGTGGAAGTGCACCCTTTAAATACGGGTTGAAAATCCATTAGTCCCCCTTCCGTCTCTCGAAAAGGACGTCAGGTAACAAAGAGTTGCCGTAAGTCGAGTTTCGTTAGAAATACAGTTTCACCGTACAAACCCCTCCGTGTCAGACACAAGGAAGTCGAAGAACATTGAATGACTGTCAGAGAAGGGACGATACGACCTTCGTTAAACTCCCATCCTGACCCAGACAAACAAGAGGTCTGGGGTCGTGTCCCGGACCGGGTAATCAAACTGGCGATTAATTACCCACTTACCGAAACTCGACGAGACTCAGAGGCAAAGGAACAGACATTCCACTACTATCGTGACGGGTCCACCGAGTCGTCATTTCTTAGGCGGACGGTTTCGTCCTCTACACTCAAACTAGGGACCCAGTCCTTCTAGAGGACCTCTTCCTTTACCGTTGGGTGATATCATAAGAACAGACCCTTTAGGGTACCTGTCTCCTCAGACCGTCCGAGACCAGAAACCCCAGAGTCTCTCGGTTTATGTTGAATCGTTGATTTTGTTCTTCTGCTTGTATTTCCAGAACAGAATCGTAGGTTTCTAGGGAAGGACGTAACTATATGAGACGTCGTCTGCAAGGGTCCAACCAGTGCTCTTCCTTTGTTAAATTAGAAAAAAGAACTAAATTTACCTTCGAGCAGGAATCTACCCCCGAAGGGACCACCGAGTCTCCCACTTCTTAGACGGACGTTACGTCCTCTGGACCCAAGCTAGGGACCCAGTCCTTCTAGGGAACGTCTTCCCTTACCGTTGGGTGAGGTCATAAGAACGGACCTCTTAGGGAACACGTTCCCTCGGATCGTCCGATGTACCCCAACGTTTCTCAGCCTGTGCTGATTCGTTGATTCTGTGAAGAAGGAATGGACTCACAAGGGTCCCTTTGTACCGTTCTACACTACCTCTCGTCTCGTTCTGAGTAGTGTTGTTTTATGAACCCTCGCAAAAGAGTAAAGCAGGTGAGAACACTGGCTCCAAACCGAGTCTCAAACCTGGCACACCTACGTCTGTGCGGTGTGAGTATAGGGAAGACCATTCCTCTACCGGGTTCCCACCCCTACCGACCCTGTCGTGTACTATGAGATGTCTGCGAGGTAAGTGGTTCCGGTCTTTCGTTTAGTCGCAAGGTCGAAACGTGTCGACGTCTTACCTGAACAACCTTTTACACCGGAACCTTATAGAGTCTTGCAAAGTTTGTAATCGCCGTTTAGAGACCGAATCACCTTTTGCCAGGAGTTCAAACCTCAAACCGTAGGACCCAGGACAACTTCTGTAAGAGACGGAACAGGAAGGAGTCCGTTCGGTGTGAAGAGACCCGGAGTCAAAGAAGGAAACTAGAATTACAGATCCCGGGAGAGCCCAGATTAAAAAAAAAAAAAAAACCAACGCGATATAGAAACAACGACGGGCACCCGAGAGAGATCGACGTCGGCCCCCGATGAGAGGTAGCGTCCCGTATCTGAAGAGTGACACCAGCGAAGAGAACAACGTCTCTTGTCCGAGATCCGCGTGTCCAAGTCATCAACACCACGTGCCCAAATCAACGAGGTCGCTTACACCTTAGAAAGGGGTGGTCCCTAACTCGGGTGTAAGGGACACAGCCGTCCGCCTAAGAATAGGTGCCATGGTGTCTTCAGGTTCACATTACGAAATTCCACGTAGTCATGATTAAACTTACTTGGCTTAGGTCCTAGACGAGGGAGTCCACAGAGAAGGGTAAGGGCTACTACGACCACAGGGTGGTAGTCAAGTCGTCCTGACCGTGGACCTAGATGAAGGACCCCACCCCCCACCACGAAACGAGTCAGTGGAAGGGACCGGACTCGGGGGCTCACTGGTTCCTGTGTCGATTCTGTACGACCGGTACGACACCCTCTCACCTCGGGACGCCTCCTTACCGTCTCTCCACCCCACCTCCCCAACGGGTCACTCCGCTAGTCGGTACCAGAAGGTCCAAGTTCAAGTCGGACCGACCCTATTTGAGTCAAATCAGGGAGTTTCAGCTTCGAGAGTTCTTCGGAACTACAAGTAGACCGTGAGTGTACCGTCTAGGACCCCAAATTACCACCACCACCACCAACCTCCCACTCGACCTCTTCCCTCGAGACGGGTATTCGGCGAATATTAATAGTTTGGAAAAGAGACTTCGTAAGACTACCCATCCAGTACGGACCCACTATCTTTGATGTTGTCTCTACTTTATATTGGGAAACTCTCGTAGGTCGTGTCCATCTAACACACATTAATAAATTAGTAAGTATCCGACCTCCGTTTAGTCTCTTCTGAAGGTCCTTCTCCTCCTCTTGAAAGTTCCACCTCGACGTCCTCGACCCTCTTTTCTGTAAGGTCTCGGTCGTCTCGTTTCTACGTCTCCTTCCCTCGACGGAGCTCGCAGGACCCTTGGTCTCGACGAGAACCGACCGACTCCTACACTCGCCCTTCCCGAGGACCTTTTCGTCCAGTGCCACTTCAGTAGACTCGGATCTCACGTTGCGAATACTAAAACCTAAATAGGGGCTTCCAGTGTATGACCAACGAAGGTAAGTAGGACGTCTACCGAAAACAAACCGAATATGTCGTGAACACACAGAAAAACTTTCACTTCAGCGAGTCGACACAGGCTGAGAAACGCTGGGGTGCCTGACATCGGATAGCCCGAGGAGACAGGTACCCTAAAAGGTCCGTTCCCACGACCTCACCTAACGGTAAGGGAAGAAAAATTAAACTAGGTTTAAAAATTCCATATTTATAAAGTGTTTATTGGGTCGAAGAAATCTGTACCCTTCTAGACCGGAGAACCTCTGTCAGTCGTCCTCAGGTCATCGACTAAGGGGAGTCTGTTCGGTGGGTCTCTGGGTGATCGGTGATATACGGGTGGACCGGGTGACACCGAGTAAACACGGGAGGACCCTGGGACGGTCTCTCTCCTCTCGGTTCGTTCAAACGCACTTCTGCCGACCCTATTAGTACCCGCGATTTGAACAAAAAAGAACAGAGAGGGTCCACTAAAGAGTCCGAGAAGACGGATGAAGACAACCCGACGAGTACCCACCTTAATCCTTTGGTGACTTTTAAACGGGTCGTATGACAGTTCCTAAAGGATGCTAGAAGTATGGTAAGGAAAAGATAGTCGGAGACCTCGTAGTGACGGAAGGTAAATGAAGGGGACTCGACGGGTTTCGGACTCGCGACGAGATCTACAGGTCTGAGAACGGACACAATTCTCGTAAAAATACGTAGTCAGTCATTCCTTGGCCTCTTCCGTTACCGTGGGGTGAGGTCATGAGAACGGACCTTTTAGGGTACCTGCCTCCTCGGACCACCCGACTTCAGGTATCCCAGAGCTTCTCAGCCTGTGCTGACTTGCTGAAGTGAAAGTGAAGAGTGAAAGTACGTGACCTCTTCCTTTGCCGTTGAGTGAGGTCACAAGAACGGACCTCTTAGGGTCCCTGCCCCCTCGGACCACCCGACGGCAGGTACCCCAGCGTGTCTCAGCCTGTGCTGACTTCGTTAAATCGTCGTCGTCACTCCTTGTCCCCCATTGGTGTACGGGGGGTCAGGACGTGGGTCCGTCCATAGTGATTAGTCAGTCAGTGTCGTACGAAGGGACTCAACTCTGAGTCGTAGTTTTAGAAAGAGCTGGTACGAGGTCCGTTGGGATGGTTGACTAGTTCAGGTCAGTACCTAAACAGTATTTAACTGAAGGGGATCCTATTCTCCTAAAGACTATATTTGACGGGTCAACTCTAATCCAGTGTTCATATCAGAAACCCGAAACAAACAAACAAAGTTCTAACTACCAAAGTCTTAGAAAGACCCCCGAGTGTTAACGTCTCGAGAAAAGGGGTGGATACACTCACAATGACAAGAAAATCTATTAGGATCCATTATTATCAAAGGTAAATATTTTCGGATAAAACACGGTTCCGAATTCTACACATCATGAAATAGCAGTACCGTTGGGACGTCCAATCAATGGTAATAGGGATTAAATGTTTATGTCGAGATCCACAATTCACAAAAACTGATTCTATTATTCACGATCATTCTCACTACAAGTTTGAGTCTCGATAGGTCGAGGTTTCAGGTCCCGTAAAGATGACAAAATGTGATAAAGGAATGAAGAAGGAAATTCAAGACTTAATCCCTCTTTGCAATACGGAAGAGTAAACTACCTTATTCTAGGAAAGGGAGGACAACTCTGGGGTCCCTGGGTTTCGTTAGCAAATCAGACTTCCTATGAATTGGTTTTCTGGGAATTAGATCTCTTCGGACCCACAAACATTGATAGTGAACGAGACTTACCATGTTCGTAGATAAGGACCTCCGAACTGAACCCCCGGGACCCGTCCCTTGAGCAGGAGACTGTGCCACAACCATTTCTACGGTCTCTCCGGCGGGGAGGGGACGAGGGACCAGGACGTCACTGCTTCCACCAGACTACCCTCCACCGATACCTCGTGGATGATACGGAGTCCGAGACGCGGTCCACGAGACTCGAGTTCGGGAGGTAGGTCAGACGCCAGACACGTGGTGTGATACAGTGTCGCGAGGGTTATTCGGGTGAGGAGGACTACCAGTACGTCTCGTCCCCACGTATCTGCCCTTGTTTCCCTCTTCTTCCGTCCCTGTTCCGTCCTTTGGACCGAAGATCGGCCTGCGAACCTCTCTTAAGCTCAGTGTCCCGTTTTTCTTCTGTAGAAAACCGTCGGCAAGTGTCATTGGACCCTAAGGTTTGTCTTAGGATCTACACTCTTTTCATCTTTGCCTGTTTGTCTGAGTCGTGAAAAAGTACGCCAGTCACTAAGGACGGGTAGTTAGTTTACGTCCGTAACCACTGTAAGACTCTCGTCAATAATCTCGGGTTTCGTCAGTGAAGTGTATGATCCTTTGGTAATCGTAGAAAAGACAGTTCTCCTTCTTTTTCTCTATTCCTGTTTATTCGAGTAATGTTCACTTTAGACTACTTTTCGACCACCTTCTCGGAACCGTTACGGACCATACATCTTACTGGCAGGTAGGGGTGAACGGGTCTTGTCAGAGCTCAATCGACCAACAGAGTCGTATTAATGTTTTGTGTGAGAGGAAAGGGGACTTTTCACAGGACTAAAACTGCTATTTTACTGATATATCAATGGAAACGAAGGTATCGTCCAAAGTTGAAGGACGGGGAAACCGGACACGTGTCAATTGACCCAACTTACATAAAGGTCGCAACGTTATTTTCAATCAGACGTGTCTTTAGGTAAAGTAATCGTTCTTCGGATCCCCTGAAGAGACTACTAGGTCACCAATTCTGGTAGCGTCCCCCGTACCCAAACTCGGGACCAGTCTATTGATTCTGGGGTGTGTGGCACACCACGTTGGTTTTATTTACATATAAATTTTTTTTTTTTGTATTTTCTCTTATTGTTTCCAGACTCGATCCCCTAATTGTAGTAATTAATTTGTGATTTGTGTGTGTGTGTGTGTGTGTGTGTGTGTGTGTTCTTCGGATATGACAACTCCTTTAAAAGTGTGAGAGGGGGAGTGAGACGACATGGGTGTGTGGGTGGGTGGGTCTGAGACCGTAGTCAGTTTAGAATCTAGACAGAACATTTGAAAACACTTAGAGTTAAGGTGTTAGTGTACAGATAGTCTCAGTCTTCCATGTCGATACCTCCGAAACTCGCCTAAATCCCCACTACGTGACCCGTCTTCTGAAACCCTTCATCCCGAGTCCCGGAAGGTTCATGTGTTATTAATAGTTAGTCCGGGAAACACACACTTTACCCCTATCCGACCGGTGAGACACGGGGAAGGGTAGAACGGATGGGGGAGACTGGACTGGGTTCTACTGAGTAGGGTCCTAAGAAAAACATAAGTAAGGCTTATCTTATAAGTCAAAGGAGGTTGTCGGTTCTGTTTGACGGTCTATTTGTGACCGGTTCTTTTGACCCCCAAGAGCCGACCACCAACTCCTCAATGCGTATCGGCCTCAGTCCCGAGACAAGGAGTCCTACCTCAAAGTAAGACCTGTGTGGGGAACAGAATCGAGGATAGTATACTTCGAAACCTCCGGTTAGTCGTCCTAAACCCTACGGGGACAAAAGGACACTTACACATTTGGTCGAGGGAGGGAGTGGGACTAATCCTTTTTTTTTTGATTGTTTTGTTAACCTGTTCTCGCGGGGGATCACGGTTTTTCACGTAAGTAAGTAAACTTTCTAGATCTCGGGGTAACCTTACACATGGCAAAAGATCCCTAATAAAGTAATTTACAAGTGTCGTGTCTCCACGAAACCCTAGTCCTTAAATTCTCTTTATCGGGAGACAAGAGTTTCTTAGGTCAAAATACCTCCCTCCGACTGTACAATTGGTTGGTTGGTTGGTTGGTCACACTATTGACGACCCTATCAACCTTATACCCCATAAAACCCTTTTGTTTTTTCCCTGGGAGGGACCACCTTAGTCCCTGACACAGTGTTTCCGTGACTCGGATTGACAATTAATCGAGGTCAGAACCGAGCGGGTAAGGACCTCTCCAACTCGAACCGTGTCTTAAGTGACCGGACGTGAACGAACGTTACACGGACGTAAGGAATAAAGAGTCTGGTGGCGTCTTTCGGTTGGATTTACCTTACGAGAAGGGATTTGTGTTGGCCTACCTACCAAAGGTAGAAAAAAAAGAAGCCAACACGGAACGTCGTACAAGTAGAGTCAAGGGACTGGTCCCTGACTTGAACGTAACCTTCGTACTTCAGAGACTTGGTGACTTCCCCGTCCCTTCAGGCCAAAAGTACAAATCATGATGTAATCGAAGATTTTTCCGACAGGGGTGTGACTTAACATCCTTGAATACTTCTTAGAAAATTACGGTGAGACTTGAACCTTTCATTGGCACCACCATCCACAGTTGAAGACTTTCATGTGTTATGATCTGAACTCGACATTAACTCTTTTTTTGTTTAGACTTGGACCATCTTGACACGGTCTGTGTTTGAGACTTTACTTTATGCGTCGTGACGTCGATCCCACGGTTGTATGTCCAGTTCCGACCGAGAAAAGAGTCGAACTCTAGACCTCCTCGATCCGGACCCAAATATCCTAGGAAAGGACGAGAAAGGGACCACGGGTGTCATTTCTTGGACAGACGTTACGTCCTCTGGACCCAAACTAGGGACCCAACCCTTCTAGGGGACCTCTTCCTTCACCGATGGATAAGGTCATAAGAACGGACCTCTTAAGGTACCTATCTCGGACCACCCGATGTCACGTACCCAACGTCTCAGACCTGTGCCGACTCGTTGAAAGTGAAGTGAAAGACAAGAAAGTCTCAAAACCGGGGCTCCCTCAGGAGGGAAGAGTGGATTACAGTGTGTATACTTCCCTCGGACCTCCCCCAGGGCCATGTCTGTGATGTCTGACATCGACGGATATTTCTGACTCTACTGAGGAAATAGACACTCGGAAGCGACCGACGGAATCCTGGCAAGTAATGAGACTGCAAACTTTTTCCGATAGGTTTATGTAAAAGAACTTTCTTTGGAAAATAAATACTAGAAGTTACCAGTTTGTCAAAGTTTGTTTAAGTCTTGTCCCCAAGTGTAAAACTCGAAAATCAATTCTCTGCGATGCAGTACGCACTTTATCTACGACTGGGGTGCCCCCACGGGGGGACTTCGCAAAGTCATGACCCGACTGGCCAGTCTTCTGTCGGATACAATACACTGTCTTCGGACGGGACTCCAGACGAACTTTTTCCCGTGCTAAATTTTGGAGTACACCAAAAAGTGTTGTATTCACAGGACTTTGAATTTTATTAAAGTTGAATTAAAGTTTTGTTTGTGGGGTTCTTAGTTGAAAGGGAAATTTATTTTTTTTATTAGTTAAATTATGAGAAGAACTTTCTTGAGGCTGTTACATTTTATTCAAGGTTAAGGTATATATATATATATAGTATATATATATGTAAATATTGAATCCAACGAGACAAAGAGATATATGAAAATGAGTACGTTGCGCCACCCCCGTCTGCACTCCCGATGTCGCCGGAAAGCCTCTTCCGCCACATCGAGGAGTGGGACCGCTTGTCGTCGCCGCACATGTAGAACAGCTAAAGCTTACGACACTGGCGTCAGAGAGGTCATCTAGACCTTTCTCTCGGGTGTCAGTGCGTAGTGTTCCTCTAAAGTCGAGTAAAATTTAAGAACAGATGTAAATCACCCCCCCATCAAATTAAAATCCGTAATCGGAAAAAAAAGTAAAAATCAAGTAGAGTCAGTTAAGATTTATTTTATCCACGTAAAACCTTTTAAGCTTTTTATAATCTTTTCACATTTCTTTTTAGTGAGTAAGGGTGAGTCTACCCCGGAGTTGGAACTATGACTCGAAGTGACGACTCCAGTATGAAACGAGGAAATATGTAGTACTGTATTTCGTAACGGAGTGTAGTAATTTAGAAGAAGTCTTCGGTAAAAACACCGACGTATAAAGTGACAAACGGAAAATGGTGTAAATGAACTAAGGGGGAAACGACCTCCTAAATCAAAAGTCACAAACCGTTGACATTTACTAAAACTATAGAAAGTGATATGGGAAACTTTTCTAAGGGTTCCTTGTTAAAGATTCAGTTTCCGAGATCTATAAAATACCAAGAACAATTTTACATAAAATCTTTCTTAATATTAGGATCTTCTCTTAAATTACTAATTTATAAACGTATTAGTTGTCGTATTAAAGTCCAACTCCCCCTTCCTCCACTATATAATGGTGTCGGAAAATAAAAAGCGGATTTTTTTTTTTTCTTTTCTTTATTTTTGTCTTTTAAGGTCACTGAAGTATTTGTAGTAAACGAACCGAGATGAAGACCCAAACGAAAGAAACCTTTCTTTTTTTTCTTCTTGAAGTGTTAATAAGTCTCTTCGTCTTTCTTCTGTCCTCCTGGTCATCTATTCACCCTTTTCGTTCTTTTTTACCAAAAAGACAGTTCTGGAGGGTCTACTCACCCTTCTCAATGAGGATTCCACCTTTACACTGACTCCTTCGGAAGTCGTTGGACTGACTCCAGCAGTCTCTCCGACTACCTTCCGCTGGTTGGAGATTGGACGGAGAGTCTTAAGACCTGAGTTGACCGTGCCTTACTGGGAGCCCATGTGTGGTTATAAGAAAGTTTGGAGTGTTGTCGATTGTAGTCATAGATACACTTGACCTCAAAGTGAAAGGATTAAGAATGTAAAATGAGTAAAGACATGACAAGGAAAGAGTGTGTAAGAGTAGACAAGTGAGCGACAAAGTGTGATCATTTAGGATTGAGTGTCCTATTTTTCAAATTGTATCCTTGGTGATTACCGAAATTTGTCCTTGGTGATTAAGCCGAAACTTTGTGACCACTAGTAGAGTCGTCTGAAGGAAAGGATTGATGTTAAATGAAATTTTAGACACGTATTAGGGACCCCTATTTGACTTACCTTTATTCCACTTTTTACTACTCCGACTTTGTACCCTCTTCTTTCTGCGAGACCACAAAGTGTCGACGGAACCTTTCGGTTACGGACTTCGGTGTGAACGCGTCGAATCACCGGTCCGTGGCTGTCTGAGTACCCCCGACGAGAGTTGGAGTGTCCCCTCCACGGGTGGATGCACAGGTACCTGGGAATCACCCTCGAGACCTGTGAAGTGGACCGGGTGAAAATCAAAAAAAGTCCAACCGACAAAGAAACCAAACGTCTTCTAATATGACACCAAAAGGAAACACTAGCTTGTAATTGACACTCCTTAGTTTGGGAGGGACTCAAGAGTCGATCTGTCCTTCCCGTGTACCTTAGACATGGGAACTCCAAAAATGTCGTAAGTGGATGAACATTCATTACACTGTTCTCACCACATAGGTCTACTCAAACAACTTCGAAACCACCGGTGACCTTGTGTCGACATCGGGGTGCACTTTCAAGACTAGCCGAAGAACGTGTCCCCGTGCCGCTTTTATGGCCATAAATACCAGTTCACGAAAGACATTCTCCCCTCTACGCACTCGTTGTCACCCCGGAGTGAAGCGCCTGTCTGTGTCTCTGCCTGCCTCGACGTAGATATACCTTTATGGACTCGTTGCACAATTCAGTGTCTCAATAGACGTGTGTCCTATTTGTCGATATGACCAATAGTTGACGGTTACACATAGTCAAGTCAAGTCAGCGAGTCAGCACAGACTGAGACACTGAGGTACCTGACGTCGTACTGTCCAAAGGGACAGGTAGTGGTTGAGGGCCTCGAACGAGTTTGAGTACAGGTAGTTCAGTCACTATGATGGGTTGGTAGAGTAGGAGACAGTAGGGGAAGAGGAGGACGGAAGTTAGAAAGGGTCGTAGTCCCAGAAAAGGTCACTCAGTTAAGAAGCATAGTCCACCGGTTTCATAACCTCAAAGTCGAAGTCGTAGTCAGGAATGTTACTTATAAGTCCTGACTAAAGGAAATCCTAACTTACCAACCTAGAGGAACGTCAGGTTCCCTGAGAGTTCTCAGAAGAGGTTGTGGTGTCAAATTTTCGTAGTTAAGAAGCCACGAGTCGTAAGGAATACCAGGTTGAGAGTGTAGGTATGTACCGATGACCTTTTTGGTATCGAAACTGATCTGTTTGGAAACACATACTCACATACACATACTCACGGACCTTTATGTACTCTCAGAGATTTTTGTCTTCCGAAAACGGAGGTAGTGTAATAGAGTTAGCTCTACTGCTGGAATCCATACTGTACATTGGTGTGCCATCGACACACTGACAACTCCCCTACTCCTGGGTCCTACCCGTCGGGTCCCAGTCACAGCCTCTACCCTTGAGTTTAGGGTAGGTAGAGATCCGGATTATAAAGGAAGATGAGCTTTTATCACCCCGTCTTTCTCGTGTCTCATACTGAATAGAAAACGTTATTGTCTTTCGATCAGACACCTCTTTGTCTACACTGTTCCAAGTGACCTTGGTGTGAAGACACTTATAACGATTTTGTATTCTTACAGCTGTGATGTATGTCAAAGTGACACAGTATCAGACCTCACTTTTGACCAGTAGTCGTACCCTCACGGATTTGAGAGAATAATCCATTGTAAAATTGTCACCCCCGGAGTGTTGAGGGGTCGAGACTAGAGGTCTTTGAGTTCAGGTACTAGTGGCACTATCATTCTTAGAGACGGGAAGTCTAACATCGCGGACTAAGGTCCTCGGTCTCCCTCGACCTCTTCGGTGTCGGTTCCCGGTGTCCTGAGTGTCTACTTCCTGATTGATAAGGCTGACCTTCCTGGCTACGACTTCGACGTCGAGGTTATGAAACCGGTGGACTAAGTTTCTCGACTGAGTGACCTTTTCTGGGATTACGACCCTTTCTGACTCCCGTCCTCCTCTTCGTCCACTGTCTCCTACTCTACCAACCTACCGTAGTGACTGAGTTACCTGTACTCAGACTCGTTTGCGGTCCTCTATCACTTCCTGTCCCTTCGAACATCAGGTACCCCAGTGTTTCTCAACCTGTGCTGACTCGTTGACTTGTTTTTGTTGTTGATAAAGGTATACACCAACGACCCTCACCCTGAGTTGTTTTCTGTTTTGAAGCAAGTCTTTGATATAAGTAACATTCTTGTTGCGTCTTTATAAATAAGGTTGATGGAGTGTTGAAGAACCCAGGTGTGACACCAAAAATTAGTCCCAATTTTTTTTACGTGTACCTCTTTTCGACCCTTTTTAGTCAGGGAATTAGACTATTCTCTCAAATTTTATGAGACCTTACAGTACTAAGACGGTAACATAAACGAACCGTACAAACAGGAAAACGTTCTTCTTCCTTTAATAGAGTGAAATCGAATAAAGGTCATCTTTGACTTTAAGATTTTTATAGAGACACTTTCTTAATAGGTATACTCTGTTAAATCTTTCTTTTAGAGGATACTAAGTTTTACTCTTTTCGGTTTTTGTGTCAGTATATATTAGTATGATCAATAAAGTGTCCTTTAGGACCAAAATGTAGAATGCACATTTTTTGGACCCGGTTTTTTCCTTTGAACCTCTTATTCAACTAGACTAATTTTTTATTGGTGTAAAATCTTTGGAAGGTCAAGAGAAGTCTCTATACGACAATTCAGTTGCGAGTAAAACACATTATCATTTTTTCTCATGTAAAGTAGGAAAAATTGACTTTTACGAACTTACTAATTTATGTTGTGACATTTAGTTGATATGAAATTCTTTTTTTAAAATTCTTCTGAACTTACTCGTCCCATTCCTTTAATTTTCTTTTGACGGTCAAGGTGGAACGTATGAATGAAGAAGAAAAAAGAATCAATAGTGTCGTTTATGAAACCAGACTAACAGACATAGAACACTGTTCGCTATTACTGGGTCATCTTAACGTAGTCAAGATTTTCATTTTTGTTTTTTGTGAAATTTAGATAAATAGACAATAAATATAAATTCATTGACTCTTTCATTACCCAATCTTCATAAGTGAGTTAATCGGACTCCTGTTAGTCCATGCTACACTCATTTGGTCAAAGGTTCCGGGGTCTGAATAATGACTTCCCACGGAAATCCCTCTCCGGGTCCCTAACCATAAACAACAACAAACCCCGTCGCCCCCCCACCCCCACCCCCCCGTACCGTCCCTCGATGTGACACGGCAGACACCCTAGGATCAAGGGACTGGTCCCTAACTTGTGTCCGAGAGTCGTCACTTTTGTGGTTCAGGGTTGGTGTCCTGACGGTCCATTCAGGGTCTTAGTCAATAAAAAGTGTTCACGGGGTCTACTAACGAAGAAATTAGTAGGTCATAATTCAATGTAGTAGACGTTCGATGGTGGATTTTACGCTTCGCCTGTCTTTTGATGTCTCTCGGTGATGGACCATAAGGACCAAGCATTCGCGCCTTGTTACCTGCCCCCGAGGAGCCCCCATCACTCGTAGTAGTGTACCGGTAGGCCCTTCTTGGAATGCATGGACGCCCTGTTCCGTCTGCGGCTTGTGGCGTGCGCTTGCACTTTGCACAGGGATAAAGGACCAGGGGTCTGGATGAGGACGTGACGACACTTTGGTTTTCCCTCTGTGGTGCCCGGTTTCCTGACCGTTTGTAGTGACTGTGCTTACACTGGGCTCTCCGGCCTTCGTCTCTTTGTTTCGGAAAATAATGAAAGGAATCTCCCTCGGTACCTTGAAAATCACAGTGAGTGACTTATCTTTATTTAACCTAATTTCTAACGAGACAATTTCAAGACGCACAAAGAGGAATTTCGTGATGAATTACAGTATGTTCTCACTCCGGGTTACGACAGATGAGGTGCCATCAGTCGTGTCGGCTGAACAAGGAGCCACTGTACCTATAGACCACTCCTACTCGGATTTATCGTCGGGTTCCCGAGACTTTTCTGTCTTCTATTCCTCCTCGAGGTTTTATGTTTCATTAAGATCTAGACCTCCGGTTCCCCTTAAGGGACTAGATAGAATTGGACAACCTAGAAACTGGCGTTAAGGACAATATTTGACCTACTTTTGTGGCTCCCGGTAAGACAGATATTTACGTTTTCGGTGCGCTTAAGTTACAGACTATTGATTACGTGATTGTGAACCTCTCTCTTTTAAAAGTGAGTGACTTAATGATGTCGACATGGACATTATAAGGTGAACCACGGTCCGAGATATCTTTGGTAGTTCTCTGACGAGGGGAACTGCTTATATCCACCAAAATGACTATATGTGCGGATGTCTTTCTTTGTCTAAAAAATTTTTCTTGAATTATTTTTTGAAAATGGTAGTACATTGTGCAAAGGTCGAAATAAAAATAACGCCAAAGGAGATTTATACGACTATCATGAGTCCAGACCATATCTTTTACTTCTGAATACATAAATAGTTTTAGTCGTGTTATCTAGAGACAACGAGATTTCTCAAGTTGAATGGTAGTTTAGCTTGTGCCCCGGAAAGGTTTTTGTAGAGAGAGGTCCTCCACATGCCTTGTTCGAATTATGTCGAAGACGGGGTTTGAAAGTTCGTCCGGTTTGCGGTATAAAGTCCCAGAGATCCCTTATTTCCGTGTTGTAGTTATATAAATTGTCCATTCGGGATAGACGTGAGTCTGTTCTCTTTGTAAAGACGGTTGTCCGTAGAAGATAAGTCACTGTGACCGACGCGTGGTCGGTCCGTAGCACGACTCGTGACCCTGTCTGACTACCTGTCCCGTCTCCGGGACGGAAAAATGTCCCTTTCGTTCGTTTTTTGTTCTTTTACTCTCTTTTCAAAATCCCTCACACAAGTCACACCCTTCTTTGTTTCGACCCATTTCCTGTTCCTGTTCCCCGACCCTTTGTGAGAGAAAAGGTCCGTCCACAGATGTCACTGCTCCTTCCCGTAAGACCGTCTGCGGTGTCGTCCACTCCGGGTTCCCGACCTCACACCGGTCGCACGAGTTGTTCCCCGTTCCTCCTACCACACCGACGCCGTTTCACTGACCCACTTCACGTCTGCCGTAGACACCTCTCCACCAATCCCTGCCCCTCCACCTCCAAAACGTCCACCGTCACCGACAGACTCGCTTCTCCGGTGATCTACCAAGATTCATGTTGACTACGAAAATTTTCTACTGAGATCACCAGATACCTCTTACTCGAGTTCACATTGTCGCCTTCAGGTCTCTGGTGTGGCCTACGGTTACGGTATTAGGTCTCGTCCGGATTGCCACCGAATCGGTTTTACCATGAATCTCTTTGTCACTTTACGAGTCGGTTCTCCATCTAAAACTTCTACCGTGGTTGGGATTGGCATTGTTCTGAAACAATGTCCTAATGACGTTTTTCGTTTCGTTGCCTGAACTAAGATTGTGTTGTGTTTTATTAAAATTTAAGTAGAGATTGAACTTTATTCTGTGTCCTTGATAAATATGTCTTCGGTCTGACGTTTTTCTCTGTAAGGGGTTTGTGTGTGACGTTACATGAAAAAAAAAGATTACTCATGAAGACGTTGGTTCAAAATAGGATGGGGACTTCTAGACAAAATTAAGGGAAAAATGTTACAAAAGACTACATATTAATTTTCTTTTTAATTACCTTATTGATCTCTCGAACTGTCCATGAACAATTTATCTTTATGTGTGTCCTGATAGTTTTTTGTTCCGTAAGTTCGTTAAGTTTACAAAATGGGTCTTCTGTCCTGAAGTTGACTTTAATCCAATAAAATTTTGTTACGTAGACTTAAAATTCTTGGTTTTAATGTTTTTCAAGATCCCTAAAGAGCCACTAGGTCACCGATTCTGAGACTCGAGAGTTACGTCCCCCGGGTCCTAGCTAGGGACCAGTCCCTTGATCTAGGGTGTGCGGTGTTGGTTTCAAGGACTCGCGGTGTTGATTGTGGACCGTGCCGGTTTATTTATAGATTTTTTACAAGATCTACGATTCCTATTTATATATAAAAATATATTCCGTGAGCCGGGAATATTTTCTAATGGACAGAATTTACAATATGAGTTCATGTTAATAAGAAGTGTACGTTCTAAAATTTTCATATCCTATTGAAAAGAGGTCAAAATAACTTTTTATAAACTGTATGTAGTGACATTTTTAAATTCCATATATCGTACTACCAAACTAATTGTAGATAACACTTTATTTGATGGTATCCAAATCACTTGTAGGTAGTAGAGTATCTCGATGTGACTTTTCTTTTCCAGAGGACACTAGTGTTGAGAATCCCAGGTGAGAGAATTGTTGGAAGATAGTATCTCACTACCATTGGTATCGGTGGTCCGACATGTAGTGTAGGGATCATGAATGGAAGTTTCCTTCGAACATGGAAAATTGGTAGAAGGAGATTAGGGATAAGGGAGTGGGGACCATCGGTGTTTAGGTGTTTAAGAAAAAAAGATACATCTAATGATATACATTCTAGTGTATCATAAACAGAAAGAGACAGACTGAATTAAAGTGAATTGTATTTCGGAATCTTCAGATAGGTACTGGTATTTACCGTCCTAAAGAGGTAAAAATTCCGAATTATTATAAGGTAACAAATATATACACCTAGAAGAAATAGGTAAGTAGGTAGGTACGCGTGAAACCAACAAAGGTTCAGAACCAATGATATTTATTACAAAGATACTTGCTCTCCACGTCTACGGAAAGTCTTAATCACAAAAGTAAAGGAAAAATATATATGAGTCTTCACCTTAACGACCGAGTGTACCATTTAGATAAAAATTAAAAAACTCCTTGAAGGTATGACAAAGGGTATCATCGATATGGTTGAATGTTAGGGTGGTTGTAGGTGTAAATAGAGAACAGAAAACTTACTACCGGTAAGTTTATCCACACTTGATTATAGAGTGATACCAAAACTAAACGTAAAGGGATTACTGATTACTACCACTCGTTAAAAAGCATATGGACAACCGGTACCTTATAGAAAAAAACTTTTTGTAGATTCCAGAAAACAGATAAAAAATTAATCCGAGGAACCCCTAAAAACGTTGACGACATACTCAAGAAATATACGAAACCTATAGTTAGGGGAAGTCTATAGACCAAACTTTTATAAAAAAGGGTCAAGTGACTATCGAAAAAGTACCAAAAGTGGTGTCGGTCTCAACGAATTTTTTTTTTTTTTCATTTATGGACCGTGTCTATATCTTAGGAGACGTGTGGACACTGTTGACGAGATTGCTAGACTCCAGGTCCAGCGACCTGTGGTGGGTTGCCTTCTGCATGTAGTCCTGGAGGTAGCCGTCACGACGTTTCCTTTGGTAGGAGTCACTGAGAGGAGAGGAAGGACAGTGAACTGACAGTGTAAGAGTCACACCCATAAAAATAAGGATTTTAAAATATTTGGTGGGAAGTCTAACAGAGTCTCGACTCTTCACATAAATTGATGGATTTTGTTTATTAAAACGAGGATTGTAGTTCTGTGTTTATAGAAACAGAAAAGTTATATCTTGTAGAGACTTCGATGAAAGGGGAAAGGGCACCTTCTAGTAAAGTAACAGTTCTATATATTTTTACGATCCTTTTTATTAGATCATACATATGTATACATACTCGACATGACGTATACGATTGTAATTTTTTGATAAAAGTAGAGGAACTTTTAAAAGTTAACAGGAGGAAACTTTTCAAGGGTATCGATTAATTTGTTGTGAGTTGTGTACTTTTCTTTCTCTTTTGTAAGTAAAAATTTGTGAGTCGGACAAAGTCCTGAGGGCAGGTTGAACCGACTTCACGGACTTCTATGGTCGTAAAGAGGTCAAAAGAATCCCGACGGGGTGATTGAGTTCTATAAGTGGGAGAATCTGGTAGTGGCATTTCTCCTGCCTTAGGAGCTAGTTGATGTGATGTTTAAGGTGAGATGGAGTCTGGAACTCTTCGAAGAAACAGATGTGTTTAATTAATATTAATCTGAGGGGTGATAGGAACCTTGATTTCGTCGACATATTGTCAATAGACTGGAATATTCAAACCTTTTGAATTTAGATTCCTTTTCATAAAGACTCAATGTTCCTCGTACTTCAGTGTGGACTATATACCCAGACTGACGAGAGCTCAAGTCCGACTGTGTCAAACTCGTGTCTGAGGACTTTGCACTCGACGACAACCTTCATCCTGTCCTCCAGACGGTAGAACGACAGTAGTAGTCATAGAAGTTACGATTCTTCTCTTCCCTCCACTTATTTGGGTCACGGGGTCAGATATGTTGTGTCGAAACTTTAACTAAAAACTGTCATGAAAGTTTAAACGAAATCTTTTTCAGTAGATTTTCGTTTGAAGAATGATGAGAAAAAGTTTTTATACCAATTTTTTTTTTTTACCATTTTCAAATGGGACGGGACGTTTCCCTATGGTATGGTTGAAAAACTTCTTTTTTCGAAGTCGTTAAAATTAAGGGTGTCTCCTTCTTAATTTTTAAAAACCTATATCCACAACTCTAAATTAATTAATCAAAATACTATTCCATCTTAAAGCACTTAATCATTTTTTCTATTAAAGTTTACTAAAAAATTTTTAGTATACATTTATATAGGAAAATTCACTGGTATTAGGTAAGATTAACTTATTTTTATTGTATATGTCTACAGTAGACTCCATGAATGAATGGTCCTTCCGAAAGATTATATACATGGAATATTGGGAAGGAAATTTCCTTTTATATATTAAAATTTTTCGTCCCAGGTACTCATTAGATAGTCGTATTTGTTTACACATCAATTCTCAAGATCTTTTTATAGATCGAAAGGTCAAAACGACTCCCATTGTAATTTTTACTAGTCTGAATGTTTTTTCGACCTACTCCTACTTCAATCTTTTGGTCCTTCCCGAATAATTTTCTGTTGTTTTACCTGTACACCGACTCCGACCTCCCTGACGTCCCGAGACGATGGTCGAGAAATGTCCTCCGTTTTTGGGTCGTCTCCGAACCCCGGATAATCCAGACTATTCTTTGTTGAATAAAACTTTCTTAAAAATCTTATAGACCCAGACATACTGTCCTATACTCTCTTTCTTTACGACAAAATTACAAAATTATGTCGGAAAGAATTGTCGTGGACCGTAGATAAATATTTTGACCGATTCTGGACCCAGATTTACTGAGAGGGATTTAAATTTCCAAATTTTTTGGAACTTGTTCAGAAAAACTCATACTTGGTGGAGTACAACAGTTTAGATTAAACCACTTGTTAATAATAATCGTGGTTTCAAGTTTGTCCGTTGTTTACGACTGAAGTTACCCTATAAAAATTATACCGAATCAGTTTCGAATTCACAATTATGATATTCGTCAATTTTTTCCGTCAGTCGTATTCAATAGCTATTTCCATTGAAGAATTGGCAAAGTACGGTCTCCATTGCATTCTGACTGACTATATTATGGAATAATGTTTTTAAGATGAAAAGATTCAAAGAAAATACTCGTTGAAGTTTCATAACCGAATTTTTATGTAATTAAATGAGGAAAGTCATTAATGACGATAATAATGTTCTTTTTTCTTTCTTCTTTGAGAAAGTAGTGGAATAAAAACAATATACAAATTTTACACGTAAAGATATAAAATTAGAATTTTAAAGGGATTAATTTTTTAAAGATGTTGAAATATTTGTTCAGAAGTATGATTTCGTATAGACCGGGAACACGAAAATTTCTCTACAATCAGAATTGTTATAAGATAGATGTTGGTTCAGACTGATCTCAGATCGTAAAAGGATTATTTTTTGGAAAAATTTTTACGTACCAAAGTTTGTCTATGTTTTCCTCTTTCTGATCACATTATTTTGGGGCACATGGGTTAAAGTTGGAAATAATTGGAAAAAGTCGAAACCGGACTAATGTAAAATTAGTAAACTGAAATATCTAAAGTCTTTCAACTTTGTACAGGTAATTAAATAAGAAAAGTCATTAGTGACGAAAATAATTTTCCTTTTTTTTTTTTTGGAGAATAATGGAATAAAAACAATATAGACAAATTTTACACGTAAAGATATGAAATTAGAATTTTAAAGGGATTAATTTTTTACAGATGTTGAAATGTTTGTTCAGAAGTATGATTTCTGATACTTTGAATTGTCTTAATCGTGACAGAAGAATAGTGTGATTCTCAGTTGTCCCGTTTCTGCGAATTGAAATTGTTTAAGATATATAATGACAGATAGTTTAATATATGCGTGATCGACAAAGGTTGCGGTAGTGGTAGACCTCTGGCCCATATTCATTAGAACTTGAGATATAGTCCATGTTCAACGTATCGGGATGCTATTTTGAACTACCGATTTTCTTCTTTATTTCGATTTAATCGATACTGGTGTGTAAAAACAGTAAAGGAAACTAATGCGATTGACACCAAATTAAACCATTGAAAGAAATGTTTGTCGGTTTAAGGGGAAAAGATGTACGTTGTACTCGTCACTTGTTTGAGTAAAAGTTTGGGATGATCAAGTCTTTATCAGAAAAAGACTTCGTGAGTGTAATGTCTTTGAATTCTACAACGTAAAATGGGAAAATCGGGTAGAAAAAGGAGTCGGAGAGTGTATAACAGTCTTCACTAAAATATACATCAACAGAAAGAGACCCGAAACTTTTACGGTGACGACATCGGGGTCGTTTTTGTTGAAATTCGTTTGATGAAAGACCACACACCTCGAATCCTTTTAGTTTACGAAGGAGGACTCATCCTATTCCAAAACAAAAAAAAAATTAAATAGGAAGTTAAGGCAGAAGAAAATGAGGTCGACGGACAATAAGTCGATTTGTTGGATATTTTGAACAAAAATTTATTTAGAGGACCGGTCCACCAAATCTTGATCTGGTCACTCTTTAGTATATTGAACCCCGACGTCTTCGACTAATCAAGAAAAGGGAGTCTGGTTCGGGTAAGTAAAGTAGGTGAGACGGTACAAGACGGTGAACCTCACTCAATGACATGTGATGTGTCTCTATCCCGAGAGTATCCGATTATTTCTGACTCCTCCCTACAGTAGTAAACCCGGGAAAAGTATACAGTCTCACTTTTGTGGTGACCTTCTTTGAACGTTTATTTACGTTGTTAAAACTTTTACAATAGACCCCCCCGTAAAAGGTTGCTGAGTTCGTGATCGTAAAAAAGGTACGGGGTTAATTATCGAAAAGATAGTGTTTTACTTTCGGATTAATATTTGGATTAGACCATTTGTCGGAGTAGAGAACCAAATGAATGTATAAAGATGTCTGGGTTGTTTTGTCTGTTATTTCCGACTGCCCATAAGGAAAAACATATTACATTTTTTTAACTCTTTTTTACATGTGCAAGGAGTTGCACAGGACATATAAGAGGACGAGACTTCTTTGTGAATGGATATTTTATTCGTATAGGATAAAAAGTGACTCATTGTTATAAAGATTCTGAAATTATTAATTATTTACAATTGGAGATTTAATCTTTTCCAATAAAATGAGTAAGATGGGTATACTGTTACAAAGAATCGTTATAAAAAACCTTTCTCTACCCAATGTATTTGCATGTTAAAAATAAAAAGTACGGAATTTTTTTTTAGAGTTTAAATCTCTGACTACAAGAGTATATAAGGTCAAAAAATTTTTTGACCAGTCATTGTTTCTCGTTTATATAGGGTCAAGAATTTTTTTGACCAGTCATTGCTTCTCTACAATAAGTCTTTACAGTGCTGTTCTACTGGACCCGAGACTTAAAAAATGGAAGTATTTCTCGAGGTAAAACAAGAAGAAGATGACGAAAATCCTTCTCAAGAGCTCGGATATTTTTGTCACTTTTTGTTATAAGCTTTTAGACATAATTTTTACTCAAACTCACCACATGCCTACCGGAAAAGTTGTTAGTACGATGTCGTCAATGTATAGATGATCGTTTTGTCACTTAAAGTTGGAGTTGAAGTGTCGAATGTCTTTTTTCATTGAGTTTTTACCTAGTTCCGGAGTTTTCATTTTGAAATTTTTGGAAATCTTTCTTTTTTTTTGGACCCTCTGAACCCGCTCCTCAAGAATATGAACTGTGGTTTTCGTGTCAGGTATTTTCCTTTTCAACTATTTAACTTGGAGTAGTTTTAATTTTTGAAAACGAGACACTACGAGAGAATTCTTTTACTTTTCTGTTCGATGTTTCACTTTCTTTCTTGAATGTTCCGTGTATAAGTTGTTTCCTGAACATAAACCGTACGTATTTCTTGAGAATTTTAGGTTGTCATTTTTGTACTCGTTTAGACTAATCTTTCCTGTTTGTAAAAAAGTGTCTCCCCGGATATTTCTACCCTTTTGTCGTGTACTTTTCAAAACATGTAGTAATCGGTAATCCCTCTGTGTTCCTGGATAGTCTTTCCGATTATAATTTTTCATTACTGTGGTGGTTCCCACTACCCCTACGCCTCTGTGACTCAGTGAGTATGTGCCGACCTCCCTTGTGTTTTGTCACGTCTTCGGGTCCTTTTGTCTCACGTCGAAGAAAAGTGGTTTATCCGTGAAAGGCGTTTTGAGTCGTTGACGTGAATGCATCCGGTCTCTCCACTTTTGTATACAAGTACGTTTTTGGGCGTGTACTTATAAGTATCACCGAGGTCCTTCTCGTCGGGGACCGACCTTTGGGTGCCCAGGGAGTTGTCCACTCCCCCAGGGAGTTTCACCCCATACATGTGTGGTACGTTGTGCTGACTCGTCATTGTTTCACCGTTCGATGACTGTGTGTGTTGTTGACCCTCCCTGGCGTTTCCTTAATGTGTAAAAGAACTTATAGCATACTGATAATGTCTTTATCTCCGGTCTCATCTCCAACGGTCCCCAATCCTTCCCGACACCCCCTCCACTCCTTCTCTCGAATATTGATTCCTCCATCCCTTTCCCCCGGAACACCACTGTTTCGTCAAGATATAGAACTAAAACTACCATCGATGTATTTCGCTGTACACATTATTTTCAACGTCTCTTGATAAATATATGTGAGGGTGTCAGTTCACGGACCTTTAGACTTATTCGAGACCTAACATGGTTCCAAGATAGATGAAGGTGATTCAGATCGACTCCTTCCGTAGTAGCAGTTCCCTCCTGCCCTCCGCACGTGCTCTGAGAGGCCCCAGTACTTGGACACTCATACAGGTTTGATTTGACTTTATTTCGTTTATACCTGCAGAAAACAACAGTGCCATTACGACTAATAAATTACCGTTTAAAAACATTTACTTTTGAACCCAGATTCCCACACTGCTACTGTCGGGGACACCTCATTGTCCTATATCATTAGGAGGGTGTAGGGACCCGAGTCGTAAGAGTCCGAGTTGGTAGACGTCTAGTCTTTTCAAACTTTTCTTAAGGTCTTTCAAAACTTTTCGTTCTGAACTTAAACGACACGTGATCGTTGATAAATACATCGTGACTGTAACATGAACATTGATAAATGTCTCGTAAATGTAACGTGACCCATAATGTTCTTTCGATCTTTCCTAAATTGTATATGATCTCCTAAATGTTCGAATGTGTGTTTGTGATGTGACATAGTATGTTCCTTCCACTCGTTGGTTCCTGTGTCTCCCTGGTTGCACCACTTTAGACTTTGCCACCCGACACACACGAAACACACTAGTTCATACTCTTTCTCCACTTGGTGATCTTTCGTAGACTTTAAAAGGTCCTATTCCTTCACTAGTGACGTAGTGATTTAAATAAGTTAAGTTTTATATTGGTTTATGATGTAATTCCGGAAACCCTTCCACAATCGTAAACATGTTTCAAAAGGAGAAACCCCGAAGATACTTATTTAAGTTTCCTTAGTAGAAAATCTCTGGTCTACTTAGAGTCCCCACATACGTAATGATTTCTCAGGGTCGTTCTGACACATGGACATCGTTTCCTCCTCATTGTATAGTAGGTTTCTGGATGTTCTTCAGGACTCCCTACCTCTGTGACCGTGTGCACAGCTGTAGAAAGGTACATGTTGCGGGCATTGTGAGTGGAAAAGAAGAAAGCGGTCGAGGACGAAAGGAGACCACAGGGGACGAGAGTCGTTTCTCGGAGCGCGACGAGACGTGCCAGCTCTAAGATTTAACGGACTCGGAGGTGGACCCCGTTCAAGTTTGTAGGTGACTCGAGCCTTGGAGACCTCAACACGGACCCTGTCCCTCTTCCTACGGAATCCTGGACGGCTCCTTCTCCTCGAGTGGAGACCTTGTTAGACAGTTATCAGGTTGTGGTTACAGGTGTGTGTATGTATAAGAACCTACTCTTTTGTGCCAGAAATTTAATGATGGTGATTTATGAACAATAGAAGGTTCTATTAAAAACGAATTCTGAAACTTCTTTATCACTTTCAAACGATTTTATTCTAAAAGATATGTCCTCTTTAGATTACCATGTCCCTTTAGTTTAAAATTGACCTTAACTTTTATATTCGGTAGGGAATCTCAGATTTGAATCTACAAAAATTCGAAAGATGAACCTTATGTAGTAGAGTTTTAAGACACCCATTCGGAGTTGAGACATTATTGGTAAGAAAAAAATTCTTTAATAAAAAAAGATTTATACGTAGTAATTTTTTAAAAAAATTATATCTTATTCACTTCGAAAGGTCACACCACCCGAGACCACACGACGGATCTGGGTGGAGGTGTAGACCTTGACAACCGAGACGATGGTCTTTTGTCGGGAGTCGACAGACGGGACACCAATTCCGGAGTCGTTCTGGTGTTGAAGAAGGGTCCACCCGGGGTGGGTTCCTGATTAGTTATTTTCACTAGTCACTGACTATTTTAAGAAGAACACCGACTAATAGAGAAGTTTACAAATTAATTATTTACAAATTATATAATTAATATATAATATATATAATATTTAATATATCAAACAGGTAATCAACAGGTAAAAGTAGAGAGTACAAGAATGATTAAAAATTCCTATAATATAGATGTACTCTCTATAGGTGGGAGAGAGAGATGTACCATTTATCAAAAAGGTCGATTAATAAAGAGAACTAAATCTTCTAGAAAACGATATGGATCCAGAGTTTGAAAATCTACCAGTTTAGACAGTTAAAAAAATTCCACTACCCACAATGAGTACGAATACGGAACTTGTGAAATTTAGGTATATGACTTACTGTATCATCGGTGACTATAAGGAAAAATGTCCTTTTCTTTAGGTATTGTATCAATATTAACTTCGTAAAGTTTTTGGTCATACTTTTATGTCGATGTCAGTTACGTTTATTCCTGGATTCTTAGAAGTATTAATACTGGTTGAGGACGAATACATACCTTTGGTTGTCTTATTCTTGACTTCGTGTTTACTTCTTTGTATGGACGTTTAGGCAGAGTCGTCCCGAAAGCAAAAGTAGTAGTAGTAGAGGAAGGGACTGTCGAAGTCTTGCTGTTAGAAGGAGTCGAAGACGGATTCCTCTTCCCTTTGTTTGTTTCGACTTCTTGTACGTTCTGTGGTCAAAGGGACCCATTGGATGTGACGGATGACTCGATGGACGGGTCACTTTGTGTGTCAACAGAGAGAGATCTATTTAAGAAGTGTCTACTCCTTTTACTAAGGTCAACCTTTTTAGACCATGAAATTGAAAAATTATGACATCTTATATGATGAAGTGACCAGAGGTCGAATTTTACAAACCATCCACCAATTTTTCTTGTGAAACAAAGTCTAAACAAAGTCTTTCATTGTCAATCACCGTCATGTCTCAAGTTGTTTGTCGAAAGGAAAGTACCTAGTAAATTTTCTCCTATATATCGGGAGGTTATAAAACTAGTAGACTCCGTTTCTCGGTTGAGTGACCTTTTCTGGGACTACGACCCTTTCTGACTCCCGTCCTCTTGTCCCGTAATCTCCTACTCTACCGACCTACCGTAGTGACTGCGTTACCTGTACTTGAACCCGTTTGAGGTCCTCTACCACTTCCTGTCCCTCCGGACCGTACGACGTCAGGTACCCCAGTGCTTCTCAGTCTGTGGTGACCCACTGACGCGTTGTTGTATATCGGGTATATACTAACAGGAAAGAAATATATTTGCCCTTACAATAATTACACACTTACTGAAACAATTATAGAATTTACATGATCTTTTTGAGTAATTTTAGTTTCTGTACAATTGTCACTTCCAAAAAATATTTCTTCTGGGAAGGAAAAAATTTTTTATTTAGGTCCAAATAATATATAACCTAACTGAATTTCACCTTATTTCCCGACCTTAATGACACGGACCGAATCCTGAATTATCTCCGGGGTCCAGTCATAGGAAGGTAAAATAGGAAAATCAGAGATATTTGCAAACGATTTATTTTGACTTAGGATGGAAGGTGACTTTTACTTTACGACGGGTCCACGTCAGACAATGGATTGTGTGGAGAATCGTTTACTCTGAACGAGTTGTGAAATTCACAAGTTAGGATATTTCTTTACAGCGTTAGTCCCTTCACTAGATCTTTCATTCAATATTTATTTTTATTATGTTAGATGAATTACAATGAGTAAAGTTTGTGTCATTCAAAATGTCAACTGTCAAACCCAAGATTAAACGAGGACCCTGATTCTACAAACATAATCGTGGATAGAAATTCGTGTCGTTGCTCTATGTGAACGTGATGAAGTGTCGTGTTGTGTTTGTTCGGACCGAAGGGTAGAATAGAGAACGTTCGTCTTGAATGGTGTCTCCCCGGACATTCTCCACTTGATCAATTATATACGATTTCACAAACCGTGAGACCCTTCCGACTCAACCACTTCTTTATTTGCTCTTTCCGATCTCTGAGTCTACTTGAAGGTCTTTTGACCTTTTGTATTCATAACAGTTTATGTAAAAAAAAAAAAAAACCAGAGAAATTCGACTCTTGAACGAGTCAGCATAGGCTGAGAAACGCTAGGGTACCGAAGAGACAAGTACCCTAAAAGGTCCGTTCTCATGATCTCACCCAACGGTAAAGTAAGAGGTCCCCTAGAAAGACTGGGTCCCTAGTTTGGGTCCAAAGGACGTAACGTCCGTCTGTGAAATGGGAGACTCGGTCATCCCTTCGGGGAATGATTCTTGTAGCGATTACGTTTAATGTGTTATTTTCTCAAACTTAAATATCTAGATTGTTCACATAAAGAGAGGGTTTATTCCCAGACGAAATAATGACATTTGAAATTCCTGTCGATTACCTTCCCCTGGAATCAGGGACCACATAGAGTCATTAAGTCGGAGGTGGAGGTTGGGTTGTCAGGAGGGTTTGACGGGAGTTCTCGAGGGGGACGAGAGAGAGGACGGTGGGGAGTGGGTTAAAAACGTTCAATGAAGAGAGTCGTAGACCTTACGGTCACAGGAGAAGGAGGGTGAACCGCTGACGAGTAGGAAGTTCTGAGTCGAGTTCCGGATAGGGTCATCCTTTGTAAAAGACTAGGGAGATGAACGGAGAAAACAAAAGGGTAATGTGAACACGACCATAGTGTCGTGACTTCTTAAAACAACTCTAAAGTAGAGAAAGTGATCTTAATCACGTGACCGTTGTTCTAGACCCCAGACCGTGATACGGTTCGACTATTCACGAGCTTTATAACCGACTTAATTGTTTATTTTACGGTACTTTTATATATTACGTATCGAGTTCCTACTCCATTCCTCTGTCCTTTACCTATTATGTCTGTCGTAGAAAGAAGAAGGGACTCAACACAATATTATCTCGAGATTAGGTGACACTGAAACTAAAACTGTCATGCTACTGTTTTTGTTTAGTTTAAACCCCAAAATGACGTAAAAAGTTGAGTTTATGGTGAACTTTATTCATCCAGAAGCCGATAGTGCGTCTCTAAAAGTGAAACAAAATGTATTAACTCAAACTGGATTGTGGTGAAAAGTGGTCTCATCGAGTACACAAGTAGTAAAATGACAAAGTGTCTACCCCAATTATGGGTTTCAATTCACGAATTAGGACCAGTCCCTTGAGATTTTCAAATCTTCGTCTCAATTAATCACAAAGAATGAGAGGTTTAACTGAAGTATTTGAGTAAGTTGGTAAGTATGTAAGTATTTGTGAACCCACAAATGATATTTGATTACTCAAACCGTAGTAAAGTGAGAACTTCTAAGTTGAACCGGTCTCTAATCAAAGAGCGTAGCTGTTAAATAACCTTCGGTTTCGTTTCATCGTACCCCGTCTCTGATGGACACGGTCGTGCGTTATCGAGGTACCTTGGACGAAACAGTTAAAGACCTCGAAAAGTCAGAGAGGTGAACCTGGTGAGCCCGAAGGTACCGGGACTTTACGCTGTCTTAGGGAGTTTGGCGGTCGGTTTTGGGACGGGGTCCGTGGCGGCGCAGGACCCTGTTCACGCAGGATTTGAGTTCTGCGGAATTTTCCGATCTTGCCGCCGAGGGACCCGTCCAAAACAAAGACCACAAAACGTCCCTCCCCGCCGCTAGTTGTTCACAGAGGTGAACGGTTTCGAGGGAGGTCTAAAGTCTATGACGCTGCCGAGCGGAGTTAGATACAAGCGACGAAAATTATTTCCGTTCTCTAACCAAGTTACAGGAGTAGTCCGGCTTCTCTCCGTAAAAAGAGCCGGCAGGTCGTTAGGGAGAGACGATTGGACCTCGGGGGTGGCCACACACACACACACACACACACACACACACCGCCCCCCTCCCCCCAGAGGCGTCTTCATTGAGGCCCCTAGGTCGTTCCGACCGTGGTAGGAGAGGGAGAGGGAGTCCGGTCCTGGGGTCCTACCACCATCGGAACGTCTGGGGTGGGGAGCGTCCAAGGAGGAGGGGTGAAGGGACCCCGAGGGGTGTCCGGGCCCAGGAGGGCAGGCGGCGGGCGGGCTCGGGGAGCCGCGAAATGGTACGACCGACCGGCCGGCCGGCGCCGGCTCCCCGAGAGCCGCGGGGGAGCCGTGGCGGGAGCGCTCCTCCACGCGACCCTCAGGCCACAGATGAGGACGGCAGACGACGTCGCCCCGAATCGTCTCAAGAGCCAGCCTCTTCGCGTGGTCCGTAGCCGTCATTGACGCCCGGGCCGCATGCCGTCGGTAGAAGCGCCCCGTCTCCCGGTCTAGCACCGCGCGACCCGCCGCCGGCCCCTGAGCGCCTCGCGTCCCTGCGGCCCCCGGGCGGCTTCGGTTCCTGAGACGCGCTTGGCCTCACGGCCGGGACGACCTTTGGGGCCTGCGGCGTCGCCTCGACGAGCAGACGACGCCTTTGGACGCGGCCGCGCCGCTCGTACGCGTGACGGCTAGGCGGCAGCGTCCCGAGGCGCCGGGGGAGCGACGGGCCACCTCCCACTCCCTGTAAGCGAACCAAACACGCGCTCCGTGTCGGGCCCAATCCAGTAGCCCACAGGCTTCCGGTTTGAGCTGGATCACAAGCCAAGTCTCTTGCATACATTTGAACGACGACGACGACGACGATTCAGCGAAGTCAGCACAGGCTGAGATACGCTGGGGTATCTGCCGTCGGGTCGTACGAGGGGGCAGGGACCCTAAGAGGTCCGTTATTCTGACCTCACCCAACGGTAAAGGAAGAGGTTACGCACTTTCACTTCAGCGAGTCAGCACAGGCTGAGAATCGCTGGGGTACCTAACATTGGGTAGTCCGAGGAGGTAAGTACCCTAAAAGGTCCGTTCTCATGACCTCACCCCACGAGTTTGAAGCTCAATTCTGGGAGTCCGTTCGCCAGGATTCCGTAGCTTAACCCACAAGCCCTACCAGCGATGTCCCAAGAGCCGCTGTCACCGATCTTAGGGTTAGGTCCTGACGTTCCTTTGTCACCTTAAGGCGATAGCATTCCGACAGTATTAATGATTCGAAGAGTTTTTGTGCCAAGACCTCCAACTCTTTTTCTCCGCGAGTCCTTTTTTCGTCCTCTCTTTTGAATCGGGGGTGGGGAGCGTTTCGTGCAGCGTGACGTTTGGGGTAGTACGTTGCGCTCCTCCTGCGACCCCGAGATGTCAGGGCTATCTGACTCCGCTGCCGACGGCACCGTGTGACCCTAAACATCAGTCGGCAAGGTGCATCTCGCGGACATCAGTGTGCGATAAGACCGAGGCGGAGAATTTCGGGTTTGACCCCTAAAGTGAAGGCGTCTTCCGTAAGGCCCAACCGACCGCCATATAATGAAAGCTTGTGAACTGTAACAAAATTTATGACTGAAACCGTACGATACACATTTGGATCGGAACCTCGCAGAATGGAAGAAAGTCGCTTATAAATACCTCAAAGACTCCAAAGATGATCCACACCCAATGATCGTCAGTGGTCCAAAGGTTCTGGGATGAGCACTAACGTGCTTAAGTGTTCAAATTTAGAGAATAGGCAATAAAATAAGACAAATAAATCTAGAATCATTACGTCATGTAAAAAGACGTCTTTTTGTCTCCGTTTTGTTTCACTCCCCACGTCTTACCACTCGATGTAATACCTTCGGGGTTGATGACAGCAAATTATAATCCTAGGTAGCAAGACTACCCATACAAAAGTAAACGGATTCAGTCGATGGACATTTTTCATGTAAGAATGAATTCCCTCTGATTTTTAAATGGTCAAACATCAAAAATTTCCTCTGAGATCCCGAATCCAGAAAATTACTACTAAAAGGTGGGGTACTGGAGAAGATTTAGTATAAAACTTTAATTTTACCCTCTTTCTGATCTACATCAGTTCTTCATCTTCCTTTACGATATACACTAAGTACTTATGTTTTCTAGCCAAAACGTTTACTCCTTACCCTATAACTTTATAAAAGTCTTGATCAGATAAAGTAATTTGGCCAACTTCCGAGTACTGTAATAAAGATAATAAGATCATTTATTATTTCAAATTATTTTATTAATCATAAACATTGTTATTTAACTCGTAGATGAAATAATTTTACGACAACAATAGAATTTTAAAATCCATTCATAGGTGAGATAGGTGACTTGGAAAAATGTCCCAACATAATAAAGTAGTATAATACATTATGAGTGTACCAATATTAAAAGGGATCCGATCCTGATGACTGGATTCGGTGAATGATCGGGTCACCTGGGAACAATTTCCATCTAGTCCTGTCAGGCAAACGGTTAACGAACTAGTTGACTCAAACTGATTTTGACCGACGGAGGACAGAGGTATAGAAAAGTAACTATTACTGAAAGTCAAGAGTAAACGGTATACAAAACCCACAATACATCCATTCGTACTCACATCTATTTACAATATGTTAACGGTTCACCTGTCTACTGGGAAAGGGTAAACCCTGTCCTTCAGATTCCTTCGAACCGTCAGAACATAGAACAAAGAAGTTGTCTTCGTTCTCTTTTCTCCCTAAACCCGGAAAACGTATCTAAGAAAAACCTCTATTAAAAAAGTCGAGAATCTTAAATTTTTGTTTCACTCTCTTTTGACTATACTCGACCCTCTAGATTTGAGTCTCTTTCCTAATGACGAAATAATTAAATTTAACACAATGAATCCCGTCACACAAAGAGGGCTAGACCCCTCTCCTGGGTCGTTAGACAAAAGTGTTCGAGAACCCCCACTAAGACTACGAAGGTCAATTTTTACACTCTTGGGAACCGAACCCCGTTAATACACTTAAATTTAGCTCCTGGAGTTTCGTTAAAGAAAAAAGTTTCACCAAGTCTCGGTCAGAAGTGTCCCTACTAAACGGAAACCTTATATTGATTGCTGTGTTCACTACCGCAAATTCGTCACAATTTAAAGTTTATTGATCAATGTGGGACTCTGGTTAGACATCTCGCAATGGATCACACAAAAGGTGGACTCATTGTTAGGTCAAAAGGTTTGATTTCAACGAGTGTTGTATTTTTGAGAACCTTCAGGGTTACCTACGATTGTGCGTCAGACCAAAAATAAAATTTATAAAAAATAATACCAATTCCTACTACGTTAAACGGTAGAAATTGGTGCAAAGCCACCGTAATGTCTATACAAAAAATTTCGGTCCTTTCGCACAGGTGGTACTAGTAGACATTACCCTACAGGCTTGCACGTAGGAGCCGGACGTAGAGAGGTAGGACTACGGGATCCGCCGGCACACCTCGACCTCTCGAGGAGCCGCCACCCGCCCTGTGTCCCGGGGACCCGATGGCGCCCGGGCCCACCTCTCGCCTCGCGCGCCGAGCCGCGGGGTCCGCCAAGCCGGCGCCACGTCCCTGCGCGCCCCGGTCGCACCCCTCGACGTCCCATTGAAAAGGGTCCCTTTCGCTGGCCAGCAGGGGTGGTGTTCGGAGAGTCGGAAAACAAACAAAAGGACGGCCTCCGACCTCTCGCCGGCCTAGGGGCGACGAGTGGTACGCGGCCCGCCGGGCGCGGGGAGCGGCCGCGGGGGCCCGCAGGGACGCGCCTGGGGAGCCGGGCAGGATCGCCCCCAGCGGGACTGTCCGAAGTCGAGGGGCCGGCCGGCGCGCGGACGGGGAGGCTCCTTGGCGCGAGGGGCGTCCCCGCCCGGGAGCGGACACGGCGCCGCGGCCATTCACCCCAGCCCCTACTCCCCGAAGGCGGCCCACTGGACAGTGACCCCACTACCTGGGCTCGGCGCTCCCAGGGGTGGGGTGGGGGACGCCACCGGGGTGCTCCCTTACCTCCCGCTCTCCCTCCGAGAGCCCAACATCAAAAAGAGGCGCCAGGACACCCAGAGAGGAAGAACCATCTTTTTGAGGGTAAAGGAGGCTCAGACCTTCTAAAACGACCCACAAATGGAAAATCGCAATTTCCTCCCCTTTCTAGGGCCGGCCTAAACTTCGGGGAAGTCATTTTCCACCTCCCTGAACGAAAACCTTAAATGGGCTGATCCGGAAACCGACAGGGCGTTCCCCAGACTCGTTTAGAAGTGTATAAAGACACGTTGGTAAAAAGTGACCCAAAGAAAGACGAGACTAAAGAAAGAATGATTAGACTCATCTACAAATACTCTCTCTACAACTTCCTAAAAAGTCTTGGCGGCAAAGAAAACTTTACGTGGAAAATTTCAAACTGTCATCGTAACTCCCGAAAATGAAAATTTATTTTTTCATCGACTTACGGAATAAAAAGTCTTTTCTCATAAGCAAAGGTGAATATTGATTTATTTCTTGACGAGAACGACTTCGACCTAATATCTCTCTTTTATAGTGGGACTTACAACGTAGGTCCCGATCTAAAGAGATTCCATAACCGTGAACACAAAAAATAAAATCGGACCTCGTGAAAAACATGTCAAACTATCGATATCAAAAGTAAAGAGTGTAAAAGGTCACTCACCCAAAAGTCCTACACGGAGGTTTCACTTAACATGATAACGGCTTATATTTTAATTTGGCTCAAAATTTAAACACATCAATTGTATATTTAATAATTCTTCTTAAACACGGACTTGGTATACAATCGACACGATCTTCAATTACATAAGTATTTATACGTGTAAACTTTATCAAAGACTTGTTTCGTGACGTTAAACCATTTCTTAAACCGGAAGGACAGACAAACTCTTGTTCATTAACACCCACATCTTTATTCTCGGCACAACCCTAAGAAATAAATTTTATTATATGGTGACGAACGAGGGATTCCAGGTCGGGAGATGTCACTAGGACGGACAGGTAAAACGGAGCAGGGGAAGAGGTTTCAATTTTGATCACGGTCCCGTCCTTACCCGTCGGTGTAAAGATTCACTCTGGTTAAATTACAGTCTACTACCTTCCTACACAACCTCCCAACTACCTCGGACAGACTCACCCGTCTCCAGACAGGATCGGTTCCCTTGAGTTATAAATCAGTGTCTCTTTACTAAAAAGAGTGACTCTGAAGAATGGATATCTGACACACATTTGTTCGATTTTTTTTTTGTCGGAAACCCCCAAAATAAACAACTGACAAAGTGTAGTAGTTTCGAGAAAAAAGATAAGGGTAACAAAAGAAGAACAACAAAAAACTCCAAGGATCATTACCACCTTTAGGACAGTCAGAACTTGCAAACCTTAATAGAAATCGGTAGAAAAGGAAGTAAAGGAAGTAGGATAGTTACTCAGTAGTTCTGGAAACTGGACACCAAATATATCTTGGGAAGGAGGTATAAGATTAGGTCTCGGAGTGGGAAGGAGGGGTCGTCTACCTCCGTCGGAGGGATCGACCGACTCATTTCATTTTCTCAGCGAACCGAGAAACGTTGGGGTACCTGGTACCTTAAAAGGTCCGGTCTTATGACCTCACCCATCGGAAAGGGAAGAGGTGTCCTAGAAGGGTTGGGTCCCTACCTTGGGTCCAGAGGGTGTAACGTCCGTCACCTCGGTGTTCCCTTCGGGTCGAGAATCATTCAGGAGTAATTTACAAACGACTCACTCACCTACCTATCCACCCACCTACCTATTTACTCACTTACTTACTTACTTACTTACTCTGTGGTGGGGGAAAGACCAGAGAAGGCGAAGAACAGGTAGATCAGAGAATTTTGATAGTGAAAGAGTACAGAGAGGAACGGAACGTTGGGAGTCCAAGAGAGGGAAGAGTTGTTAGGGTTCAGATTTTGTTAAACGGACTAAAAAACTTGGGAAAGTATTGGTCCGGAGTGGGAAGGGTAGATTCAGACTAAAAGTCCAGTCGTATGTAGAAACGTGAGACGCCCGTATCAGAAGAATGACCGGACAAGATGATTTCCCTCGGTCCCACCAGGGACGAGTCTAGTGACTGGATCTTTAGGGGTGTGAAGAGGGGAGAGAGGACACGTTTAGAATGGGAAGAAGCCTCTTTCTTGGATTCAGAAGTGAAGAAAATATTGTAGAAGAGACAAGTAAAGAGATCGTTCAAAGGTCTATAAACAAACAATCCGGAAGCAATAAAACTGACATAACTAGAGATTAACTAAATCCAATAAAATTCGGAGAAATCCCAATCAAAATCAAATCAGTGAGGCAGCACATGCTGAGAAACGCTGGGGTACCTGACATCGGATAGTCCGAGGAGGCAGGTACCCTAAAAGGTCCGTTCTTATGACCTCACCGAACGGTAAAGAAAGAGGTCTCCTAGAAGGGCTGGTTCCCTAGCTTAGGTCCAGAGGGTGCATCCGTCTACGAAATGGTAGACTCGGTGGTCCTTTCAGAGAAATCCCAACCTCACCATAAAAAGACGTACCATTCCACCCCAACACCCGAAACTTGAGTTCGTCTTAACTCTAACCCCGAGTAGGAGACATGAGTACACCGGAATACCTAAGAAGTTCGTAATCAAACCTAAAAGTACGAGTTAACGATTCAACGCAACCTGAGAAACACTGAGGTACCCGACATCGGGAGGTCCGAGGGGACAGGGACCCTAAAAGGACCGTTCTTATGTCCTCGTCCAACGGTAAAGGAGGAGGTCCCCTAGAAAACCTGTGTCTCTAGTTTGGGCCCAGAGCACGTAGAGGACGAAACCGTCCGTCTAAGAAATAGTGACTCGATGGACCTTTCGGTCAGTAACATACATTCTATCCCCTCTACGGAGGGGTAGACCGACGTCACACCTCTACCAGATCCATAGACTTGTCACGGACCTTGTGTGGACTGTTTTTTTAGACGAGTAGGGAGGTGTCACTGAGCTTCTTGGGACTTGTCCATCGTCTATAAACCATCTACAAACAGCTGACTGAACCTCAGTTCAGTACCGAGTCGAACCTCCGGATCTACTACTGTTGGTACATCTTAGGAATCATTCACAATAGGACGGGAATGAATTTTACCGAACTCGAATCCAATAAGGACCGATGTCGAGACAAAGACCCTAGACGACGACAAAAAGGTACACTTGGAACGGTCCTTGTTCCTGCGGAAATTTAAAAAAAGAAGAAAAAGTGACGAAGAAACGTCGTTCGAGGAGGTAAAGTAAGACGTCCTAGAACGACTCAACCTCAACATGTATCGCAAAGACAGAAAGACTAGCACCCCCATACACACTCACACATATAAATACCTTCCCGCTCAACGGATCGCCAAAGACCCGTCTTAAAACCCGTGTCACTGGAAAGACACGTACAACTAGACAGTCGGACACCTATCCCAGAATGAATTGGTATTTAACAAAGTAGTCGAGATAACCTACTGGTACCGGAAGAC
Source organism: Capra ibex (assembly GCA_006410555.1). Lineage (NCBI taxonomy): Eukaryota > Metazoa > Chordata > Mammalia > Artiodactyla > Bovidae > Capra > Capra ibex. The sequence continues at coordinate 19,841,939 of SJYO01000647.1, forward strand.
TCTTTCCGGACATTGATCTCGTAGTCTTTGGAGGATAGACCCCTGGAGTCACGAACACCAAAGACACCCACTGACCCTTTTAAATGTTTACCTCTACACACGGTCCACTGAATGTGTCACATTGACCCAAGATCTGACTGACACGAATGAAACTTTGTCAAAATTGTAGAAATACACATGTCTCACAAACTCTTTTAATGGACCACTTTTGTTAAACGACTTCGTTTAGATAAAGTCCCCGTTTAATGTAACTTTACGATTCACAATACCGTCCATCTTTAGTCTTTGTGGAAATGGCCATCGGTTCTTCATCTTCGTCGTCGTCTCTCAGGAAAGCTCTACCATCGGTTCCGACTACTTTTTAAGTGTGAGTGACGGAGACGAGAAGCACTCCACGACAGGTTACGATCCTTTTAAGACGACGAATGATCTTAGGTTCCCTTTAAGAGTCAGGTTCGTCTCTCGAAGGAAAGAACTAAGGAACGTTCTTTTGTTCGTAGGAACGCGTAATTCATGGACCGAGCGATACGAAACTTTCAACTTTGAAAGTATCTTTCCCACGGACCTAAACTTGAGTACACACGTCGACCGAAGTCTAGGACCCTCGCGACTGAACACTTCGGTTAAGTCTCAAACTTTTTTTGTGTAGAAACCTCTCGACAGTGAAAAAAACATACAGTAAAGTCCCAATCATCGGAAGGATAGACCTCTTCCGTTACCGTTGGGTGAGGTCATAAGAACGGACCTCTTAGGGTTCCTGCCCCCTCGGACCACCCGACGGCAGATACCCCAGTGTGCCTCAGCCTGTGGTGACTTAACTGAAAAGTCGTCATCGTCGTCGTCGGAAGGATAGCCTCTTCCGTTACCGTTGGGTGAGGTCATGAGAAGGAACCCTTTAGGGTACCTACCTCCTGGGACCATCCGGAGTCAGGTACCTCAACGTGTCTCAGCCTGTACTGACTGTACTGAATCGTCGTCGTCGTCGGAAGGATATGAAAAATGTTTTCTCCTTCACCCGTAAAAATTAGCGGATACCTTTGTCACAGGTCCACAGGAGGACCTGTGGGAAACGAAACTTTCACTTAAATAATTACTAGCTACATTGAGTGTTCTCACTCCTTTTTCATTCGGTATATATGTATGTATAATGGAACCGACAATTTTTTTCGTGTACAAAAGGATTTAACAACACTTTGAAAACTCTTCCTAAGTATTAAAAATACGGGACCAGAGATGTCTCGACAAGTCAAAACGTTTAATATATACTCCCTACCGTCGTCTTCACCCCAACTACCATATCCTTTTAACACAATTCAGGGAAGTCAGCACAGGTTGAGAAACCTGGTCGAAAAGCTCTGAGAATACCTGACATCGGGTGGTCCGAGGAGACAGGTATCCTAAGAGGTCCGTTCTTATGACCTCACCCAACCGTAAAGGAGGAGGTCCCCTTAGAAGGAATGGGCCCCTAACTTGGGCGTAGAGAATGCAGAGGACGTCCCCGACCTCCCAAGAAATGGTGACACTGGACACGAACCAGTCAGTAACACAGGCTGAGAAACGCTGGGGTACCTAACATGGGGAGGTCCAAGGAGACAGATACCCCTAAAAGGTCCGTTCTTATGACCTCACCCAACGGTACGACAGGAGGTCCCCTAGAAGGGTTGGGTTCCTAGTTTGGTCCAGAGGGTGTAACGTCCGTCTAAGAAATGGTAGACTCGGTGGTCCCTTTGGTGATCGCGGGGGTTTAAATGTTGTCAGTCTTACTGGGAAATGTTTGGACATTCAATGAGTAAGTAAGTAATTAGGTAAGTTGTGTAGAAATAATACTCGTGGATAAGTCCGGTTGACCTACGGTCCATAGATAGACCCACGATCCTTATGTCAACACTTTCCTTGTTTTGGAGACGGGAATCCCTCGAATATCAGGGTTCTATGTGTGTCAGATATATACATTGGGACACTGAGTCCCCATTTGCGCCCAATACGTCTTTTCCGAGTTCACGGAGACGGAGGAACGTCCCAAAGGGACACAAATTTCCCAGGTGTGTGGTACGGGACGTACAGGACGGACGGCGGACAAAAACTTTTGTCTGAACACGACCTACGTCGGTACGGGTAACCAAACGCACAGTGGACACTACCGAAAACACGATGTCGTCTCCTGAACTCATCAATACTGTCTCTGTACAGTGGGCGTGTCGGGTTGCACAAATGACCGGGAAGTGTCTTTTGTAAACGCCTAGTGACGAGACAAAATACAATTCGCAAAAGAAAGAATTGTGCACAGTAACTAAACAAAACAATAATACGTACTAACACTTCGTAGAATTACAACGTACTCGAGACGATACTAAATTTGCACGACACTATAAACTCATCTCGAACTTATACTTTGTACAATACTGAGGGAGGGAGTAGAAGTGGAGTTGGAGAGAACGGGTGGGAATCTTGTCTCCCACCAGTTGTGCACTCGTCGACTCCGGGTCTGGTACTGGTGGCGGAGGTACTTCGACCCTCTGACAGTGGGCCCGAGTATGTGTTAAAGGGTAATCAGTCCCCGTTCAATAAGAAGGAGACCCAGAAGTTATAAAGGAAAGAGAAACCAAGAAGTGTCGGGTGTTGGATGTATCTTACTTCCAAGGACAACAACAAGTCAACGATTCAGTACAGGCTGAGAAACGTTGGGATACCTGACGTAGTGTGGTTCGAGGAAAAAGAGAGTGACAGAAGGTCTCAAACGGATCTAAGTACAGGTAACTCATCCACTACGGTAGGTTGGTAGGGTAGGAGACAGCGGGAGAAGAGGCAAACGGAAGTCAGAAAGGGTCGTAGTCCCAGAAAAGGTTACTCAACTGAGAAACGTAGGCCACCGGTTTCATAACCTCGAAGATACCCAGGATTGGATCTTTCTTAGATGTTCGTCACCTTCTGAAAGGAAACCCTAGTTCCGTAGACCGGGAAACGTCCTCTTCACTATCTTCCAAGACCTTGAAAGAGGACCCTGGGTTCTGGACCACACACTCAAGAAGAGAGTCCTCGAGTCCAACTTCCTCCTTTCCCTCCAGTCCCATACTTTGTCGGAGACACCTTGTCGTCTCCCGTTGGGTCCATTACCAAAAAAAGAAGTAGGAAGGTCAATTTCCGTCACGCACGTACTAACCCGCGAGTTAGCACAGACTGAAGACGCTGGAGCACCTGACATCGGGTGTTTCGAAGAGACCGGTACCCTAAAAAAGTCCGTTCTTATGACCTCGTCCAAGGGTAAAGGAAGAGGTCCCCTAGAAGGGTTGGGTCTCTAGCTTGGGTGTAGAGGACGTGACATCCACCTAAGAAATGGTGACTCGGTGGTCCCTCCGAGTTCTGTCATGGGCCTTCGTAGAGACTATACGAGGAACCGTGTCTTTACCGTGTCGTTCTGGGTGAAAACCGGAACATCGACGACGGGGGTCACGTCTTTTTTCGTGATCAGGTTCTCCGTTTTATGGGTTTCCTGTAAAAACGACTTTATATATACCCCTCGTCTTAATCCAGGGCCCCCCTTTTCTTTTTCTTTATCTACATGATGAAAATCATGGGAAAATTTTCTTTACATTGTTATAATTGAAATGAGAACATTTCAATCCTGAGCACACTTGGATCTGAAGTACGGTGAACTCCATTTTGCCTTGAGTCTCCAAGGTCCTCTTCCCGGGAACTCAATAAAACGTGTACTAGATCAAAAGGACACTCCTGTCCACTTTCGTCACCCTTTTTGTTAGTTCCGAGTCTCTCTTTTCGTACGGTATGTTCAGACTTACCCCCTTCTCCCCGACCATTTGACGTTAAAGGTCTCTACGGGTGAACACGTGTGTTAAACGACGGAGGATAGAAATTTTTTACTCATTAACACAGTAAATGAGTCACCAAGAGTTCAAAAGTTTTTATTTCTCACCTGGTGGGACACAGGTCTGCCACAGGGTCCGACCCCTACTCGTCCCGTGGGCCGTACGTGACAACTGGTACTCGTCTACCTCACAGGGAGACTCCTACCTTGGCCCTCACTCCCCGTCAACTCTGTCTGACGTCCCTCCAAAGGGGTTTCAGTGGATCGGGGGTTTAGGTATCGTAAGTAAAGTTTCAAACTGACCTTGGGAAACTTTAGTTTTATATCGACATAGTGAGACACTCAACCCATGTCGGATCGGGTCTCCGGTGTCCGGACTAGACTAATGGGACGTCCCCGAAACGACACTAAGAGACACTGGGTCGTGACACTACCCTCCAGAGTCCGTCGGACGGATGAAATTAGAAAGACGACGACGATTCAGCGAAGTCAGCACAGGCTGAGACACGCTGGGGTATCTACCGGTGAGTGGTCCGAGGGGGTAGGGACCCTAAGAGGTTCGTTCTTATGACCTCACCCAACGGTACAGGAAGAGGTTACGTACTTTCACTTTTCGCTTTCACTTCAGCGAGTCAGCACGGGCTGAGAAACGCTGGGGTACCTGACGTCGGGTGGTCCGAGGAAGTGGGTACCCTAAGAGGTCCGTTCTCGTGACCTCACCCAACGGTAACGGAAGAGGTTAGAAAGACGTCATAAATGATACGAGGACAGAGTCTTGAAGTCTTGTAAAGACGAGTCACGTCTGGGAGACCAACGGTACTGAAACGTGTACTTCTTTGTCTTCGTGACACAAAACTCCATGAATAGTTCCCACCATATTCCGTATGGATCGTTGTTGACTTTAAGTATAAGACTGGTAAGTTTGGTACTCTTGGATGACCACTTTCGTTTAGTCCTCCACACTCTTGTCTCTACTTCCTTCATACCACTCACAGACCCCACCCAACACACAATGACTGGTGATTCCTGCACCCCCTGTCCCACGACACTGGAGAACACCTCGACAACCGACACAGACACACCCAACCCTGTCCTCCGGGACTCCTCCACTACATTTGTCAGGTGGACGTTACGTCTTCTGAGTCATCTGCACCCAAGCTAGGGACCCAGCCCTTCTAGGAGACCTCCTCCTTTACCGTTAGGTGACGTCGTAACAACGGACCTCTTAGGGTACCTGTCTCCTCGGACCGTCCGATGTCAGGTACCCCAGCGTTTCTCAGTCTGTATTGACTCGATGACTCGTGTTTGTAGAGTTTCAAGTAAGTGCAGCATCGTATACTGTCCTCAGAGTCCTGAGCCTCCCCCTCTTCCTCATCTAAGCCTCGAAACCCCAGACCGACTCCGTCACCCTGAGTAGGGAGAGACCTGCCCTCTACTGTACCCAAAGGAGACCCCTTAGTAGACGGGAAGCGATCGAAAACACGCACACTAACCTTTCCACCTTTACAGCTAGGTAAAAAAAAAAGGGGGATCAGTTCACGATCGAACTAAGGACTGGGTCTCTCAGTGTCCTGGTGTCTCGTAATCTCGTCCTTTGGTGGAGTGAAGTAGTTCAGAGAGAAGGATTGAAGTGCCTTTAATTGGGTTCCTGGCTCTCTACGAGACTCCGTGTCCCCCAGACTCGGTTCACCTTTGACCTTGAGTCAGGGAGAAACAGGTGTTAGTCAGTGAAGACGATATTCGTCACCCACGACCGTTCTAGGGGCGACCCAGGCGGCTTCGAACTAACATCTTACTCCGGTTGACCTCGTACCGGTGTAGTCACCAAAGGCATAAACTTGAAGCTCGATGTTTCATGAGGAAAATTAAGGAGAGCAAAAGTCTAGAAGTTTTCTAAAGTACTGGAAACCTAGAAAACGTTAGCGAGGGAACTCAAACCACGTCAGCCGGACCCAAGGACAGAGTCACGGCAGCGACTAATCAACGTATTGGAACTTGTTCATCGACACAGAGGCCAAGGAATAGACATTTTATCCCGTTATTATTATCATGGATGGACGGTGGTAACACTCCTGACTTATTATATATTTTCGTGAATAGTATGACGACACATATAGCATTCAAGATCTTAATAATAATGGTTGGAAAACCGAATAAACATCTACACTAATTTAATAAACTCTACCCCTCTATTCGGAGCCAATAGACTCACCCACTCACACACACGAATCAACGAAGTCAGTACAGGCTGAGAAACGCTGGGATACCTGACATCGGGCGGTCCGAGGAGACTGACACCCTAAGAGATCCGTTTTTATGACACCTCGCCCAACGGTTCGGGAGGAGGTCCCCTGGAAGGACTGGGTCCCTAGCTTGGGCGGAGAGGACACAGAGGACGTGACCGTCCGTCTAAGCAATGGTGACTCGGTGGCTTCTTCGGGATAGTCTCACTCGGGATTTACGTTTGTGATCAGAAGTATTCGCCTCTCCCGTTACCGCGGGGTGAGGTCACGAGAACAGACCTTTTAGGGTCCCTGCCTCCTGGACAGTCCGACGTCGGGTACCCTAAGCGACTCCCAGCCTGTGTTGACTCGCTGAAGTGAAAGTGAAAAGTGAAAGTACGTAACCTCTTCCTTTACCGTTGGGTGAGGTCACAAGAACGGACCTCTTAGGGTCCCTGCCCCCTCGGACTCCAGCGTGTCTCAGCCTGTACTGACTCCACTGAGTCGTCGTCGTCGTCGTCAGAAGTATTCTCTCTTCGTCTCCCTCTAAACTGTGTCTCTCACTTCCATCACACCGGTGTCTCCGTCCCTAACCCCACTACACCGGTACGCGACTCCTCGTGGCCGTCGGCGGTCAACGACCTTCTCTGTTGCTTACTTAAGGAGGAACTCGGAGACCTCTTTCAAGGTTATGGAACTGGAGTCAGGTCACTAGCACCAACGTCCGAAACCGGAGGTCTTTGCACTCTCTTATGTAAAGACTACAAAATTCAATGGTTTAAATACCATTAAACACTTGTCGGCGACACCCTTTGATTGTAGTAACCATTCCTTTTAAAAATTTTTAATAAAAAACAGTCAGTACGTACCTAGTCATTGACTGTACAGGAACTGTTCTCTTTACTCGGTAATAAATCTTTAGTCACCGGGACGCGGAAGGAACTCCAAGGACCGGTCACCAGGTGCGTCACTGAAGAAGGAACACGTCGATATCGTGGCACCAGCAGAGATGGGGCGGTCCTTGAATGGGGTCGACGGCACGGGGTCAGTGACATGCGCAAGGTGTCCTTACGAAAGTAAACAGGAACTACCTTATGGACTACCACCGAAGTCGTGGTTCTGAACTAATCCAGTATCTTGTTCTTTACATTTCGTCTACAAAAGTCCCTAGTACGTCGTCGGGTCACCACAGCAGGTCCTGAGTCGAAGAAAGAAACGTAGGTAGGAGTCGTCAACCCTAAGAGTAGAACTCTCGACCGTAGAGTAGCAGTGGTCTTCTGACAGAGTCGAGATTTGTAATGTCGAAATATGTTGGTACAAGTTCCGTCTTTGTGTCCCGTTGGAGAACCAGTTGACAGAGACGACGACGACGACGAATCAGTGAAGTCAGCACAGGTTGAGACACGCTGGGGCACCTGACATTGGGTGGTCCGAGGAGACAGGTAGCCCTAAGAGGTCCGTTCTTATGACCTCACCCAACGGTACGGGAGGAGGTCCCCTAGAAGGACTGGGTCCCTAGTTTGGGTCAAGATTTCGTCTAAGAAATGGTGACTCGGTGGTCCCTTCGGGGTTGACACAGATAGTCCCTCATCTAAGGGGGAGTCTTCTGAAAGAGAAGGGAGCGGCCGAGTGAAAGGGGAAGGGTAGCAGGGTGAGGATTTGTCGTAAGTCATCCTTCATCTTAACGAACCGAACCGAAGCTGACTAGGATCAAGTACGGAACTCCGACATCATCCACCGACGGTAGGGACTAATATGACTTAGAACTTATTTTAGTCTCGAGATATTTAATTCGTCGTTCTCCTCGTACCGACAGCCCACAACCGTAGAGTATACAAGGAAGAAAGAGGATCTCACAACAGGTAGTGGGACAACGAAAGGGTCTCGCCGTCACTCAAAAATAGCAAAGGAAAGTCTCGTATTGCACTCAGTAATGTAAGTCCGCTGGTGTTTTTACTACTTGTTGACTTGTTATGACTAGAGTTTACAGTAATTGGTGAAGAACGATCCAATACAAGTCTTAACTGACACCAGTTCACTATGAAAAACAGATTACAATTAAACGTATTACGGTGAAGAAAAAAAAAAAATCCTATCCTTTATTAAATAATCTCGTATCTGTTGAGTCTTAGACAGGAGACCTAAGTATATATTACGTTGATTAGGAAGAGAGGTCATGGGGAGACATATGAACTTTATTAGTTGTACCGACGGATTCAGAGGAAAAGAAGACATAAGACAACAAAAAAGTCGATGAGAAGAATACGAAAGTAAATCTGGGAATCATACAAGAAATTATAGAAAGAACTTCAAACAGTGGGTCTCAACTTGTTATTAAGTCCAACTCTGACAGTGTACAGGGAATAAGACCTGGGTGCCGACGGTACAACGTTTTGAGGTCACCTGTGGTAGGTACATCACGAGATACTATGGGGTCTCAAAACGTCATATAATCGGAACAGACTTACGACAGGAGGATTCTTGAGGTCATTATGTGATAGAAACCCCCCTTTTTTTTATCTTGTCGGATTCTCGTAGAGGTCACTCTCCAAAACACGTGTGAAGTTTAAGTTGTGGTATCTTTTATCTAGGGTATCATAGAGGGTGAGATTGAAAGTAGGACAGTTCATGGAAACAAGTCTGGAAGGTGTATCAAGTGGATTGATAAACGTCATGAGAGTTTTAACAGACAGACGGAGTTCAGAGAGATAAGATTGTAGTCAAACTTATCAGTTCCCCCCTAGAAGGAGTACGCTAAAGGGACGAATTTTTGGGGGTCTCTCAAGGGGACACCGTCCCATTTCTGGTTTAAGGACGTACTGTTTATGTGGAAAAGTGTTGATCTGGGGTGAGTTTCATCGGACGTAAAGGAATGACGGGAGGCACCGACAATACGGGATCGGAACATGAAGTGTCAACCCAACGTGTAACCTTAGGGGACCTCCCGAAAGATTTGATGGTCTTGAGTCGGGGATGGGAACTGGAAGAGAATCTTTACCCTGAACCCGTAGTTATAGACAATTTTTAAAGGGTTCACTAAGATGTCAAATGTGTCCCATCCTCGCTGATCCGTAAACGGCGGAACACTCGTATGGTTCGAGTGTTGGAACCGTCTCAAAAAAAAAGGTAGACATTGAGGAAAGAGAGAGAAGACACATTATTTTGAAGCGAGTAAGAAGTTTGGAGTTATGACGAAAACGAGACTTCCCAACAGTCCAGAGAGGGAGGAGGGTTCTTAACCGACGAGAGATGACACCCGAGTGTCACAAAGGTCGTTGAAGGTGCATGCACTGTCAACACTCAGTAAATTTTCTTCCTGGAAGGGAATAGGTATTACATGGGGTCTTCCGAACGTATCACGAACTGTAGAGCCATACTTATTTTAATCTGAGACAGTTGGACTGAAGTCACGGGCTTCTCTGAGATCAGCCTAGGTAAAATGTTGTCATACACTAATGAGCTTTATTTTAATTTTTCGTTGACGATACCACACAACTCCCAGTTTAGAACGGTCTCATTAACTCAAAACAAGATACTATCACACTGACTACCATCGTTCCTCCTTAGTATCCCCTTGACATATGACTTACTTACTGGGTGAGATAGTACTAAAACTATTTCGAGAATTAAAAAAGGTCTCTCGAAAGAGTTACCATTAGATCCTTCTGTAAAAGGGTTAATATGTTAAAATCAGTTACTCCTTCATTGATAGTTTCTTTCCGAAGATACTAATTATTATATATACTTAATAATAATAATATCATATTACGGGTAACAGGGGGGGTGGTGGTGGTTTTTTTTCCCTTTCGGGTGTACGATGACCTTACATCTAGCAATAATTTAAAACCAGTGGTATCAAGTAGTTCCTCTACCTTTTTACACACTCCTAAGTCTCTACTTACGGTTTCTATTAATTTCCTCACCTTTTTACCCAGGATACTCCTTTCCAACACATTAATGTCGTTCTCCTCCGACTCTCCATGTGTAGACTAATGATTAAACTACTAGTATGTGTAAAAGTACTGTCAAAAAAAATACAGGTGGTTTTTACGTCGTACTTCTTTAATCTTATGAGTTCAAATTCAACCTGTAATTCTTCTTATAAGATTGATTGACCTAATGATTTACGTTTAGACTAGTACAATAAAAGAACAATTTTTTTTACCAAAGGGTGACAAGATCCAGTTTCCGATGAAATTTTTTTTTTTCGTACATTAAATAATCAATCGACTAAACACTGTCTAGTTTCAAGGTCACTAAAAAAAAAATTCCTTCTACTGTATGTTGTTACCAAACCCTTAAAATTGAACCTTTTACTTTAATACTTATTACGTTTTTGGTATAACAGTATAGTTTTTACAACAGATCAGAGATTCAGTATAGACTGAGAAACACTGGGACACCTGACATCGGACGGTCAGTCCGTTGTTATGACCTCACCCAACGGTAAGGGAAGAGGTCACCTAGAAGGGTTGGGTCCCTGACTTGATCTTAGAACACACAGAGGACGAAACTGTCCGTCTGAGAAATGGGCTCGGTGCACCCTTTGGGGTATATTTTTTATCTACCTCTATTTATATTTATTGTTCCTTTTTGTGTCTCGGGGTTTAACGAATACAACACCGGGTTTACGACAAAGATACAACTCTGTGTCGAACTTAGGTTTTATCAGGTATCACGTGATTAGCACTGCACCTCTTCGGTACTGTATACTACACAAGACAGAATGTTTGTTCAAGTATAATCCAAAATAATTCATTTAGATGTATTTTTATAAAATCCGGTTTTTTTACGACTTCTATGTATAATAGAAAAATTTCTAAAGTAAGGAGATGGTAAAACTCTTAAAAAAAGTTGAAAATCAGATATTATTAAGTTTGTATGATGTGTCAACGACCTTGTCATGTTTCTTATGGATCTGTGGAAAAGGGACTAAGTGGAATTCACTGTAGTATGTCAGAAATAGAAAGAGCCTGAATAAAGTGGACTAAAATACAGGGGACAAAGAGGGGTTTGTAAGTAGCTGGTTATAAACGTAGGTAGACGCTTAGAACAGACATTGTTTAACACTTAAAGAATTAAGGGAGAAAGGAAGATGTAAATAACTAACCTTAAGAAAACCTTCCTCTTCAACGTAACTGACCTAAATCAACGTCTTACAGTGCATGAAGATTGGTAAGAAAAGACTAGAAAACTTAAAAGTCTAATAATCAAACTGTCTACATAAAAATTACGGAAATCATAAGAATAAATTTCATAAATGTAAAATAATAATTTCCGTAACGTTAGTGAATTCAATACATGTTGTAAAATAAGTAATATCCGTCTGACTTATTGTCAAAATATTTACTTGTTTGGTTACTGAATAGAAAAATTTTTTTGTGTATACTTACTGAAATTTTCTCTGTGTGGGTCGTATGTCCGGAATTTTTTTTTAATGATCAAGAAACAAGTCGAAGGCTTACAGATCATTATTTTTATAATTTGATGATAGAAACGGATCGGTGTTTGTCAAGTACCTCGTGTACATTCAAGATATAGTCCTCTTGGAATTAAATTCGTAAAGAACCGAAAACACACAAATGTAACAATTAACATCGACTTAATGTGTCTTGCGTCGTATAAATCGTACGTCAAAACATCGAGTCGTTAAAGGTAGCCGACATCAATGGTACATCACAAATGGATGTCACCAATCAGTCGTCTTTCCATAATTTAACGCGGACTAATTAAAGACTCAGTCACCACTTTAGTGAAAGGTTCTTAAGATAGAGAACAAAATATTTTTTAATCTTTTCTCGTAATAAATCTGGTCTTCACCTGTTTGTAAAAAAACATTTCCCGTGTCATTATGCAGGGAATCCGAAACACCTGATATGTCAGGCACAGTGTACGATGAACCGACACGTCATACTTGTGTCGACGGTTATTATACGTCACCCGTACTGACACACGGTTATTTTGACATAAATGTTTATTGCCTACCACTCGACCCCCCAATGTCGACCAAGGACTAAATCTGTCTGAGTCTTTACAGGTAATTGTAAATAGGAACAAAGAATAGTAAGAGATGTCCGTCTTCTGAGTAGAACCTTTTATACATAAACCTTCTATCAGTGCAAGATAACTTATGGAACACGACCACGACGGTATCTTTTTAGACCAATGTGAGACCCCTCCAGCCGACGCCGACGTCCTGACTAGGTGGAGCCGGGACTCTACTCACAGGCCGGACTCGCCCGTGTGGTACTTATCTATGTGTTGGTAGTTCGTTGAGCCCCTACCTTGGATACCAAGGCAGGACGACCCTTCTTCGTAGCTCAGACCCCTTGACTAACGATAATTTTTCACTCAAAATAGGAAGCATGAGCTCCAAGAATGGGGTCTACAGACAAGAATCTAAGGGACGAGGGACGGGACCAAAGGACCTTAAGTGAAGGGTCATTTGAGGGACGTAGGTTCAGGAACGGAGTCTGACACGAAAGTTTCTTGGGTTTGATCCTCGAAAATTAGAGAAGGATAGTCAACATCCTAGTTTGGGGGTCAAAATGTTTAGACGGGAAGGGACAAAAGGAACCACGTAGAGGAGGATGATTGGTGAAACAGACGAAGTAGCGTCGGTGAGACCGGAAACCGAAGAACTTGAGTCGTCTAGGGAAAGACGGGACACGGAAGGATACGTTGAGGGATGGGGTGCGTGGTTGACCCGGTTTAAGGGGACTACGAAGTCCAGAACCAAATTATGGTGAGGGGACCTGTTGACAAGGGACTATGGAATCTGTTCCAATCCAGCGAAACCCCGGGTCAAAGTGCTACGGGACTGGGAGAGGAGGTATCGTCAGTTGTGTCTTCTACCAACTAGTGGACGGAAGGACGAGACTCCAGCCACGGTACTCCTTACAGAGAGATCAAGGACCCGGAGACGGTGCATCGTCCCCGATTTTTTTATGGATCCCGTACTTATTTCCCTGACCAGTGAGTTGACTCCTCGTTACACTGTAACCCCTGTCTGAACAGTCTCACTCTTCCTCTCTACTCTCAACCAGAAAGTCATCGGTCACTACTCTGGAACCCCTTTACCGTATTGAAGAGAAAGAATCAAAGAAGGGTAGGGTAGACAGAGTACCCCGACGGTATTCTAAGTTTACTCTCCTACACCAACTTCACGACACTTTCGCCCTTGGGAATCGAAAGACCGGTCGAGTGGCCCGACCCGAGAGACAGAGAGAGGAGTCCGAGACCCGGTCCCCAACCGTGTGAAAAGGACGTTTCCCGGTTCGTCATTTATAAAACCCGAAACATCCGGTATGCCAGAGGCAGTGTTGGGTCGAGACGACAGCATTACCCTTCCGTCGGTGTCTAGTATATCTTTGTTTGCCCACACTAACACAAGGTCGTTTTGAAGTAAACACCTTTGACTTCGAACTTAAAGTCTAGTGAAAGTGTACAGTACTAAATGATAAAAAGAAAACAAAAGATGTTGGTAAAAAAAAGGAAAATTAAAAATAAAAATGAAATAAAATGAAATGTTATGACATAACCAAAACGGTATGGAACTGTACTTAGGTGGTGCCCACATGTACACAAGGGTTTGTACTTGGGGGGAGGGTGGAGGGAGGGGTATTGTAGAGAGACCCAGTAGTGGCACGTGGTCGGGGTTCGTACGACATAGGACGCAGCCTGTATCTGACCGCTAAGCTAAGAATGTGCTATCATATGTACAATGTTACGGTAAAAGGGTTTAGTAGGGTGGGAGAGGGAGAGGGAGACTCAGGTTTTCAGGCAATATGTGCAGACACAGAAAAAACGACAGAACGTATGTCCCAGCAGTAACGGTAGAAAGATTTAAGGTATATATACACAATCATATGACATAACCACAAAAAGAAAGACCGAATGAAGTGAGACATATTAGCCGAGGTCAAAGTAGGTAGAGTAGTCTTGACTAAGTTTACTTAAGAAAAATCGCCGACTCATTATGAGGTAACACATATACATGGTGTCGAAAGAATAGGTAAGTAGACGACTACCTGTAGATCCAAGATGTTGGTAAATCTTTGTAGCCACTCCCTGAAGGGACCACCCAGTCACCGATTCTGAGGGACGAGGGTCACGTACAAGTTAGGGACCAGTCCCTTGATCCAGGGTGTAAGGCGTCACTTCTCACTTCCAGGGCACACGTCGTTGATTCTGGGTTTATTTATGTATAAAAATGTCATTTTATTTTGTTTTCTACTCACGGGAAGAACAGAACCCCCGACATAGTTTAGTCTACCAGCCCCCCTCGACCGAGTACCCAGTATCAAACGGTTGGGGACATGGTCTCCCGGACAGGAACACGTCAGGTTGTACCGCCGTTCATTAGTACACAGTAAATTTAAATTTTAAATTTAATTCTTAAGTCAAAGACACAAATTGATCGGAGTGAGGTTGACGAGTCATCAGTGCACGTAGATTACCGAGGGTATGACCTATCGTGTCTTGTAAGGGTGGTTATGTCTTTCAAGCTAACCTGTCAAGACCAGATCTATTTTATTCGGGTACCTTAAAAGGGTACAAGTCGATTAGTCACTGTCTCCTTCTGTAGGCAGGTCTGGAGAAACGTGATGGGACATGATTCAGAGGACCCCTTGAAAAGACGACGTTTTAACTAACGTGACGGTCCAAAGATTCATTTCACGACAAAACCTATCATATGACAAACCATCTTTAACCTTGGGTGAAATTCGTGACAAGTAATCCAGGTCTTACTTTTGAAAAAAAAAAATTTCTATTTCGTATCGGACAATGACCTTCATTCGTACGACAAACAAAGAGAGGAGAAAATCTTACTTTTCTTTCAAAATAAGGACCCTTCTTACGTACTTGGAAGCCCTCCAGTTCCATAAATAATTGTGTATTCCCTTATTAAATGTATACCAACTAATTTTAACGGAATATGTGTCATCTAAATATCAACTATGTCAATCTTAACAAAGTGACTTCGACCTTTTCCTCCGTCTACTATTGTTATGTCAATTGTCGATTCTCTTCTTCTAACACCATAAGACAAGCACATGAAAAACATTTTCAAAAAAACACACACATAAGTACATGAAAAAATTTTAGAACCATTATCTGACAATTGGTGTCTAAATAAGTCGAAAGTGATCAAAGAGTGATTACAGGGAAAAGAAAGTTCAATACTACTTTACATGTATTGTATTATAAAAGGAAAAATTTGTGAAAAATTTTCTAAACGTGGTGAAACAAATGTATCATTTTTGATTTGTCATAATCTTTTAGACAGTATGGTAGGTCTTTAACTTTATACGTCATTAGTATAACATATCAGCAGAGACTCCTTTCGAAAAAACGTGTAAAAGGTGTTTCGGACACGTAATTCCAATTGTCTTTGAGTTTCCTCTTACCGTCCAACGGTCCATCTATCAGTCTCTTTATCGCGTGTGATAACCTTACTGTTTCCACAGGGTACGATCTTGGGTCTCCCGAGTTTTATCTAAGTCTTAACACATAAACTGGATTTTTACCATGTCAAGTCACCGTAATTCATATATGTAATAACATGACGGTAATCGTCGTAGGTAGAGGCCCTGAGAAAAGTAGAACGTTTCGACTTTGAGAAGTAGGTAATTTGTTTTTAAGGGGTACTTAGGGAGGGGGGTCGGAGACCGGTCGTGGTAAGACGTAAGATAGACACACTTAAGTTGATGTGATCCAGGGAGTATATTCACGTTAGTATGTCATAAACAGAAAAAACACTGACCGAATAAAGTCTTACAGAATCTTACAGAAGTTCTAAGTAGGGGCACAGTCCTAGAGGAAGGAAAAATTCCGACTAATTGTCGGGTAGCACACCTAGACAATATATAACAAATAGGTAAGTAGGTAGCTACCTGTGACTCTGAGGAAACCGGTAATACTTGGAAGGACATAGAAATTTGAGGAAAGGTGACCGAGGAACAGAAGGTAGGTAGTTACACGGGTAACAAGAGAGATTGGTCTGAGTTGGGAGGGAGGGGACCTGGAGGGTGGGTAGGGAGAAGGACTGGAGTGAAAGGTCCGAGGGGAAGACGGTAGTGAAGGGGGGTGGTGACTGAAAGGTGAAGTGACTTAGTCCGGAAGACGACTTCGACGAGAGGATTGTCGGTGTTCGACGAGAGGATCGACGGTTCAGGTCCTAGTAAAAGAGTCCGTAAAAGAACAGACACCTGGTGAAGGAGAGGAGGGGAGGAGAGGGTACAGACACCTGAGACGAAACTGGGTGGAGAAGAGGAAGAAAGAACGGAAAGTGGTTACCAACATACCCAAGTGGGAAATTTATTACTATTAGAGAGTGTGAGAGAAGAGTCGTTAAGAAAAAGGAAACGAAACTGAAGAGGAGGGTCCCCTAAAATCAGTAAGGGGAAGGAAGTCGTCGGGGCAGTGTAGAAAATAGAATGAATACGCAAATCTAGTCCCCAGTTATTTATCGGATGACGGACAAAAATAAAATTTTTTAGCAATCCTACGTCGGTACAGGTAAACAAACGTATAATAGTTACCGCCTAAAGTACGATGTGACCGGTTCGACTCATCAACGTCACCCCTGATATATACTGGTCCTTTCGGATTCTATATATGACAGACAGGGAACTGTCTTTTCAAACGGCTGGGGACGAAGTCCAGGCATATAGGTTGACGAATCACCTGTGTTCACGGACTTAAAAGATCTAACAGACGGAGGGGGTCCCGAGTAGTAACGAGGGAGAAGACAGCATTAATGGTAAATGAGGAGGTGAGTCTTTGGTGTCGAGTACCGTACCGGACACACTGGGGTGAGGGGTGTGTAGAGCAGAGGGGTCGTGAGTCGATAAGTGTGTGGTAGATGGTAAATGACTCATCGACAATACCCGGTCCGTCGTAGAATCTACGAAATGTGTGAGTCAGAATAAGGTAGGGGTGTTGATGGACTACTCCTTCCAGAATCGTAGAACTCAAAGTACTACCGTTCTGGACTCTGGGTCTCTGAGACAGTAAACGACCTCCCTTTGTGTCGAGAACCGTCGCTCCGAACCAGAGTTCGGGTCCCAGACCGTAGGTCCGTCAAGAGAAGGCAGTCTGTGTCCCACCGGTGAACGAGGGAGTGGGCTGGAGACTCCCAGAGGGAGGACTGTGCAGCAACGGGGGATGGATCGAATAGACCCGGACTGAGAAATTCACTGCACCTACTCTGTGTGGCTGGTGAGTCTCGGACGTCCAATGGGGAGGGACTTCGCAGAGACAACACGAGGAAGAAGAGACGGACTACGTCGACTGGACGGAGAGAGAGAAACCTTCGGAAACGGTTCGGTTTTTGTTCTACGGAAGAAAGACCTTCATACAGAGAGCTTTTACTCAGTGCACTCCAGGAGGTGTTTTAACCAGGAAAAAAATATAATGAAGAAAAAGACAATTTGACTATCTCTGAAATTAACCGGGGACTTGGAGTGAATCTACGCTCTCGACGTCGGTGAGAATCTGAACCCGACCATTAAGTGCGAGTTTGTTTGTAGACCGATTTTCGTCTTCCATGGGAGGAGGAACGGACCTTCAGAGAAGAGAGTTTCGAGATTTTGGCTGAAGCAGAAGGAGACTTACTTAGACGGGTCAAGTAGGACGCGAGCAGGTGGTGTCCGGAGTCGGTACCGACCACCACGTAAAATTCGTTTCTCTGTCCTTTCCGTGTGACGTCAGGTACTCTCAGACCACTCACGAATGTTCAATCATTACAAACGATGAGTGCCTCTTGGTCTTTAGGTTGCGTTGATCTTCATCATTAGTCCTAGACCGATAAACCGGTTTTGTCGACTCCTAAAGGACGGTCTCTCCGCGAACCGTTTTCGAACAGAAAGTCCCTTCTCCAAGGTCTGCAGAATAAAACAAGGATCAAGTGACCGGTATAAAGGAGGGAGAAGGGTCGACGAATTCATTGAACCAGTGTAATGTGTAAGGGGAACCCACGGAACAATAACTTACGGGAAGGTCCAAACCTGTGAGTGCAATTGTGAAAGTAGAAGTTTGTAGGACCAACAAACAAAATGTCTTCCTTACAAGAAAACTTCCTTCAAGTCTCTATTTCTCCCGAAATGTTAAATAATAACAGTCTGAGTGCAGAGGTACTCCTTTTCCCAAAAACTCAATTTCCCGAATTGGGTAACGGTGTCACTGAGGCACTCCGTAAGAACTTTCTCTGCCAGGCAGTTTAAGTCTAGTCGACCGCTCGTTTGGACGTCAACCCACAGACCAGTAGCGTGTACTTGACCTAACGACGAGTGGCAATACTTTCACATAAACAAGTGACATCTGTCTCGATCACTACGTTTGTCTTTCGTCGAACGTGTACCGACGAGAGTGTACATACAAGGTCCTTCTCCTTTGGTGTGTACACGTACCCCTTATTAGTCTTCCAGTGAGTGGCAAAAGACTCGATGAGTGAGGCAAGGAGTAGGGGGTGAACTGAAAAAACGGAAACGACAAGAACCTTAGTTTCCAGAGAGAGTAGAGTGAAGTGCCAGAACGGTCACTTTAAAGAGGAGGAAGAGGGGAGGAAGAAACGGAAGAAGAAATTGTGAGTGGAACATTCTTCTCGATATGCAGGGTCCCTGTGTGTACTCAGTCTTCTTTCAACTCTTTTGATCCGACAGTCGGAGACAGATAAACTCGTTAAAGGACGAGTCGTACAGACGTCTGACGACCGACCACTGGAGTCAAGGGTCGTCGACGGAGAGGTTATAGTTAGTGTCGGAGTCACCAAAGGAGAGACCAGTGAAAGTACCTCACTCAAGGTAGTGGACCTCCCTCATGTGGATTTTATCGGGACCGGGACATGGAACACGATCTCCTTCGGTCGTCGAGGTCAATAAGAGTGCAAGAGTAGAGGACCAAGTAGTTAACTTTATCAAAAAGATACCTTTCAATGATGGTTAAGTCTCTTTATGGTAAATAATTTTATAACAGTCATATTATACTTAACACGGTGAAACGATGTCAAGATCTTAATCCACGAAGAAGGACAAACACCCTAAGTCAAGTCAGCGAGTCAGCACAGACTGAGAAACGCTGGGGTACTTGACGTCGTGCGGTCCGGAGGGACAGGTAGTGGTTGAGAGCCTCAAGAGGGTTTGGGTACAGGTAGCTTAGCTACTACGGTAGGTTGGTAGAGTAGGAGACAGCAGGGGAAGAGGAGGATGGAAGTCAGAACGGGTCGTAGTCCCAGAAAAGGTTACTCAGTCCAGAAGCGTAGTCCACCGGTTTCATAATCTCAAAGTCGAAGTTGTATTCAGGAAGGTTACTTGTGGGTCCTGACTAGAGGCAATCCTACCTGACCAACCTAGAGGAACGTCAGGTTCCCTGAGAGTTCTCAGAAGAGGTTGTGGTGTCAAGTTTTCGTAGTAAGAAGCCACGAGTCGAAAGAAATATCAGGTTGAGACCTAAACTAAACACCCTAACGAAAAGAAAAAAGTTGTTGTAATTTTAAGTTTTTAATTGACATTACAAATACAAAAAAAAAAGTAACGGAAAGTCAGAAATTTCTTCGAGTTGGTACGTTTACATCATTTTAATTTTCTTCAATAGTCCCTTTTACTAGTAGAAATAAAATAGAAACTCATGTACTTCCTCTTAGAAATGGTCGAGTAATTTCTTTCCATGTCCCACCAGTAGTATAAGAATCTTTGTTTACAACGCTACACGTACACAAAAGGAAGAAGAAAACAAATAACACCCGTACGACGGACTCGAACCGACAAATTTCGACGGTCCTCTACTCCCCGGGGGTGGACGTCAGGGTGAACCCTCCGGGACCCTATCGACCCCTCTTTTCACGAAAGTCTCATCAATAATACTTACAGAATTACCCACTAAATAGGTTTATCTGAGTCTCCAAAACGTCTATTGAGACGTCCAGAGGAAAGGTGCCCTATCATACCCGACTCACTGATGTCCACTTTTCACGTCGTGTAAGTACGCAAGACTCGGTAGGCAGCCTATGAAGGTCCGGGGAATGTCACGGACAGAGCGATGTCACGAGTCCCGAGCGTAAGACCCTTCTGTTTCTTTGTTTATTTTTTAAATGGACGTTACCAGTAAAACTTGAAATTTTCACTTGGCACACCTTGGACAACCCGTGTAAAAGAACCATCGTCCACTTACGGTAAACCTCGTAGGGAGACTCATTAAAGTCACTTGTTTATAGTAAAAGTAACAGTCCTTATCGTCACTTCGACATACCGAACGTGTTGGTTCCCTTTTACAGTGATAGGTGACGTAGAGGAGTCTGGAAGTTCACTTTCTGGAGTCTAGAAGGGGTAGTTTTTAAACAATACGAAATTAATATAATACCTCTCTCCGCTAAAAAATATTCTATATAACCTTCCTTAAAAAGATCCAAATAATAATTTACAAATTAGCAAAGAAGAAACATTGTATTGACTTATATAAACCATGAATATTCCATACGAGACAATGTACCTATTTGTAAACGAAAAGAAACCAGAAATACTAGGTTCCTAGACTAGTTTAATCGTACACTCGTTCACAAAAGAATATAAGAAAACCAATACGATTCTTAAACTCCTGTCCCCTAAACAAAACTATTTGTTTAAAGTATTTAACTCTAAATATTGAAAAAAGGGAGACGGGGTGTGTCTTTATTCAACAAAGGACTCAGACGATATTCTTTATAGTACATAGTCTATGACGTTCCTGAACGTAAATAAGTGTTTGTGCCATCCACTAACCTCATAACACGAAAACTTATCGTTACTTTACGACAGGAGTCCATCTTCCACATCCTACGTAGTCACAGAAAACATTGACTGAGGGTCTTCTTCAACTTCTCAACACTCCGACTATTACCTAAAACCTTATACAATAGAAGACATCGAACTAAAGACTTAAAGGGAGTAATAAATAGTAAAGACGTACAAGAACAAGAGATCCGAAGTTGTAGTTCGAACAATCAATATACAACTTCTTAATAAGGACTGGTAATTGCCCGCATAGTTACTCTTTGGAGTAAATCTTAAGTCTGTTCGAGGCAGGTGTATACTACAAATTGGGGGGAATTGATCGTGACGAAATGACACCAAAGAGTAAAAGAATCATATAAATTAAAGTCGAACAAGTCTCCCCACGTTTCACCAGATTATTCTAAATACGTTAGGTCCTTTTATTTTATGTGAATTTTATTCGTTTCTTTTTCGTTTTGTTCCGTACCTATATCGGTCCCCACTCCAATGAGGTACTTTATGTACAGTCGTTCAGAATAAATTCATCTTCTTTGTCCGATGTCTACACTCAGACACAAACAATCTGTTACGTCTTGTACTTTGTACTGGTTAACGTCGGATGAACCAGAGAGGTTACATATTTGCCAAGTCAACGGGTTCTCTTCGTCTCGATAAGGACCATGACTATGGTCTCTCCAAAGAGAGTACTTAGAAATGTATTGCAATGGGAGTGTCATTTGTGTCGTTACGCAACGTACTCTATCAAGGTCCAGGAGAGGGAGTTGTATCCGGTTAATGTAGTGGACTAGTCTCTTTTACCAGGATCACCCCGGGTCATACTAAGTGAGATCACTACCAGACCAATCAGGTCCCTCGCTAAATCTCGTAGGTCTCCTTACCTACCAGTGTATGGGCAGTCCTTTAGGAGATAGCGACGACAAGAATCGACCCGAAAACATGTCATAACTCATCCTAATCATCAGTAATCATCCGTAATGATCAGACCCAATAATTGACCGGTGTCTGGGTCGACTCCAACCCAACTATGGAATGCTTGTGTCTCGGAACCCTACCTGTATACACAGATGGTCCCCTCATCCCTCAGGGAGTCCTCCGGTAAACCCCACCGAAACTGCAGGTCTGTCTACCTGTCCGACTATAATGTGCCGTCTTTAGACAAGGGAGGGTCAGATTTCCATAGTGACGGAAACGTTTATGACATGGTCGTTTACGTTATAATGGCTAAGTAATGGGTTGTTCCTTCGACCCGTCTTCGGGCTACTACTATCGGTCAAGTCTAAACTGCGTTTAACCGTCGGACCCCTTTTCTGTAACACGGTGTACCATTCAGACCCTGGGAAGGGTCAGAAGAGATACTGGGGATTCGTCGTGGAGTGTGAACTCCAGTTTGCTTTGTGTTTGTCTGTCTGTCTCCGACAGGTAGACACCTTCGGCACCCATACACGACTTATTAAGTTCTCACTATGCGTTCGGGTACTTGGTTTAGATATTTTTGAGAAACCATTTTCCATAGTAGAGACTAAGGTGACTGTGTCCAACTTCCTTGTCAAAACTGTCTTCTTAAGGGTTCCCTACCATACTCAAACGTTTTACGACCTTTGAAGACCACACCACAGAATGTCTGTCTATCCTCCTCCTCATGAATGATCTAAACTCTCAAGTCCTCTTTCTTTACCACTCTTTAGTTTCCCTTAGAGGTTTCTCTTCCCAGTTGATCTGTACAAGGTTATCCCTGGGTAGTATCACAGAGTCAATGGCCCCGAGAAACGAGTCTCCTGACGCACCACCCAGACATTCTTTCAATTGTACACAACCGAAAGAGAAGGAAAGGAAAAACAACGAAAAACACTCCGAACCAACAACGGTCCTTCTTGAATGTAGGAAAATAAGTCCAGAGATGGTTTAGGGTAGTTTAGTTGTGTATATACGAGTGTGTATGTACGTGGGTATACACGTGTGTGTACGTGTGTAGACACTCGTGTGTACGAAAATGTATATATGAGAGGGGTTGTGGGTGGTCCCGTGTATATACATGTATGCGTGTTACGTATAAGTATAGGTCATTAAATCGTAGGTATTTACTAACACACTTTTGTCGAGAAACCTTGGAACGTAATAGTCAGAGGGAACGTACGGAATGTGTGAACCTAACATGAGCCTTTACCACGTTCCCTTCCGAGTCAAATACCACCAGTCTGGAGGAAAGACTAGGGTCGTGGTACGAAGAAGGAGTCTAAGAGCACCTGTGAGAGGGGGTCGATTGACGGTCAAGACCAAACTCGAATTACAATAAAGTAGGTAACGGATAACACAAAGGAACGGTCCAAGACTCCATCTCTCTTGTTTACCACAGAAAAGGAAAGTTTCTTCTCCTTCTCCAAGTCTCTCCAAATTTCTGGACGGTTTCCGGGGTGACGGAATCTCGTTATCTCACCTCTGATCAAGGGTATAGACACAGGTAAACGGTACGAAGAGATCTTTTTGGACGGACGAGAGTGTCTCTCGTCTCTGAGCCTCCACTTCTTTCAGCACTACTATTAACTCCACCCCCTTGAAGGGGTCCCCAGGACACCATTTCTTAGGTACACGGTTACGTCCCCTGTGTCAAGTTAGGGACTGAACCTTTCTAAGGTACACGGCGCCCCGTCGATTCTGGTGCACAGACGACTCGGCCGACAGATCTTGGTCTCTTCAGTGGCGTCACTCTGCGCGTTCGTGGCGTCGATCTCTCATCGGGGACGAGCGACGTTAACCTCTTTCGGGTGCGCATCGTTGCTTCTGGGTCACGTCGGTTTTTATTTATTATTTTAGTTAACTAAAAATTTAATTAATTTTTATTAACCTCCACCCTATCTATGAATAAAACGCCCAAGATAGTGTAAAAGTAAGTATTTACTAAAAACTTTTGAAAACTTACCAAAACATACCACAACTGACTTGAAACCTCGAAATATGACAAGGAAAGCAGGTCAGTACCTTTTTTTTATTAACTTTCGTGAAGTGTCTAAACAAGACACTCAAGGTCCGAGAACGGACGACCGACCAAGAGTGACACACTTCCACGACAGACAGGGACCCTCGTCTGAGGAACCCCTCGTCTCGTGTCTCGACGTCCACCAACGATACCGGCACAGTCACTGATAGAGGGGGATGACCCTTACTTTTGTGTCGAGGTAACCACGACTCTCGTTACGGTTCCGTATACATGAAACGTCTTCAATTTATTACTTACGTTTCACTCAAAGTAGGAACGGGACGTGAATTTTTATAGAGACCTCCTTTAGACTTCACGGAATCCACCGCATTTCCTTTTACAAACCGGGTTTCTCCACCAAGAGACGAAGCACAAAGTGGGGACAGAACGACATGTATCGGAACTCAGTCGGGAACCGGAAAGACACACAACTATAGGGAGGGCCGGAAGAACTATTTTCGTGACGGCCAAATTTAAGTCATTATAGACACGTTAATGTTGAAGGGGTCATCCTTTCACGTGATATCTTTAGGTATCACACATTCATAAGAGACCAATAAAAGTACATAAGGATAGTCTAAGGAGTACTTGTCTTACACCTCTCCTCTTTCGGAAGAAACACCGAACTACAAAAAGAACGGGTTCCCAACAATCACTTTTTCTTTCGTGCTGTGTAAAAGACGGTCCTACTTTCTCTTTTAGGGAGACAATAAGTTGACTGTACCCCATGGGACTTTAATTTAACTTCCAGACAAGGACACAAGACTTTCGGTTTGTCAAAGTTTGTCCTTCTAAGACACACTTATCGTGAAACGACAAAGTACTAGACACTTGTCGGGTCGATATTCCCAAAAGTAACACTTAGTCTTCACGTCTCCTTCTGCACCCGAGTAACAATGTTCGGACTCGCGTGTGTAGTCGTCTTGTACCTAACCCGGTCCTTAGTCTAGTCTCGAATCGCGGTGGAGGAGTGTCCACCACCACCCCCCGCCCCTACCACGCCGTGTAGTGGTCGAAGTACTTGAAATTAAGAAAATCGTTTTTTTACCTCGATCCCACAGACGGACGGGGGAAACGGTCCGACAGCTCTGATATTTTACTCTCCTCTCCATGGTGTTTGTTACTGTTCGAGGACGTTCCACGACTACACGGTTCGTGACGTGATTTGCGAGACGTTTTATAATTGTGTACTTAGGACGTTTTGTTGGGGTGTTTCATCTACGACAATACAGGGGTAAAATATCCCCCGTTGAGTAAACGGTCGGTCACTTGTGATGACCCTAAACTTTAGTCCGTTGGGTTAGTGAGACGGATGAATTGATAATGCTTCGTAACGGAGAGTATCACTAGTTTATCACTACGAAACAATTTTATCTCTACTTTTCATTTCCATGGACTGTTCTCCCGGAATCTGGAAATTACTTATCTTGAGTACTCAAATTCCAACTAGTATCAACAACGATAATGAGTCCGGTCTATAAGATGTCTGCATAAGTGTTTACGAAGGATCAATATTTCCGAATAGAAGTTTATGGCATACTGTCTACTGTATACAGTTGACTGTTTATGTCAAAAGCAATCAGTAAAAATTCTCAGACAAACGTTAATTTGAAGAAGGGATCGGTAAAAAAGAGACTATGAAATAAACCCCAGACTTCAAACTAGGAAGTCCTAGTTTCCTTTCGACGAATCTCCCTCTATACTCCTTGGTCTTAGAATGGGGAGGAGTAAAGTAATCACGAGTAGAAGAGACACCTTCATCCTAATTTCTGGTCAATCATCCTTTCCCATTTCGAACGGACTACCCTCGTCAAACAGCCACACATGGCCTCGTACTGGACCCACCTTCGTTCAATGTCCCAGACCTCACGTCCTTACTGCGAACATAGACTCATGTCAACTACACTATCCTACGTGACCTATTCTCTCCTACGTCCTAACAACTCACTCACAATCCCAGCCACCGTCCTTCCACCGTCACCGTGGACCTACACCTCCTGTAAAGTCACAGTCTCTTTACGGTGAATTCAAACCTTTATTGTTACATCGGGTTGATCTCCTCTTTTCCCGTCAGATTCTCCTCTTTGTCCCAATTAGACCTGAACTTTCCTGGTCGGGGTGTTTAGTTCCAAAACGGTAGACCTAACTCTCCCTGTCTTGTCTCGGTCTATCATGTTCTCGAGACTGTGTGACGAACCACCCTAACACTGATTAAGTCGGGAGTAGGGGAACACTGAGTGAAAGGGGTAGACAAGCCATTCTTTTACTACAAACACCAGAGAAAAAAAGTACGAAAACTACGAGACTCACAAATCCTTCTCTTTGGTAGTAGATATCTAGTATACAACGTCCCCAGCACCTCCGAAGGACCCACGTGACCGTTTTCTAGGGTAAGAGTATTGACGTACGTATAAATGTGTAAAAATTCAGTCTCTTTCCCGTCTTTCCTGGGTTTCCTTCATAAGACTACTTTTGACACTGGGTTCAGACAATGACAGACCCCTTTCTAGCTAGGTTGTACTGATATTCGATGGAATATCAGTATAGTTTTCAAACTCTTACTCTCTACTAAACCCTCTCCTCTTCTCACCAAACCCTGTCCAATTATACCCCCACTGTAGTCGACAACAGGGAGGATAGTCTCTATCCCCAGACTTCTCCCCGTCGTCCGTGTAATCTCTACCTCTGCACTCGTGCACTTGTGTCTCCACCAACTCCTTGTCAGTCGTGCAGTCCCTACCGAGAATGAAGGAGGGTATTAGACGATGAAACTTAGGTCGAAGAGTCGTAACCAACACTATCATCAACTGTTTATTGGCGTAGTCGTCACGACTGTCTCAACATAAGGGACGAAACCACTGGGCAAGTCCAAATCTGAGTACGTCTTACTACAGACGGTCACTATGAGAGGCGTCCTCCTTCCGTACACTACGACCAGTCACCCACAAACCCAGAGAGGACGGACATGGGGACTTCGGGACGACATCGACTCTGTCCGAAGCGTGAACTACTCAATAGAGACGGAAAGTGTTATACCTAATGTCTAGGTGTAACACGAAAAAGTGACCCGTTTCATTAGTCATAAACTGTAAATTTGTATAAACGTTATGTGTAGTACTAGAGTCTATACTCATCCAGTATAAGTATTTAGGGAACAAAGAATTTGTTTTTGACACTGACACAAAGACGTCGTCACATTTGAGGATCATAGGGTCATGGTACCAAAATTACCCAAATTAGACTCTAAGAAAGGCCGACCGAACCCGTTGCATGCGTACCATAAAAAGGGATCTCACTGTTAAAATAAAAACGGCCCAATAGAGTCGGGTATTACCTCAAAACCATAAAATTTTCTTCAAACAAGAGAACCCCTTTTTTTTTTTAATACTTCTGTTGAAACTTCCTGAACTGTAAAACTTAAGTAGGTTCCTTTTACTTACCGGGTTTCCCGAAACATAATAGTAATAGTGACCCTACTTACATGACTCGGAAGCCACAGTATGGTCTGATAGTGACAGTACTTTTCTCGTTATTTCGACGTTTTTCACTACGTCTGTGCTAGACGGAGACTTAAGGAAAAGGTGAAGGAGACGTCCGAAAAAGGTAGCCCTGAATTTCGGTCTCTTGGAGGAAACATACCCTGGGCTTGAACACTTTTAACGTCTGAAACCTGACCGGGCTCTTTAGGCTAGTTCTGGAGGTATGTGTCTGATACATAGATGGTCTACCACTCATGTGAGAAGGAGTTCTCCTAAATTAACGTAAAGAATGTAAATTTCTGGTACGCTAATATGACTCCTCTCATAATTACAGTGTCTATGATTGAAAGGTGGTTCTCGTGGTAAACTTTTGGGGATACACATCCTTACAACCATAACATGTTCGAAATTTTCGAACACAACATTTATTAAAATCTTCGTTCAGGTTGTCCCTTGATATAAGTTATAGAGCATCATTTGATATTATCTTTTCTTAGACTTTTTCTTACATATACATAGACTTAGTGAAACGACATATGGTCTTTGATTGTGTTGTAACATTTATTTGATATGAAGTTATTTTTTATAATATCCTTTAGGTAATACGAAAAGATATTAGATTTATCAGACATATATCTCGTAGGATTTCTGACAAAGGATTTTCTCAACACATTTTCTAAGACGTTTCCGGACAACCTTTTAATCGATTGGCCACAATAATTTTGAAAGTCTGGGATTCGTAAACTAAATTCGTCAACCGGTACTGGATCTTCTCAGATGTCTACTGCTCGAGATATAAGAGAGAGCGAGCGAGAGACGGACGACAGAGAGTGATAGACATAAAGAGTTTCTACGACATCTCTTCTCTTGACAATTCTTTACGAGTTGTCTTTTAAAACACTATGTCTTCTCGGGTCGAAATACGACGTCGGTGTCGACAACCGAAATGTTCAATTGCGTGGCGGGACTTGTTCTGTCTTTTGTCTTTATGTGTTTACGAGAGGACCTTTCGAGCAACACACAAATCAAAAGAGGACCGATAACCTACCCTCGATCGAAGAGGAGGCAGGACGTCCATGGCCCGAGGCCTCCACGAGGACGCCAGGTGGTCGATGTCGAGCGGGTAGCTGTAGACCCGGCACCCGACATAGTACCGTCTCCACATGTGGGAGGCCGGTGAGAAGGGGCCCCGGTCACTCTAGCTATGATAGAAGTTTTAGACGGTTCATGACCCCTGTGGGTTTTTCCATTTACTACACCCGGTTTCGTCGTCGAAGGACACGAGGGCCGGCGGAGGGACCCGTCGTGCCCGAGCAAGACCTCAGAAGGAACGGGACTATCAGAAGGCGGGGGAGGAGGATGGGACGTCACCGTTTGAAGGACCGAGGGAGACTAAAAGAGGGGTGCGGAGAGACGAGGGAAGACACACGAGTACCGGTGTAGAGAATAGGTACGTCTTCAGGGGGCTACACTAGGTATCGGGAGGAGGCGAGGAAATATTGGGGTCAGTGTATAAATGTGGACGGAGACCCTACCGGGTGGTATCACTCATCCCTACACCATTACTGTTCAGTGGAAAGACAATACCCGTGTACACGGCCTTATATTTCAGGAATAAAGTCGTCAACCGACCCCTTGCGAGAGATGGAAAAGAAAGAAAGTCTGACTGACCGGACTTCCGATGGTTGACAGTTTACGCTACTTGAAGGCGACCGGGGTCACACACGGGTTATTGAACTTTTGGGAGTAAGGTTTACGGTCGTCGCTTCGTCAAGTCGAGGACTCTCTGTACGATGTCACCCTAGGGTTCTTTGCCGGTTGTCGATCAGTCCAAAGGAAGGTAAAAGAAGACTACGTAAGCGTACTTCAAGTACAGATTAACACTTACTAAGGATATATCTAATACCCTTTACGAAATAATCCATTATATCCACTTTTTATCATGACTTATGGTCATTAGCACTTGATATATTCCACATTTTTAAGTTTTATGAAACTTCGAGAAATACAGATTTCGTCATTTCCAAATTTGTTGTATCAAGGAAACTTTTAACGACATGTCAAGTGTAGTATACAGTTATTTGCACCTTTACTTTTGTATATAGGTGGACAGAAACCGTTTACAAAAGTTTATATAAGACTCAATCCCACTATACATTGTCACACAAATATTCCGTCATGACCAACAACTTTCCATCAAACTTTTATAGAACATTCTAGGTATAGTGAGTAAAATATCTACTGTCTCCCTCTCTCGATCCTTTTATTGATTAATCGTACAATATCGTGAACTGTCAAGCGTCTACGAAAACAAACAAAAAGACACTATAATTAGGCTACTTCCGAGGTACTCTATCCACAATGACCAAAGTAAGATATTTTCTCTTTTAATTTAGAGTCTTTCAAATTCACTAAACGTTTTTTTTTTTTTTCCTTCAATTACACTAAACGGAATAATTGAGGTGGTCATCGATCATGTCTGTCACATGGTAGTTGTTGTCAAGGCTGTACACCGACTGTACGGAAGACCGAGGACAAAAAGGTTGGACAGGAGGAAGTCCGGTAAAACTGAATCTCATATTTCGTGTGGGTTTCCTTCGCACACCACGACACCTGAAGTCGGTGAGGATCTGGGGGACGGTCGGAGAAAAACACAACATGGACCGGGGAAGAGTCGAACAGAGTAACTATTTAGGTAATGGGTCTCCTACTTTTTCCTCTTGTCAACATTAGTCCAAGTTGCTGGACCGGCTCGTTTTCACTGCCTGCCTCAGTGAACTCCTGTCCCGGGTACACTACAATCTTAAACGCTCTCGACTCTCGACTGTCAACCCCCCCCTGACTCCATACCCTCCTTTCGTCGAAAGGTTACCAAGTTTCTTCTTTCTCGGTTCTTGAGATCTACCGAGTTCTTCCAATCTCTCACGAGTCTTTACGTGAAGACCACTACTTTAAGTGTTCACAACAGTCCGGTGCCTTCCTTCGACAGACTACTTGGGTCGAAAGGTTTCTTATGTGTCCCCGATACTTTTATTTTTCTAAGTCATTGTTCCTTGGTTCTCTCTTACAAATGAAAAATCCTTATCATAGTCTTTTCGATTTTTATGGGACTTAAGTCAACTCTGAACGTTTTTATGGACCCTGATTTCTCTTCTGAAGGACTCGATCTGCAGTCTCGGGTCCTGGAGACACCCTCACAGGTACAACAAGCGTAGATATAGACGTGAAGGAATAGTAGTAATGTCCACCAATACCGATCCAGGGTCTCAGTGACTCTTTCCAATGTAATATAAGTCACTGAAGGTGAGTTTTTCTGATCCCTTATAAAGTCTCTCTTAACGTTTGGGGTCGTGAAATGCTAAATAAGGAACCACTACGTCTTTCGTGTCAATAGAACTACCTGTTCCAAATTGATATTATACAAACTGCGAGTACCGTAAAGACTACAATTTCGCCTACATGGACGAATAAAAATAAAAATAATTTCATATCGACTAAATGTCATAACACAATTAAAGTCCATATGTCGTTTCACTATCAAAACGTATAAAAAAAAAAAGAGTTAAGAAAAGGTGCTGTCCAACAATGTTCTATGACCTCTATCAAGGGACACTATGTGTCGTTTGGAAACAACAGACGACATAAAAGAATAAAATGTAAACCAAAAAGTCTCAGGAGAACCTAGTAATACAACCGAGAGAGGTAGAATAAATAGAAGAAAGATACCTTACTTCTTTACCTGAATATTACCACTTTATAACATAAATTCTGTGTCTCGTTTATTCAATGTTTCGGTCTTATAACCGTCTTCATCGTCTCCCGTATCGTCACTTGGACCGACGAAATGGGTCTATTAAAACTCACACCGTTGGTCAGGTACGTAAAAATGTGATAAATCCTGTTCCTCTTAGCGTTCCCCACACTGTCTAAGTCCTACGACAAAAGATCAACCAAACCCGTTTGATGACGTCGTCTGACCAATTACGCTTTCGATCGGACACTGGGACTTACCACAGTTGGAAGGGTCAGTCTAAGAAGAAGACTTTGTCGGAGTACACAGTAAGGTCCGAGAAGCTATAGGAATGAAGGTCCACCCCGTGGGGGACCCGTCGTGACGCGTGTCGGAGGTCCTCAGTCCTTTTAGAGTCTTCCTGCAAGACCTTTTCCGTCGGCGTGGCGGAGTGCATTTCGGCCAGGGAGGACGGGTCGGGGGTCGGTTCGGTGTGTGTGCGTAAAGAAGGTCTGTCGTAGTTCGGTCGGTCGGGGGAGTCGTAGAGCACATGGGGATATTTCGGCTCCGAGGGTCCTGCCTGGTGGATGGTCTCCTGTTCGGGTCGGGAAACGAGAACGGCAGTGAGGTGGGGTTCGTAGGAGTCCGTCATTCGTCCTGTCAAGGGAGTCCTCGGGACAGACCGACAAGGTAACGACTGGGGTGAAGAAGAAGAAGAAAATTATTAAAACAAATAAGTAAAACTGACATGATCCAGAAGTGACGAACCCACCCGAAAAGAGATCAACGGCGTGTACCCGAAGAGTGACGTCAGTGAAGAGACCGTCTCGTGTCAGAGATCCGTGTAGCCGAGTCATCAACGTCGAGAGTCCGAGATCTCGAGTCCGAGTCATCAACACCGTGTGCCGAATCGACGAGACACCGTACACCCTAGAAGGGTCTAGTCTCTAGGTTGGGTGCAGAGGACGTAACCGTCCGCCTAAGAAGTAGTAGCTCGAGGGTCCCTTCCGGGACTGGCATGAAGAACGTACGTTATAAAAGAAAAGTCGTACATTCCAGATTAATATTATCTAACCAGAAAAACTATAGTACCTTGACACTTTTCTCGGAACCGAAACATCAATTTCCAGATTTAAGTCCAAGATCGAGTCGGACACTTAATACCCCCACCACAGAGATCTGACAGGTGAACTGGGGTTGGGCGGATTTCGTCGTGACACAAATATTTAAAGGATAACATCGATTAAGACATCAATTTATCCTAGGTCCAGACGACTCTTCCGTTTATTCCATAATTAACGTAACAAAAGATATTTTCTCGTCCACTAACTGTGAAATCAATGTAAGAGAATATAAGATAAATCCTGTCACAGTTAGTACGATTGAGAAAGTCTCTACTCGGGACCTACTCTTAGGTCGATGGAAGGAGCATACGTTCTTCATGGGATTTACAGGAAAAAATTTCGGAACGAATGTGTCGGATCACAGGGGTAACTTACCTTTGACTACATTGGACACGTCCTATTCACTCTCTCCAGTCCCTGACAAAGGGTGGTAACGGAAAAGGTTATTCGTGACGTATGACCCCTTCTGATGTGGGGTCCTGGGAGGAGATGTGTTGCCTCCTTCAAGTGTCACCCCGAATGAGTACCCACTCGAAGTGATTACGGTTCATAGCGAAGAGGAGGGGTGGAGGGGTAGGGGAACATATGTGTCTTTTAAGAGTGACCGGACCTCGTGTTTTTACCACTCTAGTTCGGTTTCTCATCCTCTTCCACCCCAGAGCAAAGGTCCAGTTGCTTCCTAAGGCTACTGACCCGACTGAACCTACTGAGCCTGAAGTCAGGTAGGAAGTGGTCCTAACTGGACTTTTTATTCTTCTCTGTCTCGCTGCTCAGCGACACGTCCGTTCACACCCGAGGGTAGACGCGTGACTGACGGAGACCCAAACACTCCAACAGAAGCGTAGGGTACGCGACGGGTCGAACACGACTGGTCTTGGAAGAAGAGGGGCAAGTCTAAACTCTCGTAAGACCTGGACTTCGGGAGCCTCGGACACCCGTGGCCTTTGTCGCGGGGGTGGGTCTGCAGGATAGGGGCCGCGCTGTGCGGGTGGGACTCCAGCCGCCGGTTCGTTGTGATGGACTTCGTGAGAGCCATGGACGGACCATTATTGTGAACGACGGGCACGAGACCAGTGACTACTCTTTAGCACAGGGGCCTTAGAGCTCAAAACGTTTCGAAGACAAAACCTGCCACCACCGTGGTGGTATCTTTATAAACGACCCGAAGGGGCCACCACGATCATCATTTCTTAGGAGAACGGTCACGTCCTCTACATTCTCTGTGCCCAAGCTAGGGACCTTACCTTTTCTAGGGGACCTCCTCCCGCGTCAGTTGGACCGAAGTCATAAGTCCGGACCTCCTGGGGTACCTGTCTCCCCGGACCGTCCGATATCAGGTATCCCGGTGTTTCTCTACCTGTGTTGGCTTCGGTGAATCTTGTGTGTCCGAAATATAAAAGAAAAAGAAAAACCGACGTGGAGCGACGTACACCCTAGAATCAAGGGACTGGTCCCTACCTTAGACACAGGAGACGTCACCTTTGAGTCTCAGGATTGGTGATCTGGCGGTCCCTTCAGGGTCC
Organism: Capra ibex; assembly: GCA_006410555.1. NCBI lineage: Eukaryota > Metazoa > Chordata > Mammalia > Artiodactyla > Bovidae > Capra > Capra ibex. The sequence continues at coordinate 19,875,585 of SJYO01000647.1, forward strand.
GAAGGGGAAGAAAAGAACGGATTCTATTCTTTAAGCCATCTCCTTTACCCCAGGTCAGGCTCGCTCACTCCTTGGTCCCTCTCGGTCCGTCGAGCGGACCCCAGAGAGGTCGGGACTCACGAGAGTCCTTTGGTCTACCCTCAAATCGCGGGGGCAGACCGAAATACATGGTGTCCCCAATTCACTTCTGTGAGATCAACCTCTCGCGGGTTCGGAGAGAGGTCCAAGAGACATAAGATTTGTATATCGTAATCGGGTGACAAGTAAGTGTCTAAGTAAGGTAGTCAGTTAGACATAACTGTAGTAAAACACGGTCCGCGACTCTTATACCACCTGTTTTGTCGGTTGACCCCGGTGACCCAACGGGTAGAAGGTCCCAGAGACAAGTGTAGTGTCAGATACGTCACTGAAATCGGTCGTTGGACATCTGTCATAGGAGTAGGAGTATATAAGATCACCACCCTCTGTCTGGGATTTATTCACGCATGTGTAATCAACGTCTACCACTGTCGCCAACAATTCCCATTACATTACCACCGTCCTCGACCCGGGGTCTCTAATCCTCCCTTGAGGTACACGTCTCCCTACACTCTTGTCGTACGGACCGACTCCCTCGTCGGTCACGTTTCCGGTCCTCCGTCCTTTCCCGAACCGAACACTCTCCGGCGTACCGGGTTAGTGACAGTCCACCTCCTACACAATCCTGTATCCTCCGTAGAAACCCCAGAACATTCTTTAAACCTAAAATAAAGTACTCGTTGTCCTTCGAGAACTTCCCAACATTGACCTCCTCACTGTGCCACAATCGTTGCAGACACACGATACACCCGCTCCCTGGGTTTCCAACAGTGACAGTAGGTCCAGCCGCGTCACCACGAGTCCAACTCCCCCACCTCAGGGTCCTGTCCCCTACCTCCGGACCGACTGAGTGACGAAGGGGGGACGGAAGACGGAACTAACCCTTGTCCGGAGGATTTATAACGGTCTGGAGCAGTCCATACCGTGACACCGGAATCCTCTGACCGGACTTCCCTCTGGATAAAGAAGAACTGAGATGTCCTTCTTCTTCCTATTTCCTACCTAAGTCAGAAAGACAAGACTTTCTACCGATACTACGGGCTACCGGTACCCTTCACCCACCAGGCCCCCGCCCCGCCCCGTCGCCAAACAGAACGTCGACTCTAGTTCCGTCGGACTCTTCACTCCCTCAGTCACTGGCAACAACCATCTCTGGTCTTAGTCGTGTCACTACTACCAGGTACACTCCACTCCCCACCTTAGAGTCTTAAGTCTTTCTCCGATCGTCTCCAGACGTCCGCACCCCAAGACCTCCCTGTCTCTTCTTGAACCCGTCGACTACCTTTCCGTCACCAGACGCTTCCATCCGCTCATCCTTCCGGTACCCCGTGACTTCAGGTCCTTCCGTGGTCCTCCAGTCCTGTCGTCTACACCTGTCTAGACAACCATCTACCACTTCTGCGAAGACAGTCCGGTGGGTGGTTACTCTGTTGGGCGAGTGGGGTCTCTGTCGTAGAAAGGAGACGGTGGATAGGTCACCGTGGTAGTGCCAATCAAAAACTAACAACTCGGTATCCTCCAGAAACTGTTTAACCTGAGACGTAAGTAGAGTAGAGACCGTACATCATGTTCTGACTTATATTTAAAACGTAAACTTTTTTGTAAAAACGGGATAATCCTTATTTATATTCTTTGCCACATGAGGGCTTAGGTCCGTTCCTAAAATAAGGTGGATTAGGCACCAGGTCAAGACCAAACAGACCTTTTAGAAGTCCCTGGCATAGTCACTAGTCGTTTTATTGAAGTCCACTCATTACTGCAAATGAGGGATTTACTATTCTTCGTCCAAGAGGGCCACACCGACCCACTCACGTCTCTCTGTCCTACTGTTCGACACCTTGGTACTCCCGGAGAGACACACCTTTGGGACTCGAAAAAAGGTCCGGACACGGGGAAAGAGAGTGTACCATCGTCCGGGACCCCCGAACTGGTCGAGGGAGCCCGAGACGGTAGCCCTCATCGTCCCCTCCTGTCGTCTTAAGGGACCGAACTCCCTTTTTGTCAGAATGTCTCAGACCACCCGAATGGTCCACCGCGATCACCATTTCTTGGGTGGATGGGTACGTCCTCTGTATTCTCTGGACCCAGACTAGGGACCCAGTCCTTCTAGGGAACCTCCTCCCGTACCGTTGGGTGAGGTCATAAGAACGAACCTCTTAGGGTTACCTGTCTCCTCGGACCACCCGATATCAGTCATCCCAGTGTTTCTCAGTTTCCACTGACTTCGCTGAATGTACGTGTGTGAGTGCGTGTCTCAGACCAAAGACTCCGGGACGAGACACTAGACGCTGGAGACCCATAGTGTCCCAGACGGAACAAGAACAGGGAAGGTAGAGTGTCGAGTCGGAGTCGGGTCCCGTAGCGACCTTCCATCTGTCAAACCTTCCACGACGAGTGCGAAAAAGTCATCTACTTCCTAAAAGTCTACGTGGAGTGCGTTCGTCGGGGATGGTACACGCCGAAGAGGAAGGTGTACGGTTCATTTGGGGACCCGAAGAGAAGAGAGACGGAAACAGGTAAGGCACAAGTACATAAAATTCCTCAAACTTTCCCTTTCTTTCTTGTATAGGTGTGGGTGCATGAGTGGTGGGTCGCACATTTCAGTCTGAGACGTTTGTGTGCTAACGGAAAGGAAGGAAACACCGGAAGGGGAGGTGGGGGTTGGGACAGGTTTAACCCATAAATAATAAAGGTACTGAAAAAAAAAATCTTATGTTCTTTATGGATCGTACCAAAATGTACAAAATTTTAAATATACGTATATTAGGACCTAGAGGTGAGTACAATTATTACGTAATATTACGTATATATGTAATTACTATATATGTCTTTAATATGTGTATATCTTATATAAAGTATAAACACATTCTACTGTACGTTACATATACACATACTATGGTAAATAATAAATATGATCTTATATTGAAAAAAATTTCAAGTCCATATCAACGACTAGTTACAATGCATTCAATGTCCACACACAATATCACTGAGTGTTAAAAATTTCCAATACAAGGAAAATATCAATACTTTATAACGGATATAAGAGACAGTACATGTTATATAGGAACACTGAATAAAATATGAATCATTAAATATGACGAATTAGAGGACGGGGAGAGAACAGGGAAAGGAGAAGGGAGAGGGGTAACCGTTACTAATCCAGAGATATAGACAGTCAGACGAAAAAACAATATAAGTGACCAAACGACATAAAAAATATAAGGTACACATTCACTATTAGTATTTCATAAACAGAAAGAGACTGAATCGTATTACGGGAGGTTCAGGTAGGCACAACGGTGTTTACCGTTCTAAAACAAGACTCGCTAACTTGACTTGACTTGACTTATAAGATACCATATATACATGGTATAGAAATAGGAAAGTAGACAACTACCTGTGAATCTTGTATTAAATGAGTAGGCCAGAGAAGAACCACTTGTACTTCCGACAACTAGTAAAAATGTCAATCTTTCTCACGACCTCACTTGGGACAGCGGGGGATATCCACACGTGAACGCTGTACTAGTGCAATCCAATTTCCAACACGAGTAGAAACTGAAGTGTCTAAAACGGGTTGACGACAGACCGTCCCACGTCCTCAACACGGCACAGGAACTACGGAGAACTATGGCAGTTCTAACGTCTACACACGAGTAGACTCCCACACGTTACCGTAGAATGGTACCGCAGTTGGGCGTACGGGGTGACTGATTGCTCCCAACTCGTAAAAGGGAACACAAATGACTGAGACGGAAAAAAGACAGACACTAAAGGAACAAGACTAGGAGAAAGGTAAAAAGAATAAATCAGTGGTCTCAACGTTTTCCACGAAGTCGACTGGTTGTGTCGAGGGTTATGTACTCGAGGTCTGACAAAAAAGGTGAGACGGAATTCATCAACGGTTCTTACGAGACACAACCCTTCTGTGTCTTGTTGAGAAGGAGAGTACACGAGAAGGATTACCCAGATTGAAGGATTACCTAGACACAATAAACATATTGTAGGAAGTAATAAGGTGTACGTGGAAATTCGGAAGCATTATTCCGAGTAATATCTATGAGTGGGTGTGTTGTACATAACAAATGAACGATACTTATTCCGAAAGGCACCTGGGGCCTTGTGATTCTACTCATCCTGGGTCAAGGACGGGAATTTTGTGAGAGTTCCGTCTTTACTGTAATTTTCACTTACATAAATCACTTAAAATTATTACTGATTAAAAGACCAAGACCTGTTCTTATAGAGACCAATCTTGATGAATATTACCGATTTGTTAATTGGATTGGACATACGATTAGTTATTCTCTTTGGATATACGACTAGTTATTCTCTTGTCAATTTACTCAATACCAAATTGGTATGAGACTTTAAGCAGGTATGATTGTACCTTCCGATTGAGAAGATATAATAACTCACCTTTTTTCTTTTAAGGTCTTGTCCAATTTGACTAATAATGTTTGTCGTTCTTTTAAGATTTACAGAGGAAAAAAAATTTGCTTGGTTGGGTGGTCGGAGGAACACCCATGTCCGATATCAGAGTTGTGACGGACATGTGGAGTGTGGGGTAGGCGGACAGAAAGATTGTCACACCACACCATCTTGCAAGACGAGGTTTAAATGAGAAATAGGATTACGAAAAGGGGAACTTTTAGTTTTGGGTCAAGAGACAACGGGACACGGGAACAGGAAATGGGAACAACCACAGGACACGTACAGAAACGTCATTACTCGCAAAAGAAAACGTTTAGTCAACCAAGGTCGAGATGTTCAAGATCACCTGACCGACCTTTGATATAGGGAAGGAAAGACTTTTTTCTTTAGTCAAGACGAGACGTCTCCCAGGTGAACCGTGGATAAGGGCTGGGAAGGGGCCCATTCAAGATAAACCCTAATAATAATAAACACTTAAATAAGTTTTTATCAATAATTTGTTCACGAAACACGGTTTGCACCATCCGGATCCCAGGTGTTTCCTTCCTCTATTGTTTTAAGGAACAGGAGGACCTTGGACATGAGGTGTCTGTCGTTCATTTGGTTTATTCTACGAGGTGTCACGATTCCCCTTTTCTTTCTCCCCTCGTCCCTCGTGCCCCGTCCTCACATCCCACGTCTGCCCGTAAAATGTGTCCCGCCGGCTCCCTCTGGAGTGACGTCTCCTCGGTAACCCATTTCTAGCTGTCCTCCACTTGTTCGTTTGAGACATAAAACCCGACAATCACGTACCCGGACGTCCGTCTTGCCCGGACCGTCTACGTTCCTTTACCGTTGGGTGAATGTCATAAGAACGGACCTTTTAAGGAACCCGTCTCCTCGGACTCCCAGACGTCAGGTTCCCAAACGTTCTCAACCTGTGTTGAGTCGCTGATTTGGTGGTGTTTAAGGTACCCTCTCCTCGGACCCCTCGATGGCAGGTAACTCGGCGTTTCTCGACCTGTACTGACGCGTTGACTCGTGTGCGTCCTTACTGTGACCACAACGACCGGACTGACGATGTCCTGCTCCAACAGGAATTAACCCTCCCGGTTGAGGTTCTTGCACCGAAGAGAACTCGAGACGAAAAGACTATAAATACAGTGACTCTACGAGAAACGATATGAAATATACCTGGGTTAGTTAGTCTGGGTGGAAAGAGAAAGGGATGTCCGATAAGAAGGAACTTCCGACACTCTGGAGTGGGACCCGCTGGTAAAAAGGTGTGGGTCGGATCTTCGTGAGGACCCAACGACGGGGCCGGAGGTCGGCGGGTCGGACATGTACCGTCCTGCCTGACCTAACGATTCATGCGCAGAGCCGCTACTGACAGCGCTTTGGAAAACATCCCTTGTCATCCTGGGACAGGGAACCAGTCGACCATAAGGTGGACGTTCTCTGAAAGTCAACCACCTTTTCGTTTGTGAAATATCAATAAGAAGACTTGACTCTGTAAAGTTATAAGAAAAAATTTCAAAAAAAAATTATAACTAAACTTACGTCATGAAAAAAAAACATGTTTCAATAAAATAAGATTTTGACCCAGGGTAATAAAAGAATTTGTCGTCGTAAAACATATATACCTAATACAAAATCGTAAAATATGTCAGTTGAAACATTCCTTGAAAAATTTCTAATTAACTAAAAGGAAACCCCAAGGTCTATTATAAAATATGTCTAAAAATTTTTATATTATTATAACTACGTCATAACGTTGTCCCCACGTTAAATGTCGATGCGCTATTTCCCAATAAAGGAGTTGCACACACCTATAAACACTTCACCAATTTAAAATTTACACCGTATAAGCCATGAAATTCGAAAAGACCTGACTGCAGTCACGATCTTTTGACCGGTAGACGGCAAAGAGTTATGGCACAATAACCAAACTGAAAAATTATGGCGACACTACAAGACTTTCATGATAATGTATTAAGTGAAACAAAAGAAAAATGAGGGGTCTACTTTCTTGAGATTCATTTATAAAAATCTTTACAAATGTTGTGCAAAAAACCACCGACCACTATTAGGTCGACTTTGGTTCGATACGATGGTGTAAGATAAAAGAAGGCAAAAACTTCAGTGAAAGATATTCATGGGTATTTTCCCTTCGAAAACTTCGGTTTTCCAAGAGGTGTATTTCCAATTGTGTCACTGAATTTGAATGTAGGGACGGTTCTACGTACTGGGTTTTCATTTCAAAGTTTCATCGTGTTGGGAATCTTACAACGTAAATCGAGTCAAGAGGTCCGGACCGGTCTCTATCTGCTACTTATTAGTAACAGATGGGAGACCAGGTTAATAGTCCCGTTAAACCCCTCGTTCTTTTTTCTCTACCGTCTCCAGGGTGACCAGACACTTCGGTGTCAATGGTATACAGTTCACAGGTAGTGCACGGTGTAAATTTCTTGAGATTTGGGAACACATCAAAGAAAGTTGTCACTCTTGAGGTAACCCGTCTCCGACAAGGTAACTCTCCTTACAAATGTCGTTAAAACTTTTTCTGTTTCGATCAAACCTCTGTCTTTTTCCTTCAGGTGAGACTAGGTGGAGACAGTCCGTGTGAGCGGAGGTGAGCACTAATAGGCTTTCTGTTCTTTCTTCCAGTGTCGGTCACTTGCACTGTAGTAGAGATCTCACGTATCTGAGTGAAAGAGGACCCCGAGTTCAGTGAAAACAAACCAAGATCCTATATCGTTCACCTCAGTTACTTTAACAGTAAAAACATTCAATTTTACAATCCACTTTTACTTATAACCATGAAACTATCCCAAGTCGGATCATTCACCCATTTAAAAACACAACTACATAATTATTATACAAAGTCGGGTACCAAGGGTTTCCCGGGAGTGGATTTTAGTCCCTCGTTAAACACAAAAGTTCTTACTGAGTTTTTCCATGAACTGGTTCGTGGTACTAACGACCCCCGTACGCTTTTCGTTTACTACCTACACCTAAACTCTCCAGTATAAAAGGACAATTGTTTGACCGTCGTTTCGAAGTCCTTTATTTATACATATACATTCGTGTTGAACTTCGACTTAAATAAAGACATAATATAAGAGTAATAGAGTTAGTTGTCTCTTACACAAAAGTCTCTACTCAGGAAATGATACACCAATTATAAATAAAGGGGAAAGACATAATCCTTATTTTTCATTTAATTAGACTTTCGAATGGGTGGAACGATCTTTCGACCAAATTTTAGTATTTATGGGAGATCTCTTGGTCTACCTAATACTTACGGTATAAGAACCAGGAGATCGAATACAATTCCAGTAATGTAAAATTAACTTTTTGGATGAATGGACCAATGATATGTAATATCTTAACAAAAAGATAATGAAAACATCACGGAGTTACGTCTTTTATAAAGAGAAAAGTAGGAGAAGGAGAAAGGAAACAAATAGTCGTCTGTTAAAGGGAATAAGTAAACTTTCAGTTCTTCGACTGTGACGTAACTCATTTGATCTTCCGACTTTTTTTTTGTTCCAGTCAAGATTTCTTGATCGTTTTAGGAGATTTCAAGAGAAACTAAGAGTGGGACTTTACCCATTTCCTACGTAACTCGTATGTTCGACAAATGACATCTGTCCCTTTTCAGTGGTTATGAAACAATTCATTTTTCTTTTATGACGGACAACGGACATAAGAATCAATAATATTCTAATATTTTAGATGATGTTCTGTGGTTCTCCTTACTATTCAAATTGATATGGATAGGTGCTGACATGGAGTACAGTCCGTATTTCAAAATACCCTGCAGTCCTCTACCATATCACGGGTTCCCAAGCCACTGTCACCAATACGGTTTCCCATGCACACACTTGACGTCCCTTTCAACGTACTCGATTTTCGATAAGAAGTACACTAACAAGTAAAGTGTCATTCGACGGTAATTAATGATTCGGGAGTGGGTCGAGTATATACTAATTTTATCCTTCTTTTGGCTAAAAGAGTTCGTCAAAGAATGTCTAGAGAACGAAGTTCCTGGTATTTGTAGATCATTTGCCTACGACACAGTATGAGACCTTACTATTTTGGTTGACTGAGGTCTGTTCGGTACATTTTGTCTTAACAAAAATTCATGTTTAGTGGTCTTGACAACCTCAAGTGTCCGTGGTACAAAAGAATGCTTCACCGTAGTTCGGTAACAAAACACGGTAAATCCTCTCTTTTTCTTATGTCCGATATACAAAATCGAGTCACACACTAGGTTTCGTTATACAAATATTCTTTTACAAACTACATGATTAATAAAAGATAGTAAATTTCGTATGACATCGTTGAACAAGTTCTCTACACCAATTAAAAATCTTAATAAAAATGTTAAAGGTTGGTTTCATGACATAAAATATATTAAATAACACTCCTGGAAGAGTACCTTTGGTTGTCTTCTGTTTGACCCCCCGTTTATAGTGTAATTAGGCATAATAGTCAAAGAATGTCTGTGACGATTACACTTAAAATTTACCGGACTGATCAGAAGACTAGAACCTGTAAAGTCATGACTGTCGTTAAAGCAGTGAACTGAACTAATGTTCCCTCGTTGATTCTTATATAAATTAATATTTCGTTTATAAGTATTACTACTCTTCTATCCTCCTGGCTTTTGATAAATGAGTTCGGGGAAGACTTTATTTTACAAGGAAAAACTTATCAAGCAGGATTCCACAAATTTTTGCAATTGAAATGAATTCCTTTTAAGACGAGGTTTATTTCAATGTCAAATTCTTTTTAACTAAACTCACAAGACAAAAAGAACAATACAAGAAGGTAGTTTATTATTGATGATAAAGGATTAAACTTTAAAAGTATAAAATATTGAAGAATTGTGGATAATCTCACAAATGACGATACTTTAACCATCGTGTATGAATCTGGTCGTCATCCTTCGCCATAAAACGTTACACCTCTGATAAATTTAAATCGAAAATCGTCTAATCCACTGATCCTTATAAAATTGTTTTTCGTGTAGTTTTGTTAACGAACAATGACTAAAGTAGTACTATTTATGGATGGAACATTAAAAGATCAAAAGTGTTATGTGAGTGTACATGTTATATTTGTACATGTCATATGTGGAAGTTTTCTTCGAGTATGGAAGTACTTAAGGTATGTCCTAAGGTGTCCTTTAAGTAAATGGTTTGTAAGAAACTCAGGAACTTTCTTAAAACTCCCTTTTACTAAATGGTTAGTTGGAACATAACCACTTAGGTATCTACACGGGATCGGATAGTCTTATGGGGGGTGGACTCACACAGTAGTGGGGTAAACAGATCACTGGGGGGGTAGAGGGGAGTCGGGAGGGAGGTGGAAAAGTCTACGGGGTATCTAAGTTCGAGAGTCAGTAGGAAGGACGATAGTTTCGGACGACAATCTTGTCGACTCTGACTTAAATTTGGTAACACTGAGATAGCAAATGAATGTTTTCGAGGAGAATTTGACTAAAAATTTCGAAAACTAAAAACAATTCCGTTACAATGGACGATGACCCCCCTTCCCAGTTTCCGACTCTGTTCAAGGGTACCGGAGACTTATATTTATATATATATAGGTCATCTATCTTTCTGTGGTACTTATTCTGATAGGGTCCAACTCTCGTTGAGGTTCCCAGAGGTTCTTGTCTTATTAAAGTCCCCGAAGGTTCCTCGTCTTACTGTATTCCCATGAAAGTATCTTACCGTCTTAATATTGTCCTAAAAAAAAATAAAGAGGTGTTTGGACAAATTACTCTCAGAATACTGTGACGGAATCAAAGAGAAAGTCCATTTGTTCTAACGATCCTACTACATTGGAGATTAAATAATCCAACCTGTATATTCACAGGAAAAAAGAAAGAAAAAAAAAAAAAACCAATTTTCTTTTATCATTTTATGGTCGTTAAACTATGCCAAGTTGGTTAATCTTCTTCGTCTATATCTCCAAATTGACTAGTTGTTTCGACTATTATCACAAAAAGGACAAATCAAGTTACTTTCACTTAGAAACGTCTTTCCACTCGTCCTTTTTTGACTATTTCTAGTGGTGGAGGTCGTCCAGACTTTTTATACCGAACGGATGGATACAGTTTGACTCATTACAGACACAATTCAGTCTTAATCTTTGTACTTTAACTTATATATGATAATAGGGACACACTTTTACTGAAGGTCAAGATCCCCACGGGTCGACAAGAATAAACGAAAAGAAGAATAAATGTATGAAAAAGACCTATGAAAGAAAATGACGGTCTAATTAGGTAGAGTCAGGAGAGAAGACTCAACAGTGACCGGAGAAAGAAATTTACATTGTTTTTTCCTTAAAATAACAAAATCAATTTCATATCAACTAAGTGTCACAATACAATTAAAGACGATATGTCGTTTCACGAAGTCAATATGTATTAAGAATAAATGATAAGAAAATGGAATACCAAATAGTGTGCTATAACTTATATCAAGAGACACGACATGTTATCCTGGAGCAAATAGGTAAGATATACATTATCGAATATAGACGATTGGGATTGGAGGGCGACCGGAAAGTTGACAGATCACTGTAAATGTTCACACACCGAACACTCTTATTTTCTGTTTCGGTAACTAATAATACAGGAGGTTTCGAAATACCTCGATCTTTGGTTTCGTAGTAAGTAACGAAGAAAGGTGTTCACAAGAGACTTACAGAAGAGACGGGATTCGTAATAAGATCCTAGTCCCATATGTTTCCATGTAAAATTCTTTATACTTTTGGGAGATTGGACAACCTTAAATGTAAGATAGTTTTAAGGTCTATCTATTGTTCTATATATCATATCATATACTGTTATTTACAATGCTTTTCATTTGTTCTTCCTACCTTTTCTTTCGCACACACGAATCCCTCTCCCGTAGTCAAATCTGAAGAGAAGGAGGGTAGGTGGGGGAATTATAGAATGGAAAAGAATGGATAGAAGAAGATTAAATACTACGATGACATTATGTGTGCCTATAAAGGTCCAAAGAGAAAGTGGTGGGACTTGTGAGAGTTAAGTGAGAGGGACAAAAACGGTCTCTTTAGATGTCTTTTACTTAGACTAGAACAGTCAACGACATTAACTAGTCGTCGTGTCCGAAGAGTTCGGTCCATAAAAGTTCTTGGGGAGGACCCACTTTTGTTATTAGTTGTAAAAATCAGACGCTTCCGTTACCGTCGGGTGAGGTCATGAGAACGGACCTTTCAGGGCACCTGCCTCCTCCTCGGACCATCCGAAGTCAGGTACCCCAGCGACTCCCAGCCTGTGCTGACTCGCTGAAGTGAGAGTGAAAAGTGAAAGTACGTAACCTCTTCCTTTACCGTTGGGTGAGGTCACAAGAACGGACCTCTTAGGGTCCCTGTCCCCTCGGACCACCCGACGGCAAATACCCCAGCGTGTCTCAGCCTGTGCTGACTTCGCTGAATCGTCGTCGTCGTATCAGACGCTTTATCCTCTCCGACGGAGTCCTTTGTTCTTTATCAGGAAAACCTCCGTATATAAAAATTGGAATTTTAAACACACTTAAAAAGATATTATTAAAACTATCAGAATTTTATAAAAAATTTCAAGGTCCAATTAATGGTGGGTCTAATATCAAAAGCGGGGTGACTGTGGGGATAGGGTTCCGGGCGTGAAGGATCGGACACCTAATTTAGTCAAAACAGCTTTCACATCCTTTACTTCTCCGAGTTCTTCTAAGTGACTCAGTTCCCTCTCCTCTATACTCCTTATTTATTTTATATATGTTCATACACATACATATATTACATTATCTAATATTAATTAAATTAACATCTTAACAGTTTTCTTTCCGTCTGACGGTGCACGTCGCGGAGTAAACCTACACAGACCTCAGAACCTTCGAACTGATGGGATGCAAGAGGATGTTTACCTGGAACTCTCGAACAAACCTCCAAGATCGTCCCCTCGCGTCGATGAGCATATGGGAACTGGCTTCTGGCCAGGAGGAGATAGCCCCTAACAGCAGGAGAAGCTGGCTCGCGCGTCGAAGCCCTCCCTGCGTGTACCTCGCCACTCCCTCCTTCCCCTGTGGGCGGATCGGTCGGTCTAGTCGGCTTAGTTGGGACCGCTAGTTACCCCACTGTCTACAGCGTTGGTCTAGCGGGAGTGTAGGCTTTCCGACTCCATCACGTGCGTCATATATTTGATGATCTTTAAAGCCAGAAATACGTACACAGCTGAAAGAGTAACGAAAGATTTACGGCCTAGAGATTCAATATAGAATTTGATTCCAAGTTTGGATTGATTGTGAATTTTTAATAAGGGAATTTAACGTTTTTAACGATAATTTTTCCCGAACTAAACCTCAACAAACGCATAATAGGTCGTACGGAACGTCTACCCACCTCGTACGATTTATAACGGCAGAGATAACCACTTTATAAGACCTCGGAGCGGATGGCTCCCGCGGAGCCTGGCGGGTGACCAGGGGCCCGACGTCTGGCGAGCGACCCGCCGAAACACGCCAAGACCAGTGAGGTTCACCTCGGTCCAGACAGAGGGAGAACAGTGAGGGTGGAGGGGAAGGGGGGAGAAAAACAAAGAGGACCGAGGCTCAGAGAGTGCGAGGAAGGGGTAGGACCTTAGTGGGGACGTAAGTAGGATAGAGACAGAGGGAGGACGCCGGGACAGGGACAACCCCGTCTGTCCTTGGGGGACCCAACCCCAACCCCAACCCCCAGAACGAACCAGCCGCACGCAAGGGAATAATTGGGCGGGACACGTCAAGTCTCGGGACCCACCTTCCGAGACTACCAGAGGGTCGCGCCTGACGCGCCGGCGCGCCTCGCCATTCTCGGACAGAGGCCACGGCTCGCCACCGGACCCGCGTTGTTCCCGGACCCCCGAAGACAGGTCCGCCCCGCCCCCACACGTCCCGGGCCCCGGTGATGGAGCCCGGACGGGCGTCTGCGTGCAGAACGTCTGTTATCACACTCCGAGCTTAGACTACGCACACTTTCACTTAAGAACGTCTCCAAGGTACCCACACCTGCAGAGGAGGCGCTAGGAACCAGACCGGACATGTCCGCCTTAAACCCTTTAGAGTCTAAAAGTTCCAGTTTCATATACTACAAGACTAAGACACTTCAGGACACGACGATCGGGTTTACAGAAATTGTCCTTTATCGGGGGGCGAAAGGTACTAGGTCTTATTATTTAGTATTTCGATACTTTGATAAACTTTCCGTTTACACCACCAACAAAAAATTCCAAAATTTTACCACCAGACAAAAATGACTAACTCCCTTTTGCGTCAAATTTTTGTTTTTTGTTTTGGGGGTGTTTTAGGGAGGAGGGGGTTGGGGGTGTCTTGGGGGGGTCAAACAGTTTTGGGAATTATAAGTCAATCGGGGACTTATGACCCGACTCTTGCACTTTAACCCCGACAAGAAAACGCTCCTCACGACGCAAACATAAAGTCTTTTGGACTTTTCCGGCACTACCGGTGCTTTGGGTTCGAGGTGATAGGGTTGCCTGCTCCGGCCTACCTTAGACACGCTACCCACAATCGACGACGGCCTCAGCTCCATGGGATCGATATGACCACAAAGACGTGTCTAAACAGAATATTACAACTCGAGACAGGAGAGGGTCATTATAATGTCTGGACGAAGTCACTCAGTCTTCTCAGGAAGGAGAGTTCTTAAAAAGAAAAAGATTTACCTCACATCAACTACTTTAAGACAAAATGAAAGCGGAATTAGTAAACGAAGACTGCATCGTGGTCATTTATAAATATTACTCCTTTTGTCCGTACTTGGACGTTAAACGGTCAATTTGGGTCTTGAACCACTGGTATTTTAGAGATCCAAATCCAAACAAAGGATAAATGAACTCACCGAAGTCCGAACTTCGGGGACGTACGGGGATACGAAACCGGGTGTCACCAAAACCAGAACAAAAACGAGGGAAGAACCTCGACGAAGAACTATCTTTGTATTTTGTCCATAATCATCAGTGCTAAACCCACGCACAGACACCAACACGGACCCCGGGAAACACCTTCATTGACGAACAGCTTACGGGGAGTAAGACTTAAACTACCTAAACGAGAGTAAAATTGGACAAGGGGAGAAGAGACAAAGGACATTTGATGATTAACCTAGGTCTTCAGACTAGTTTAGGTCCGAGGAAAAGGAGGAAGACAGAGAAAAAAATAAAGGAACGGTCTGACGTCGTTTCCACCATCATACCTGTATAAAGAGAATACGCTGTAGTGTCCGTGCACTGCAGTCGGACAGAGTAAAAGTCGCAACGACTTACACTAGTAACACAAAGATACTGTAGTCGGACAGAGCAAAAGTCGCAACGACTCCCACTAGTAACATAAAGGCACTGTAGTCGGACAAGGGTGTCATACTTCAAAAGGAGACAATGGAAAAGTCGCTGACAGAAACGTCGGAACTAGTAGTGGCAACAATCCCCAATGTTTTGCCACTAAAAAGATAAAGACAATAAAGTGGATTCAAATGGACACTAAGAGAATATTTCTCATAAACAAGTGACCAATACAAGAATTAATGAAACTTCGTGTAATGTCAAGTGAATTCTTTTCGTCCTATTTACGAATTAAGAAAGAGAGACAGTTAAAAGTCTTATTACTCAGTAATGGGATGGTTGGAGGTTTCCACTATTTACTTCTATCAACCCAAACCCCAAAACAAAAAATAAACAACCAAACCAATCCGAAACGAAAGGAACGAACAGTAATATAAAGTGGTGTGTCGTAAAATGTCAAAAGATTCAATCAACTATGGTAAAAATATATGTCTAAGACTAAAGACTGAACTCTTCAACCTTCCAGACTACGAGGACCCCGGAGTAAAAGTATCCCGTCGGCAACGACTGAGATTCTCCCAGTCGGGGATGTCTACCTGGAAAGATCAAATGCATCAGAGGTGGTAAGGGATACTAAGTCTTGTGAAAGAGATCAACACAATTCTTCTCTCACGTTGTCAAGAACTAGGGAACTGAACGCAGACAAGTCGAACAAATACAGTGGACAGATTGGGACACCCGAAGACTCGAACGTCAACAACAGAACACACACATCTATGACCTTCGGGCACAGACTTAGGGAAGGAGGGATCGAAGTAAGACACGAAGGATGAGTCGACACCCAGTCCTAAGAACCAATGTCAGTATCGTTGGGTTGGGATTCATTCAATTTGTCTTCCCTTGTATCCAGGATACTAGGTGGAGGGGGCCTGGTCCGTCCGTCCATCATTCATGAGACCTCTCATGAATGAATCGGGTCGCACCCCGCACCAAGAGTTCAGGTGAGACTGGTCCAAGAGATTGGTCCTCTTTCTGCCCGGAGGGAGTACTCCCGACTGGTGCACCAAATGTACTCGTTACGGGGTCTCAACCATGGCCCCTAGGGAGGGTACAGACACGAGTTTCTGTAAAAGTCGGTGTAGACACAAGTCAGTCTAGAAGTTATCCGCCCTTTCGACCCGGTGTCGTCGACCCACTCAAGTACTAAAGGTCCCAGTGTCACAGTCCATCTCGGACTGCACATTTCGTGTGTGTAGGGTCATTGGTCCACAGAGTGTGGACGACTCTCCGTCGGACCGGATTAACGTCCTCAGTCGTAGAAGGCTGAGTATGAACCAAACTCAGGAGTCTGGGACGACACACGACCTACGACGTAGAACCGACGAACCTGGAAGTAAACGGGTTTCTGGGGGGTGTGGGCCAGTCTAGGAGGAACACTTCTCCTCCTTACTTGTCACATTTTCTCTTCTGTATTTCTCTGTGTCTACATATTTTGTCGGGAAACCTGAGACACCCTCTCCCGCTCCCACCCTACTAAACCCTCTTACCGTACCTTTGTAAATATTATAGTATACACTTTGTTTAGCGGTCAGGTCCAAGCTACGTATTATGTCCTACGAGCCCCGACCACGTGACCCTACTGGGTCTCTCTACCGTACCCCTCCCTCCACCCTCCCCCCAAGTCCTACCCCTTGTGCACATGTGGACACCGCCTAAGTACAACTATATACCGTTTTGGTTATGTTATAACATTTCATTAATCGGAGGTTAATTTTATTTATTTAAATATAAATTTTTTATTGTTTTTTTTTTTTTCTCTCTCTTTTCTGTACTTCCAGTGTGTGAGGGGCAAGTCCTGAAGACCCGTCAAGCGAGTCTTCTTCTCCCACACACCTCTCCCTTCCTCACGTACTGCACCTACCCCCGTGAAGAGGTCTCCTAGGGGACCCCCTGGTCGTGGGGCAGTCCCTTGTCTCTGGCGACTAACACACCTGTCTTTGGCGTGTGACAGACAGGAATGTCGGGGCCCCGTCGGGGGTCTGTCAGCGGTCGAGGAGGTTTGAGACGGAGTACACGAAAAATGGAAGGAAGCAGAGGGCGGCAGAGTAGAGGACAAGACCACGGTCAAAGAAGAATGTCTGGTTATCAAAATATTTCAAACTGTGCTCTCTCAAAGAGATCACTCTCTCTCGTACGTAAAACAATGTACAAAGGTCCTCAGTCTTTAGTCTTAACCTTGGTAAACCTTCCTTAAAATTTTTTTTAAAATAACTTCATATCAACTAAATATGATAAAGTCCATATGTCGTTTCACTAAGTCAATATAAAAACTCTAAGAAAAGGTTATATCTAATAATGTTCTATGACTTACATCAAGAGACGTGATATGTAATCTAGGAACAACAAATAGATAAAACATATAGACGATTATGATGATTATAAAACATATAGACGATTAGGGTTTAAGGATTACACAGGGAGGACGCGGGAGAAGGAGGTGCGACCATTGATATTCAAACACATGATACAGACTTTCAGACAAAGATAAAATATTTGTCCAAGTAAATACCGTAAAAAAAAAGTTCTAAAGTGTATATTTACTACAGTATACTATAAAAAGAAACTGAATGAAGTAAATCATACAATTAGAGATCCAGGTAGGTACAACGAACCTTTCCGAACAAAAAGAAATTACATGTAAGGACCAGAGAGGGTCGATGACCTCCACCTAGAAACTCCCTACCCGGACCCCAGACCGTGTAGGTGTGCCAAAGAGCACACGAAATATGTACTAGTCCCAGTATTCTCACACTCTCGTCACCACGTCATCTTTGTGGAACCGGAGTGTCGACTGGCCGACCCGCAAACCTGTTTGCGGGTCTTGCAAGAATGGGACTCCGATGACGAAGGACCCGGGGTCTACCTCACGGAGATCCCCGTGGCTCCGGGAGACGAGTGTGTCCTCCCGACCCTTATCCTCTTCGGTACGGAAGTGGGGTAGTAGAACTACAGGGAGACCAGTTGATCCACTCCATCTCCTTTCTTACCGGTCCAGACACGATGCGGAGACAGGAAGGACCCTGCTGTACCCCACTCCCCGTCGTGTCCCACGTCCGGGCTGACCCTTGGTGGGTCCCTGAACCCCGGAGCCACCCGTACTCTTCCTGTAGTCACATAAACTCGCTCGACATATACAGTGTTCTTTTCCCTGAAAGGTCACAAAGAAAAGGAGGGTTTGAAAAATCAAACCTTTGAAATTTTGGATGGCTTTTCGACATTATCATTTTACCTATGGAAAGTCGATTTGAGTGGTCCACGATTGTAAAACGACAAACGGAGGAAGGAAGAAGACAGAGACGAAAAAATTAAGAATAAGTAAACTTTCATTCAACGTCTGTAGTCGCACACAGAAGGACAATTCTTTTTTATTTTAACAGGGGTATTGACATTATTGTAACAGTGTTGATTCCTTTATTGTAGTCAAAATGTTATAGAATATATGTTAGGTTTAAGTCTTCAACGGAGAACACGGCGTTTACAGATATATTGACAAGTTACATAGAGAAATCATCAATATTGATGGTGAGGGGGTAGGTTCTAGATTAGTTCTCAATCTGTGAACCACCAATACAGAGATCAGCGAAAAGTAGATCTCGTCTCAGATGTAAAACAAGAAAAGAAAGTATGAGAAGTGAATTGTCTCTTCCTTACACACTTCCTCCCTAACTTAGAGAACGTACTTAAAGACGGTTCTCTTTATTTCTGAGTCATTACACTGAACCTCCGGTTTACCGGACATCTTAAAAGTCTCCGCCAAATGGACCGATACCAGCTTAGGGAACATTTATTTCTAAACGGGAACTCTCGTCCCGAGTACGAAAGTCAGCCCTTCACCTACCTACAGATCCTTCGCCCTCGGTCTGTTCACTACTTCTGGTGCCTCGCCCTCGGTGTTTCCGTCTTTCAGACAGGGGGGGTTGACCGAAGGTTTGGACGGGTAGGACCTCCTCGAGCTTTTGTTGTCAAGACATCCAACCTTTCTCACGTCTGGTAAACATATGACGTCTCACAGCGTGCAAGACCTAAGCGGGGGCAAAGTGGAACGTCGAGACAGGTCCAACTTAACCAACCCTACGACAAAGACGTCACAGCGACACAGAAGTGACAGTGTCGTCCCTCGTACCCTACGGAGTCCCACCGGGGTCACCCCTTGACTCGAACTGGTGAACCCATCCACCCACCACCCTAAGGGTGTAGACGTCTCTGTAAAAAAGGACCAGTATTATTCATTGGACGCCCTACTACGAAACACACTTATAAGATACGGGTTACTGGGTTGCTAAAGTCGTAGAACTAGGAATAGTCTCAGTCAATAATGTAATATCCCACTTTTAACCACTAAAAGATTAAAATAACAATTAATCCTTGTTAAGACGTAATTAATCACGATTAAGACCTTTTCTCTCGGAAGAAAGAAGGAAAAAAACTTAGTAGTAAATACCTGTGTTCCTAAAAAAACCAACTACTATAAGAGTAGACACGGACTATAGTGAACTTAACAGGGTTTACACCGATCCCTTCGGGAGAACCCATCCCAGGGTGCACAGAAACGGAAACTGTATATAGACAATCAAAAACTCATAAAGGAATGAAAAACTGTATTGTTTTAGTTGAAAATGAGGACCCTCGGGTTCCTATAAATCTTTGGTTCTATACCCATGACTCATACAAGAGGACAAGAAGCCCGTCAAATTGAACCATAAAAACCAGGATTTTGGCATTACTGTAAAGGGAAGAAAAAAACCCCCCCCCACAGAAAAAATTAAATCAAGCTACTTCTTAAAAATCTTTGTTTTCTTGTCAACGTCTTCAACGTCCTACCACTCATATTTTCACATAATGACAGCTATTACGACTAAAAAATTTCTTTGCTACAAATTCACCTTCCTGTTTCTAGGTCGACTGTGATTTGTAGGTCTTGTTATAGGATTTTGGTCTGTTCGTTCTCCCTTGTCACCGGCTTTAACGATCTTTCAGTGAACTAAAAGTCATCAAGATATTTTCGGTTAGTTTCCCCCTCATCAAGAAGGGAGACAGGTGACCCGTCGGGAAGAGGTAGAGAGAGAGGAGGGGCTGGAAGGAGGTGGAAATGGGGAGAAAGAAGGTGAGGGAGTAAGGAAGGGAGGAGTTAAAGGTGGAGGATGTATAATGGACTCCGTAGACGAAACTTCACACGTCTATTTTCAGGGACGTATGTGACCCGACGAAAGAGTTCATTCATGGTTTGTCTACTCTGTCGTCACTTTCCGGACGGAAATTGAGGACCAGTGTGGGAGGGAGGTGTGGGTCTGGAGACATTCGTCGGAGGAAGGAACGGTAGTCTTCCCAGGACTCCAGGTTGAGTTCCTAGGGACCTCTCCATGGTCGAGCCGTCCCGACACTACAGAGGTAGTACTCACTGTGACGCGTACACGACTCATAAGTAGACGGGAGTTGGGCGGAGTTCGGGAGGTCCTGACCCGACACACGATATGAACACTGACAAGGACCCCAAACGACATCCATTTCACAAACTCTGTCAGAAGAACTTCTTTCATTCCCCACCGAAAGACTGGTCACTGACGCATAAACCGTCATCCACCCGACACCGTCACCTACGGATATGCAATCATAGTCAGCCACAGAACCCGAAGCAGTAGTCTGACTTTCACTGTGTCAGTATCTGTAAGATGCACCTACCCAACAAAACAAGACGAGACCGGTAACGTCCTCGGCGGTCGGTGTACACTGAGGACTCGTGAACACGGGTACCCCTGCTTCCTTCACTGAACATTTAAAAAGTTTTCAAATCCTGAAACGACCACTGAGTCACCAATTCTGAGACGTGAAGGTGACGTCACCCCGAACCTTAGTTAGGGGTGAGTCCCTCGATTCTAAGACGTACGGGGTACCGTGTCCGTGTCAATTTTATTATAATTCGAAATTTTAAAAATTAACTAAATCTCAAGGGACCACCGAATCACCAATCCTAAGATCCGAAAGTGACAACACCCGGGTCCAAGTTAGGGATTAGTCTCTTGATTCTAGGACGTTCGACGTACGGAGTCGGTGTGTGTTTTTTATTGATTTTTTAAGTCAAATTTAAATCCGAGTTGATATGCGTACAGCGATGACCGATGGCATAACCGGTCGTGTCGAGACATTTCTCTACAGAAGTGACACAATGGGGAGTGGGAAATGTGACTCTGATTCACAAAAAGAACCCCACTTTTAACTTTCGAAATACAGGTACGATCAAAATTCAGAACAAAATACCGGTTTAGTCGGGGGGACTTACTTCAACCCTCTCAAAATGTGATAAAGAATTCCGACACCGGGGTAAGTCGTCTCGTAAAAAGCTCCCTACCCCCTTTCCTCTCTCTCGTGAAGATTGAGATCCGAAGACAAGGGTCCATTGGTAGACGACAAAGTCGTTCACGGTTACCAACTTTAACTGCCCTACTTCGACCACGTCTGGGCCTCGTAGGAGGTGATGTAGCGTCTGTTCGTGGTAGAGAAGCCGTTTCTGGAGTTCCTCTCTTGGGACATGACACCGAGGAGGCCTCACAAGAGTTAACATCGGTAGGAGGTGTCGGGGGACCAGGTGGCGTACCGGATATAGTAATCACGTTTGTCCCTTGTTTGGAGGTCTTTCCAGTAGTTCTGGTGAACCTTTCAGTCATGTCTCTCAGACTCATTTTACTCTCCTTTCCTAACTCAAGCCTATAATCTCTAACCCAGACCCCACACCACGTCCAAAGTTGTAGGAATTTACGAAACTATAATAAAAAAAAATGGCAAGAACGTTTAGATAATAGTGACTCATAATCCTTAGCCTTCGACGACACTGTAAGTTCCGGGTCTTATGACACGTGACCGAATATTAAACTTGAGTCTCGGACCAGAAACATGGAGGACCTAGTACGGGGACCCGTTTCACAATCCGAGGTCACAGGACTACCCCAATGATTATCACATAAGGAGTATTACGACATCCTAAGTTACTTTACAATCCACATCCCATAAATCCTGGTGAGGAGCATGTATGGCTCATAAGACATTTACCATGGGTGATAAAAATGTTTACACTTCAACATGTGTAGGATTCGTACCCACGACCTCACTCCCCGGTCCTCTTTCCTGTAGGTATTGAGGCCATGAAGTTCTAAACACTACCCAAAGAGACTTCTTAAAAAGACTAAATATTGATCTCAACTGAAACGTAGAAACGACAATTCCCTGTCCACCTCTACTTACAAAGAACTATGAATTCATCAGGCTCGACATTCTCGTTTCGTGAGACCTATAAATCGACACCCTCGGTCACTCCCCGGTGACTCTTTTACGAAAAACACACACAAAACTTCCTAACTGTACATACACCTCCCCTGGGACCTAGAAGACCTTGACGAATAGTACGTAGGAAAGGAGTTTGGCCTGCTAGTCGTTTTCCTTCACCGATTATACCGGGTCTTCCGATATTAATCTATGAAAGGGCACAAACTTTTCCATCCACTGTCGCTTCGGACACTTCTGTCGTAGTGATCTGGTGTTTTGTGGGGAGAAGACGAGTCCGTCTCATTTTCGACTCGGGACGATCTGGTCGGAGGACCCAAGGTTTCTCGACTGTCAACGCAGTCGTGTTTCGGTCGTACAGGACCTCGGAGGGGTTGAGAAGGTCTCAGAAGGTACGAGAGACCGTTTCTACGTCCGAGTGGGGACACACGTGACAGTAACGAACGGAAACGGTCCCCGGTGGGACATGTCCTGTGCGTGTCTTCTCGTCTCTGGTCGAGGAAGTAGGGAAGAAAGCAAGGTAGGATGAACTATCAACGTATACTTCTCTTCTTGGCACCGACAAAATAAAGAGAAGGGAAAACAAGAGAAAACAACAGAAGGAACAGAGTGAAGACAAAAAGACTCGAAGTGGAGGAGGAGAGAAAAGGAGCTACCTCTTCCTAATAAAATTTACGGAGTCAATTTTTTGTTCTCGTGCATTTTCGGCCCTTAACCGTCTAAAGGAGACCGGTAACTGTACCTTCATCTATTCTTCCTTCTCTCCATGAAAGACTCGCAAAGACAGGAACCAAAGTACCAGAGAACGGACGTCCTCGAAACACTTACATTTATACTACTACGTCTTTACCCGACACCACTCCCTCCTTGTCCACAGAGCCTATTTCCGTGACGGTCGAAGACAGAGGGACACTCAGTCTGATACAGTCTTGAGACGGTTTGTATGCTCGATTTTCAATAATGAAAGAATAAATAAATCAATAAATACCGACGTGACCCATAAACACCGACGTGTGGTCGAAAGAGCCCAACGCCACTTACTCCCGATGAGAGATCCACATCACACCCCCGAATAGTAGTACCACCAAAGAGTACAACGGCTCGTCCTCGAGATCCCACGTACCCGAAGTCGTCAACTCTGTGCTCCGGAGTCAACGAGGCGTCGGACACCTTTGAAGGGTCTGGTCCCTAGTTTGAGCACAGGGGAAGTAATTGTCCGTCTAAGAATGGGTGACCAGGACAATGGAAGAAAAATGTACATTACTTTATCTTTGTGTCTCTCTGACCCACTGTACGGATTCCACCCTCGGCCCTGACCTTGAGGCCGGAGACTGATGTCAAGATCTGAGAGACAGAAAGAGGTCAGACCGAGGTCAGTGACAAACTAAACCTTAGCAGAATCTCAGGGAGAGAGAGAGAGTATGTGTGTGTCCGTGCGTGTATGTGTATAGACGTTTCCCCGAGAGGGGATCAGAGGGGGACAAGGAACGAAGAAAGATTAGCGGTAGATAAGGATACTTAGAGACGTGGATTGGGAGTCATACCCTCAGTTCTATTTAAGAGTAAGAAGATTAAAAGAACCAGAACTTTCACTTCACTTTTACAATCAACGAGGTAGCACAAACTGAGAATCGTTGAGGTGTCTGATTCGGAGACAGGTACCCTAAGAGGTCTGTTCTTATGGCCTCATCCGTCGGTAAGGGAAGAGGTCCCCTAGAATCTTCTACAATTTCCTTCGGACGAAAAAAATAAATGACAACACAGATCAAATGTTGACACTCAGGACTGTCAGCATCTTTGTGTCTTGACCCTTTACTCTAATCTGAGGAACCTGTCCTGGTCACCGAATGAAGAATGTAGGAAGGGTGGTAGAGGACTTACGCACTCCTGATTAAGAAAAGACATCTGTGCAAATGTCGACATAGGAAAATTTCGTGGTCTACGATTTAGGTCTTAATTATGAAGGAAGACGAAAAGTCCCAGAGTAAGACAATATTTCATCTCTGGATACCTACGACAGTAAAGATGTGGAAAAAAAACGACTAAGAGAGAATCCCTTGAAGGAGAATTAACTACAATAAACATTTTTCTATTTTCTTTTTCCGGTACCAAAGTCGAGAAGAGTCTACGACGTGACTAAGGTATCGATATAATCAAAGGGGTACAGTTGATAACAATGGCTATATTTTGTAAATATGGGACGTCCAAAATGCCCCAGTACCTGTTTCCAAAGAACAACCATTAGTCGACTCAGAACGTCTGTATTAAGATGAGGTCTGGTAAAACCGAGATCTTCTCTTTTAAGGATTATAGGACAGACGGAAGGGAGTGGAGGTCCATTTATTTGATTACAAAATCTTCTAACTGGGTGTTGAGAACCCGGCAGGAAGTTACAGACAACTAACTGACCGAGACATAAACAGACACTTACATTAAAAAAACCAAGAGTAATACCACCACCACCACACGTCAGAGAATTCAATACAGGTTGACAAAACACTGGGGTATTTGACATGGGGCGGTCCAAAGAGACAGGTACCCTAAAGGGTCCGTTCTTATGACTTCACCCAACGATAAAGGAAAGGAAGAGGTCCCCTAGAAGGTCTAGGCCCCTAGTTTGGACGAAGAGAACGTGACCGTCCGTCCAAGAAATGGTGACTCGGTAGTCCCTTCGATCTAAGATCAATGATTTTACTTCGCTTTCATGTCTGAACTTTAACCAAAAGACCAAGGGTCCGGGAATCTCGACTCGTCAATAAATGTGTACTTTGTTCAACAGAGAACTAAAACGACGTACTGATGTGAGAACCTTGTTTAAGGTATGATCTCAAAAACAATTATAATCACTGTACACACTTATGAAGACATTTGTACGAATTAATTCCGACACGAAACATGTGTCCTCTGTAAACCATTTATCATCGAAAAATTTATTTACTGGAGAAATAAAACTTTCTAAAATAATCTCATTAATATCTGTTACCTACAAGTCAAGGGTATATTAAATCTTAAAAATGGTCTAGATTACCTAAAAAGGAGAGTTAATGACTTTTAACAATTCTAAACTGAGATACTTACTTTTGTCTAAAAAAAGGAAGGTAACGGTAAATGTACTTATAGACCACAGACTTGGGATCCGATGTTTTTACGTTGACCGGAAGAAGGTGTGTATCGACCTTTCTCTTAAGTAAACAATTATCCTCATTTTTACAGGTTCCTTCGACTTGGAATTTTACATTGAACATTACAGACTACTTAAAATTTTCATAAAAATAAATTTGAAAAAAGAATTCGTTATGTAAACTCCATGAAGAGTACAGAAAAAACACGAAGAAGAAAAAGAGAAATTCGTTCATATTAGGGTAAGATTCATAGAAAAAATAAAACGAGACTTTTCTCAACTGTAGCACCACAGCTAAACGTATTTCGGACCAAATCTAGGGTTGGTGACACCGTCTTTAACATTTATTAGTATGGTTGTCTAGTCGGGGAGTTGTCTACAACCTAATACCGAGACAAACCTACGGACATTGTTTATAAATAACGTCTGTAAAACTACCCGGTAAAACGTCGTGGTATAAAAGTATCTTACCGAGTCGGTCATTTCTTAGGTGGATGTCACGTCCTCTGGACCCAAACTATGGACCCAACCCTTCTATGGGACCTCTTCCCTTATCGATGGGTGAGGTCATAAGACCGGACCTCTTAAGGTACCTGACACATCAGGTACCCTAGCGTTTCTCAGTCTGTGCTGACTCGTTGAAAGTTCAAGTTCAAGTTAAAAGTATCTTTGTTTGTGGAAACGAAAATAGGAACTTGAAAACGTAAAAGAGAAAAGTCCTCATGTGTCACTTTTAGTCATTATAGGGATGTTAATTCTTCAAGGAACTCGGACCGTCGTTCTTCTTCGGCGGGGGGCTACTGTAGATGCACTCTTGGCACATGTTGTAGAAGTACGGCATCCTGTCGTCATGTCGACACTCACTCGTGACGGGGGCCTCTGACGACACAGACGTCATCACAGAATTAACTTCGGTCCGACGGCACTAGGTCGAGACAGCACCACGACACATATAACAAGGGTTCAACCAGAAAGTACAGGACTATAGAGAAACTCTTTGTAGGTGGACCAAAAAAACAGGTCACTCACTCACAATGTCCTGGAGAAGACTTTTTAAAAACCTCTCCAGTCGGAAATTCAATCTAGACGAGACAGACAAGTAAAGGACCATGTTCCTATCCATCTTGGGAACATAGCAGACAGGAGACTCGAAAACAGGAGAGGAATAGGGTAAGAGTTGGGGGAGGTCATAGAAGGACAAAAATCACAGATTATTGTTACCTCAAAAATGATCTATCGCTCATTGAGAGGAGACTCGATATTATCTAGACACCATCACTACTTACTGAAACTATAAGTGATTTTATTTCCTAAATGTTTAGTAACGGGACGACGATCTTAAAAATTCAATTTAATAAACCTTATATATTACGTAAGTGTACCAAGTTTTTAGTTTTTATATGTTTTCCGACATGTTCTTGAAGGGACCACCGGATTACCAATTCTTAGACGGATGGTTGCTTCCGTATCCAAACTAGGGACCAGGGCCTGGATTTTAGGGTGTACGGTACCTCGTTGATTCGGGTGAGTGGTGTTCATGACTTCGGATGCACGAGATCTCGGGTACGAGGTGTTGTTCTCTTCGGTGGAGTCACTCTTAGAGTGTGTGGCGTTGATCTCTCGTCCGGGACGAGCGACGTCGATCTCTTTAGGGTACGCGGTGTTGTTTCTGGGTCGTGTCGGTTTTTATTTATTTGAATATAACAACCTTCACAAAGGTCGGGACGGAGGGTCAACAAAAGTCAGGACGAGGGACGTCCATTTGTAGTAATAGTAAACATATAGGAAGGTCAATATAAACTATATTCACATTCTTTTATCCTTATATACATTGAAAATAGGACAATAATGGGTTTACCAATAAATCTCCGAAGATCAAAAAAACGTGAAGTCTTGATTTTCATACTGAATAATCAAGACAAAATTTGTACACAACTGAACACAGAATTTATAATTAACTCGAGGATAATACACGGTCCGTCCCACGGTCTTCCGTCTTGGGATTTTGTCTCGGGACGAAATCTTTTTTCAGTGGTGCGTCATCCGTTCTATCTACGTAGTTATCGTCTTCATTAAAATCCTTTCTTTTTTAACGGCGAACTCTCATCGATTATGAACCCTTAAATTTTTGACCTCTTTCCGTTCATAAACTAGGTACAGAGTATTTCTTTTGTGTGAGTAAAGAATGACGTTCTTCCTAAAGACGGGTCTACATTTTTAGTCAGGGCTCTACTGGGAAGTACGGACAGTGTTAGTTACATTCGGGGAACCTCAAAATAATCTCCTTTTAGGTTGTGTCTACACCTCTACCAAAAGACGGAAGTGTAAAAGTGTTAAACTTGTGAGTCAGTAGTGATCTATGAATGCTGACGACTTCCTCGTTCCCGACCGTCGTGCACGTAGTAGCCCGTTCGGACCCGTCGTGACCACAGGTCCGACTACGAGGGTGGTCGGAGGACCCTCGTTTCCTTGTTTTTCTTCTTTGACTTATCCACACCCCTACCCCCACACCTTTCTTAGTGGAAGAGGTGTATGTCCAGACCGGAACCGAAGCCCTTCGACTAGCGATTCGGAACCTTAGAGAGAATGGTAAATCATAAGCCTCTACACGGACTATCCTCATAGAAACAAACGGTCTCCGGGACCCGGTCCATCTATTGTTGCCGATATAGTAAAGTCCGCATCCGAAACTCGGTGTCGTTGGTACCCTACATCCCGCCCCGAGACCCAGTACACCACAGTCGGGGTGAGATCTCCCCCGACCTCTGTCTAGTCGGTGCACCCACTAGTCAGTACGGGTGCACTACCTGGAGGTTATTTTGGGACCTGAAGGCCAAGACGGCTTACTCCTGTAGACCTGTGGGGCTCGGACCTTGGGAGGACACGGAGAGAAGGGAACTGGCTAAAAGTAGACACAGGAGAGGCATCATTTGGCAACGACACTCATACTGGCAAAAGACACTCAAGACACTCAGAAAGGTCGTCTGACAAGCCCATACTCCGGTAAACCCCCTGTGAGACACCCGAAGGGTCCACCGTGATCACCATTTCTTGGGTGGACGGTCGCGTTCTCTTCATTCTCTGTACCCACACTAGGGACCCAGTCCTTCTAGGGGATCTCATCCTTTACCGTTGGGTGCGGTCATAAGAACGGACCTCTTAAGGTACCTGTCTCCTCGGACCACCCGATGTCAGGTACCCCAGTATTCTCAGTCTGTGCTGACTTGTTAATTTGGTAGTGGTGGCACTTGGACGTCAACCACAGTCTCGTTCCCGCCAGAACCTAACGAGGGAAGGTTACGAAGTCACTCCCGTTTGTGAAATGGGAGTGAACCTCTAATTAAATGTGTACCCTCGTCTGTGACTGAACCATTGTTGGTCCCTAGAGACAGCAACTCAACACATCCTGTCGTCCTTTACCGTCGACAATATACTGACCGACCCTAAAGTTATGGGTCCCGGTAACGGACTATTATAATAAACTCGTCTGGTCTTCGGTAACACGTTGTCACGAAACCCCCAAAATTAAGAGAGTCTGTGTTCCCCCGGGAGTTCCGACCGAGAACCTCTTCTGTTGGTCAGTCCTTCGCGACTTAACCTCCTAATCGCTTTTATTTCTACTTCCGGTCCGACGGAGGTCACTTCTGTCCAAGGGTGTAACGAGACGAGTCCCAACGACGACGATTCAGCGAAGTCAGCACAGGCTGAGACACACTGGGGTCTCTGCCGTCGGGTGGTCCGAGGGGGTAGGGACCCTAAGAGGTTCGTTCTTGTAACCTCACCCAACGGTAAAGGAAGAGGTTTCGTACTTTCAATTTTCACTTTCACTTTCACTTCAGCGAGTCAGCACAGACTGAGAATCGCTGGGGCACCTGACGTCGGATGGTCCGAGGAGGCAGGCACTCTAAAAGGTCCGCTCTCATGACCTCACCCCACGGTAACGGAAGAGACGACGAGTCCCAATGTGCTGGAATTTAGTAAGTCAAGTGAAGGGTACAACCTCTGTTCAAGGGGGAGGGGGTAGGACGTGTCCACGTCAAAGGACCGGAACAGTATTGGAAAAACCCCCCAGGTCTGGAAAATCAGAGTCGGAGGTGGCAGGGTCGAAGTGCTCGGGGGTCTGAGACCATTTTCTCGGTCCTCTAGTCCGTCGCCTACTAACAGGAGTTTCTACAGTCGTACGACACAAGTCCTTCCGTGGTCGGCACACTCCGTCCCTCTGTCCCGTCTCTCCTGGGTACTCCGGGTGCCCGGTCTGGGGTGTCGACTCGGTTGCCCCACCTTCCCGTGGGACGTCTATTTGCCCCGTCAACACCCCCGAGGTCACAGGAGACCCTGTTTTCCTCCTCGACTTCCCACATCCCAAGACCGTAGACAGTCTCTTCCTCCGCGTCGTTGATTACTCGGGTCCTGGGTCGTATTCGACGAATCTCCCCGAAACCATCTGACCCACGGGTTTCCTTGTGCTCTGTGATGACGGACCCAGGGACTCCTCCCCCGCCCATACCTTCCCGGGCACCTTCCTTGTCGTGTTCCACTCAAGGTCCCCCGTCCCAGACGTGGTTTACCGGTGGTCGGGTCCGAGAGTATGGACGACCACAAGGGTGAAACAACATACGCGTAAAATAAGGAGATTGGGTCTAACAGACGGGTCTTCTAAGGCATGGTCCGAGGAACAAAGTATTCGAAGTTGCAAGGGTGATTCCCACAGAAGACTAGCACTTGAGACCAGGTTGGGGTGTGGGGTACAAAGAAAGAGTAGTTGGATAAAATAAAAGAAGTTTCGTGAACTGTGGGTGGTAGTTAGAGAGACAAATTGGTTAGACACAGAAATTTCGCCTAAAGAACGTCTTTTGGTTTTTATTCCAGAACAAAATTTTAGGTGAGTACTTACAAATGTTGTAAGTATACCTCGAGACATAGTACCAGTGTCCACATTTCGGAATATACCTCCGGTGTCTCCACCTTCAGTAGAGGTTTGACTGGTTCAGGGTGTCATTGGTAACGGTACTCGGAGGGACTAGATTTGACCGGTCGAGGGACTGGGGTATAATCCTTGTATATGAGTGGGTTAATGGATGGGATATCGTGGGATTGATTAGTGGATTACGTTGGGAAGGTCGTCCTTAAAAGAAACAGAACTCTGATATTTTTAACCGATGATTAGGTACTTTCCTCAGTCGAGAAGGAACTCGGTCGGACGACAAGATTGTCGCAGAGGACGAAATTATTTGAGATATGAGGAGCGTAAGACAGAGCACAGACCTCTAAGAAAAGGTTGAACACGTATCTGGTGCTGTTAAGTGTAAATTTGACTAATAACTACACCAACGTAATTAGAGATGAGAAAAGAAGAAACACACTGAGAAAAGATAAACAACGGAACCAAGAAGCGGGGGGTGACAAAAACGAAACAGAGGATGAGAAAAAGACGGGAGAGACAAAATTAACTCGTACAATATGTTAAGATAAAAAAGAGAAAAGAATCGTACAGTTAATATCAAACATAAAAAGACCAAAATCATCAACAAGACTTCAAGCATTATAAATATGTGTTGTTGTGATTCCGGTGAAGGTTGTTGTGACATAGTGAAGTGTCCACTATATCCATGGAATAGTCAAGTCAAGTCAACGAGTCAGTACAGGCTGAGAAACTCTGGGGTACCTGACGCCGTATGGTCCGAAGGGACAGGTAGTGGTCGAGGACTTCGGATGAGTTTGAGTACAGGTAGCGTAGTCACTGTGGTAGGTTGGTAGAGTAGGAGACAGCAGGGGAAGAGGTCGGAAGTCAGAAAGGGTCGTAGTCCCAGAAAAGGTCACTCAGTTAAGAAGAGTAGTTCACCGGTTTCATAGCCTCAAAGTCGAAATCGTAGTTAGGAATGTTACTTATAAGTCCTGACTAAAGGAAATCCTACCTGACCAACCTAGAGGAACGTCAGGTTCCCTGAGAATTCTCAGAAGAGGTTTCGGTGTCAAGTTTTCGTAACTAAGAAACCGTGAGTCGAAAGAAATATCAGGTTGATATACTGGTGACCTTTTTGGAATCGGAATTGCTCTGCCTGGAAACAATCGTTTCATTACAGAGACCAAAAATTATACGACAGATCCAACCAGTATTGAAAAGAAGGTTCCTCATTCACAGAAATTTAAAACACCGACGTCAGTGGTAGACGTCACTAAAACCTCGTGTTTAAATTTCAGAAAGTGACAAAGGTGACAAAGAGGCAGATAAACGGTACTTCACTACCCTGGTCTACGGTACTAGAATCAAAAGACTTACAACTCGAAATTCGGTTGAAAAAGTGAGAGGATAAAGTGAAAGTAGTTCTCTGAGAAATCAAGAAACGAAAGACGGTATTTCCATCACAATAGACACATAGACTCCAATAACTATAAAGAGGACCGCTAGAACTAAAGTCGAACACGAAGTAGGTCGGACCCTAAAGTGTACTACATAAGACGTGTATTCAAATTTATTCGTCCAACTGTTATATGTCGGAACTGCATGAGGAAAGGGCTAAACCTTGGTCAGACAACAAGGTACAGGTCAAGATTGACAACGAAGAACTGGACGTATGTCGAAAGAGTCCATGGAATATTGACGAATATTAAGGAGGCAGGATGGGGAATATTGTGACAACAGTATCTAAAGAAAATAGGTATTCGATATTAGTAGACTA
The DNA here is from genome assembly GCA_006410555.1 of Capra ibex. NCBI lineage: Eukaryota > Metazoa > Chordata > Mammalia > Artiodactyla > Bovidae > Capra > Capra ibex. The sequence goes on from SJYO01000647.1 coordinate 19,907,572, forward strand.
TGTAACAACGGTAATAATAAAACTTGTGGGACGTAAATAAACGAATATATAAGTATGTCGGACAGAAGGGGTTGATCTTACATTCGTGATGGTGGTTACGTCCTTAACTCAGACTGTATGTATTGGGACCCCGATTTTGTCATGGACCGTGTCTCACCATGAGTCATCTACAAACAACTTACTCGGTCACCTTAGAAAGAAAGATGAATGAACTCATTGAACTAGTTGGTAGGTTTGTTGCCTACATTTCACTTCGGGATCTCCGTACATGTTTGCCCTTGCGAGTAACCGGTTAGAGAACTCCCCCATCTCGAAAGTTAATGTTTCCTCTCCCAGTATTTGGGCGTGAATTAGGGGGACTTCGTGGGGTCTCTCCTCTCGGTCCTTCTCTCTTCCAGTCACCACTTCAAGAATAGACGAGAACAATCCGAATCAACCTATCAAATAAAACACTGGTCAAACAGTGAACATCAGGCTTTAAAAAATTTAAAATACCAATTGCATTACTGATAATAAAGGAAAATAAAAACAGCTTCATATCAGCTAAATTTTACGACCAGGTAAGAGACGAGATGTCATTACTGATAAAGATTTGAACGGATATAGTTTGTTTTCCTTGTCCATAAAAAAAGACGTCTCATCTATGTGTTTACTTTTACTTTATCGTTTACATGTAGATTTGTTCCGGAAACTTCTGATAGTAAAGCCACGTACTTTACACGTATTACAGTCTGTAAGTTTACAGGAATTTTGACACAATGTATAATTCACATTAAAGTTTTTATTCATACATTCTCAGTTCACCATAAAGTCAAATAACCACTTGTATTGCGGGAACCACCTTGAATTCGCAAATAATTCAAAACTCGATAATGTAAAAGAGGAGGAACAGGTTTAACGTAGCAAAACTTGTGTCGACTTTTCTTGTGTCTTTAGTGGGTGGGACACGGTCCACGGATTGTCCATTTGAGTTGGAGGACACGGGGAACATACGAACCTTCTAAGTCAAGTTTACTGGACTGTGACCCCAAAAGGGGACCCCAGAACGAAGGGGTCCCCTACCGCGGTTCAACTTTCGTCCTCAGAGATTCAGTTTGGGACTGTGTCCAAAAAGATCTTAAACGGGGTCAAAAATTGTCGTCACCCGGTACAACACCAAGTGAAACAAATAGGAGGTTCCTCGGACCCTACTTTCAGAGGAGAGAGTCGATATGAAAAGTAAATTCATTCAAGCAATCGGAACGCCCTTCTGTAGTTGTACTTAGTTAGACAATCTGAAATTACGTTTCCTTTAAAGTAAAGACATTGACTTTATTTCTTCTACGAATCGTACACTTGAACCTTGTTTTAATGGAGGGAGTAGTAGGATATTCACTAGGGGTGAGGACGGGGTGGGTCCTTATCCCAAATCGATAAACACAGAAATTTTACAGTACATTTGTGATCGCGTCGAGAAAACCACTCCCACCCCGCCCCCACCCCCGAGCTACATCCTCTGAAAGGGAGACTATCGTACAGTTTAGGTTGATTAATTCCACAGTCTAGGTCCCTGAAGGGACCCCCAGGTCACAAGTTCTGAGACACGAGGGTCATGTCCCCCGTATCCAAGCTAGGGACCGACCTTTTGCTTCTAGGGTGCGCGACGGGACGAAACAGTACTTCCGTTTGCCAAGACTAGGTGACCTCTTCGTCTTATTTACAGTTCCTATAAAGATCACTATTAAGCGGAGAACATAAGACCGGGTTTTGTAGACGATTTTGACCGTTGAAGAATTCAATTAGAGAGTTTTGAAAGTAATAGAACTTTTAGGTTATTTTCGAACGAAAGACGGATTGACTTTAGTTCCTTTTACACGCAACCATACGGATTTAATAGGTCTTGTTGGCAATTGTAACAGTCGTCTTAAAGTGTGGGTGGTGGGGGCTTTCTGACCGACTAAAGGGTTGTACATACAAGTCGTCTATCCTCATGTCCCGCTTACTTATATCCCCCTTTCTTCATTCTAATCTTTCTGACAATTTCGACTCTTTTCCTTCTACTAACTTAAGACTTGGTTGAGGAGTAATATGTCGACTTCTTTGACTGTAGACAAAAAGGTCTAGACGGGTTCCGAACTTAGATGTGTGGACTATGAACCAATTAGAACCTCTAACCTCCTCCGGAACGTAAGATCCCTAAGGAGAGAAATTCCCCCGGTCACATTTACTAAGTTGTATCCTTTACCTAAATCTTAAGACGGACTAAGGGAGAGCGGAAGGGAAAGAGACAAGACCGGGGTGTGGGAGGACGTGTAGTGGTAAACGAGTGGGACGAAAAATTTGTAGTCTAAGACGTAAAGCACGGACAAGTCGTTTGGGACCCTCTTGGACCCCGGTGTGGGAGTCGGGGTCCACATCAAATCAAACCGAAAGTGAGATCTAGACCGAGGAGTTCGAATTAAAATCATGTCCATGTAGAGCAAAAATAACACGAGACGTCTATAACGTGACAAAGAAAATGAAAAAAAGTGTTTAAAAACACTTTGGGACGAAGTTCGTTCAAACAGTCGTAGTAAAAAGGTTAATCGTAAACAAGTGAAACACAGAGACACAGTGTAAAACCATTTATAACACTATAAAGTTTAAAAAAGTAATAATAATTGAACAATACCACTATTCACTAGAAACTACAATGATAACGTTCTTCTAATACTGAACGACTTTCAAGTCCACTACCGTTCGTAAAAAATCGTTATTTCGTAAAAGATTGATTCGATACATGTAAAAAAATCTGTATTGCCATATCGTGTCAATTTTTTATGTCAAATCATACTTGTATTGAAAATATACGTGATCCTTTGGTTTTTTTTTTACACGGAGTGAAATAAGGTTATAATTGAAACAACGGCACCAGACCTTGGTTTAGGGGTTAAAGAGGTCCCAGACGGACGCATGTTTACTTAGGGGACCCCGCCCCCCACAGAACACTTTTTACGTCGGAGATTAAGTCATCTAGGCTGGGTCCTTTACTCTAAGACGTAAAGATTGTTCAAAGATCTGTTTCGACTACGACGACCAGGTTTTAGTGTGAACATCCTCGAAGGGACCACCAGGTCACAAATCCGGAGCCACGGAGGTGTCGTCCCCCATACCAAGTCAGGGATCAGTCCCTTGATTCCCGGGTGTACGGTGTGCCGGTCTCTTCGTTTCGTCTTTTGTTGTTATGAGAAGATTTCTTACGGAAGGTGAAGGTGACTAAAAAAAAAAGAGTGTACACTGACAACGATGGTAGACCTCTATATCCACACACACACACACGTGTTCACACACGTACACCCGCGTACACGGTTAAAAACTCAGGAATGATACAAACCGTCAAACATGTGATAGTGTAAAGATGGTGATCTTTACTAAATCCCTGGTATTCCTTTGACACCGACTCTCTCCAAATTTTTGAATGAGTCCACTCTTCTCCTCGACTTTAGATCTGTGTCCAGCAACGAAAAGGACCATAGGTCCCGGACTGAGTCTATGTACAAGAAGGTGTAAAAGATTTTTTTTAAAAATAAAAAATCAAAATAGACGAGTTTAAAAACGGGTGACCCAAAAAAAAAAAACAGGTGACCAAACCTGTTGTGGTCAACCAAAACAAAAATAATAACTCCATATTCACAAGACATATATAAGACCTACTCAAGGAATTAGTCCATACGAAACATTTATTAAAAAGGGTTATAAGCTAAACGGAAAAACAATTTTTTATGGAAAGTTTTTCGTTTCAAAATTTATGACCATTCACGTTAAAAAATTTTAAACACCAAAAACGAGAGACAAAAAATAGTGTAATCAGTAACGAATTAAATGTCAGTGTTTTTTATTTTTTTCTTTTTCTTTAAATCCCGTACGAAGAATGACTTTCTGGTGTGTGGTTTATAGGTTTCCGACAGTGTGGTAGTACTGACGAAAGACGGGTGGAACGGAACCCGTCGACCCCGAGATTCACCCTATACGTATTGGGACGAGTGGAGTCCATTTCGGCGTGTGGCCTCTTCAAGTTGTGGGGACTCTCTACTCAGAGTTAAGGATTACAGTTTTCCCAGTACATCCTTCCCGAAGGGACCACCGAGTCGTCATTTCTTAGGCGGACGGTTACGTCCTCTGTACCTAAGCTAGGGACTAGTCCTTCTAGGGTGTACGGCGCCTCCTTGATTCGGGAGGTACCCCGTTGATTCGGGAGGTGCCCCGTTGATTCGGACACACGGCGTCGATAACTCGGGTGTACGACGTTGACGACTTCGGGTGCACGCGGTTTCAGACACGAGGAGTCGTTCTCTACGGTAGTGTCACTCTTCGGAAGTGCGGTGTTGAGCTCTATCGGGGGTGAGGGACGTCGATCTCTTTTCGAGAGTATCGTTGTTTCTGAGTCGTGTCGGTTCTATTTTTTTAATTTTTTTAGTAAAAACATTTTCCTCAGTGCGTTCCTCAGATGAAACCCCTGTTCCACATAAATTAAGTCCTGTGTGGACAGTCAGCTCCAGTTGTATTTTTCGTCTGAACTTCTCTACGCTCACTTAGATATGAGTCGCACTGGGGAGTCCGAGAACAAGAAAGTCGTTCGACACAAGAGTCTCGACAAACGTAAACCCTACTTTAGGTCTTTCTTAAGAAAACAAGAACCGAAGAAACAAAGGGTGCTCGTCCTACTTATAAAGGTAGTGTGGACAAGAAAGTTCGAAACTGTTGCATGAAAAAAAATTTGCTCTTACCCCAAATGAAAGACTTCGCATTTGAACCCGGAGACACAATGGTTCAACACCAAACTTTAATTAGAAATAACTTTAAGTAATCTCCAGTTCCTATTTCCTGATTTCTTCAACCAAATCCGGTAATTAGATATTACGGAACCCTCATCGCTCTCCACCCCGACTTCCTTGGTTTGCATAAATACATATGGATTAGACATTCCGAGACAGGGACATTATGATATAATACGTAAAGAATTTGTGAATAAGACTGAATGGAGAAGTCCCAGACCTATACAGATAGTGATGTATATTCCAAAAGTTACCGTCTTTGGTGTAGAATAAATAGAAACATACTGACCTCACACGTTGGACCCTGATATCGGTATCTTCCTCTAGGTATTTGTAAATTGTAACTTTCTTACTTTCTAGTTTGTGTCTTTAGAATTGTTTACTTTTTTGACCAGAGGCATATACGGAGTAACTCCGTTGTCGACGGTACACAGATCCTATCACGGTCCAAGCAAGACGTCCTCTACCTTCTTGATACGGTGCTGAGGACGGATGGTCCTCAAATTATATAACACCACAACTTAGGTCCGCTCGTCATGTAGGACCCGATACCACACTCTAACATTCTACATGACCCGGGGAACAGACAGAGACGATAAGATCTTCCTTATCTGGAGGACCCTGAGGTAGTAAGTGGACTCTCGGGTTAAGCCTTACAACACCTCGCGTCCGACTCTCCACTCCTTCTCGCCGACCAACCGATCTCCGTCGGTAGTCACCCCGTGTACTTGTGAACGACCCTAAAAATGTTCTTCACCACCGACCAATGACGACGACGATTCAGCGAAGTCAGCACAGGCTGAGGCACACTGGGGTATCTGCCGTCGGGTGGTCCGAGGGGGCAGGGACCCTAAGAGGTCCGTTCTTGTGACCTCACCCAACGGTAAAGGAAGAGGTTACGTACTTTCACTTTTCACTTTCACTTCAGCGAGTCAGCACAGATTGGGAGTCGCTGGGGTACCTGACGTCGGAAGGTCCGAGGAGATAGGCAGCCTAAAAGGTCCGTTCTCATGACCTCACCCCACGGTAACGGAAGAGGCCCGACCAATGATTGTTGATCTTTTTTTCAAAGGCAGAAAACTTGACCTTTCATTCTAACGTCCGATACCAGGACAAATAGACTTTACTCAAGAGGAAGTAACATTGGGACCCGAAACCTCCAAGGGAACCCGTGGTCCCTTCTGAACCTCCATCACCACCCCTCCCCTCACTAAGTAGGAAATTGGAGGATGTGTAGAACTCTTACAAACACCCAGTCCGTCTTCATTCACTCGGCCCCTCCCTTTAACACTTGTGTTTCACAGTGCATTTTAAGGGGTTATGTAAAGGAATGTCGTCGTTTGGTGCGTGCACGAGGTTAATGGGAGTATTAGTGTTTACTTCCGTTTTTGGTGTGGTCAAAAATGTAAAATTTATAGAAGATAACGTTATAGACCAGTTTAAAGGACTTCAAAATGGAGAGAAAATGTTTATAGTCAACGTAAACACTGTTTGTATTTAGTACATATTTTGTTCGGTTAGAACCGTATTTTTTAAGATTCTTTTCTGGTGTAGGTGGACATTAAACTAATTTCTTCGTGCCTTCTGAGATCAACTATACCCACTCTGTAATACCATACATAAAATAGATAATTAAAAAAAGTTAGGAAACAGAAGTGTTGTTGAGAGACTCCGTCCCTTATGTTGGTGATGGGGGTAGAACTCCTAATCCTCTGTCTCCGGATCTCTCTACCTTATTCCAACATGTTATCACTCCTGAGCACTGAGATTTCGCGTCTCGGGGGTCGGAAACTTTCTGCCCTCATCAGTGTGAGTGAGTAGTGAAGACGAACTCGTAGGTTGGGGTGCAGATTGTGTCTCGTCCGACATGTACTTGTCTTAGTCTATGTTTGAACCCAGGTGAACGGATACGAGTCATTTCGGTTAGATGACTGTGACCCAACACCACTGCCTTTCTCACCGTGAATAACGTCCCATGGTTCGCTCCGCAGGTCCTGTCGATCACGAGTTTTTCGCGTTCGAGAGGCTACCTAAAGTCGTTTCGTAAAAATTTCCGGTCCACTCCCGCCCCCGACCATAGTGTAATAGTTAGGAGTCCGAGACCATCCAGACCCCGGATACACGAGTACTAGCAGTTCATGAATCAAAGAGGGTAAACCACCACCAAAATCGTAGATATTTTGTTGAGCTCTTACAGGTAGTCTACAACAATCAATCCATGAAGTCTTTCCTCACTGTTGTCTCCTGTCCTCTTTTCCCCAGACAAGGGTCTTCAGGGGTGTTTCAGGATGTCACTCAGTGTTCGAAAGAGTTACAAGTAAGAGAACCTGTCCTGGCTCCCCAACAATGGGTGTAGGTCCTCCAACGTGAGTTGCCTCGGGTCCGGAGGGAGAGTGAGTCACTGAGAGGGGAGTAAGGTAAGGACTACGGTCTGACGAGAGATGAACAGGTTTCAAACGTCGAAGAGTGACTAAGGTGGAGTTTTCGTGTATAGAGATGTAGGGAAGTTTACACCTGACGGTACGGTCGTTCTTCGAACAGGGCAAGAATTGTGCAAATCTTACCGTAAAACGAATGTCAGGAAAACAGACTCTCTCAAGATATAGTAACCGTGGTAACCATCGAGTGAGAACTGTTCTTAATTGTGTATTAGACCTCGGAGGTTCAGTACTGTGAGTCACCGGTGTACTCCACGGGTAGAGGACACTCGTCAGGTCCCGACACTCAAAAGTAGAGTGATTCTCTTATTGGTCTGTCTTCTTTCTGATAAGTCGGATGTGAAATCGTGGGTGACGAGTCTTTGTCGAAAGACCTTCGATGGTCTCTACTGACATAAATCTAGGTGCCAAAGATTTGGTTTCCCATTGAAAGTTGATACCGATTGATCCCCTCGTCTTATCTTAGTGATATTTTTCTCCAAATGGTCCTAGAGGAAACAGGGTAACCCAAATAAAGTTTGTCTTAAACCTGGTTTGTAAAGTCCTTCTGTCTTACTGTCCTTCGTTGGAGTCTCGTCGGGGTCGAACTGAATGTAGGAGTAGGGACAAAGAGTCCCGTCCATCTCTCCCCAGTTTACCACCCTCGCGACACGTGGGTTCTCTCTCCTCTCTGCCTCGAAGGGTTCACTCTGTGACCGTAAGCTGAAGTGGTCATAACGAACTAAAAATAGACTTTCGACGTCTTACGGACGTCTGGACCTCCCCCAGGAGACTCGGTCCTGGGTAAACAGTCAACGGTCAAAGTAAACGGAGGACTGTGTACTAGTCCCAGACCTTCAACCGGTAGACCTACACTTACAGGGCCCGTGTCCTTGGTAGACACACCGACATGGAAGGAGGAAAACTAAAGATTCTCACACTCCCCGACGAAGATAGACCAGGAATTAGTAGGATGTTCCCTATGAGGTCCTCTAGTCTCCTAAGTCGTCAATAGAACAACCTCTCTCCAATTCTTCTGTATCAGTGGCAGAGGAAAAGAGTATAAAAGAGATGTAAGCCAAATAACACGTTAAGCAAAGTTCCAAACAATCATCACTCAACGACCTGGATTCGTATCGAAGAGATTAGTCTTGACACCATGGAAAAATTAGTAACACAGAGGGTCCTGTTATGTCAACACCCAAAAGTTCTTCGAGAACTTTAAGAGTACGTCCTCGATTGGTCCGTCAAATTTTCCTTACTTAGAACTGTTAGCTTGTATCCGTCACGGGTCCTTCACCGTTCTGTCGTCCTTTCCTTAGTTTGAAGAGGTTCTCAATTTGACATTTGGGTTACGTCTCTTCACCGACCAACACCCCCTTTACCGAAGTTTTTGGACGTTCTGAAACTCTTGGGTTCACTGAGACAAGAGTATCCTAACACCCATAATTGTCAATACAAAGGGTAGTATTTGACTGATGACAATAAGACTAAAAAATGAAGGAACGCTCAAAACAATCGTTTTCGTCGGTGAAATTCACCCTAGGACCGATCGTGCAATCACACCCCGTCAAACCACGAATTGACCAAACAAACAAGAAAGGGATAAAGAATTTAACACTCTATCTCGTATGTGTGTCGTTTCACGTTTACATAAAGATATGTCAAATTGTTAATTAATATTACCGATTAATGATTAAGACAAAGTCTTTGTCTTGCAATAATCGTAGGGTCTTAGGGGTATGGGGCTGAGGTTAGTGTCGAGGGTAAAGAGGAGTGATCTCCATTGGTGGTAGAACACAGACAGCATTAATAAAGGAACGAAGAGAAGTATAAAAACGGAGGATACATACGGAGGGATTTATTATCAAAACAAAGTGGTTAAAACCTTAATTCCCCTCTATGTGGCACATCAGACACGATCAAACAAGAAAATTTATATAAAAGAATAAAACCGGAAGTCTCTTGGGTTCGGTCGTCAGTACCGCCGGTTTGGGTTCGAGACCATGAAGGTGCCGGCTCCGTCCTACCTCAGATAGGCGACCGACGACCGACGTCGACCACACCTCCAACCAAGGGCTAACCCTTTACCTTCTCCCCCAGTAGACCCACTCTGACTTCACCAGGAGAAGTGGAAAGTTTTCAGTCTTACCAAGGAAAGTTCGACATAGGTGAGAAAGGGAAAGGTTGACGGAAGGACTCCACTTCCACCCGAGTATCAGGAGACGAATTTGTCCCCATCCTTCCCTCTTCGGATCCCTCCACAAGACTTTCGAAAGACTCGGACCTTTCTAGAACCTCCTAGTGTCTAACTCCTCTCTCTCCTCTGAGTGTAAACTTGGTAAGAGAGTCAACTCTGGTCGAGTAAAGGGTCCCAGAAAGGTTGAGACCAGTCGGGAAGTCAGGACAAGATGGGTACCGACAGGTGACCTTGGAGTCCGGGTCGACGTCGAACGGGTGGTTGGGAACCGGGACGAGGATTTCCGGATGGGGTGTCCCTAGAAAGGGATTGAAGTCATAAAAAAGAATTGGGAGAGACTGAAAAAGTATCTAAAAAATGTTGACGAAACCTTAACAAGACAAAGTACGTCGACATCTGAGGGAACAGGGATAAACTTACGGTGGAGGAGATCTTGTGCCTGAATCCTAGAAGAAATAAAACGAAATAAAATGAGGGGAATAGAATTGGGGGTAGAGTTCCAGACCACATGTTTTTCAGTGAGACAGGGTGTTTTCGAGACCTTTGAGGTAGTCATTTACTACCATGGGGATCGACTTATTACTAGAAACCCAGGGAAAGTGACTCATGCACTTGTTTTTCTTTACGGATTAAACTGGACTATACCTCCCTCCTCCTACGTCTTCTCTCTCTTCTTTTTTTCTCTTCTTTCCCTTTTCCTCTTTAGTCCCCCGTCAACCTCCTTTCCCGTTCTCAAACCTCTCTTCCGTCTCGATTCTACGCCTGTTCCCTTTTATACTTACCCCCGAACCCCTAGGAAATTAGTCCGTTGTGGGTTCTTCCCGACGGTCAGGGTACAATCGGATTCGATGAGAATGTATGTACCAGACAGTCTCAAAAGTCGGTGTAGCATCAACTATTGAAACACCAGAAAAGAAAGAAAGAAAAAAAAAAGACCAAGTTCCACTAAAAAATAAACTTTTACTTAAACATACAAATACGTCCTCTACTTTTGTGTGAATAGGTGAATTTCCTCCTCCCATAGGAGATTCATTGTTTAAGAACTTGGTCACGTTAAAAAATTTGATAAAAAATATTTTAAAAGTAAGACCTTCGACAACCCTTGAAATATGACATTCGTAAAGAAAGAAAGAGAGTGGAATCCAGATATTGTTACATAGAAAAAAAAAAAATCAAACTTCTTCTTAAAGAACTTTGTTCTCTTGTTATACTCTTCAACGTCTTCCCACTCGGATCTAAATAAGTTACAATAGAATACCCTTTTTATTTTATTCTATGCAAGGGTCCTTATAAGCAAAGTCGTGTCTTGAGATCGTACTGTTGGTAATCTTTTCGTGTGTCGTACTAACGATCGTGACTGACAAGTGACACGGGGGTCGTATCTCGATTTCCACAGTAGCCGAGACGGAGGAATCGGAGCATTTTTACATAGTTCATCCAACACTGAGGCCGGAGCTGAGTCGCTGTCGGACCCAACTAGGTCACGATTGACCGAGTTATTAGGGGTAGGGTGGTCTCTTCGGAAGTTCCTAAGAAGTGTTACTAGGTCACCCGGTCTCCTCTCCCTTGTTTTCCCGCCCACTTAAGCTAGATTGTATAAGGGACCAAGAGCACCAAGTATAAGTGAAAAAGAATCACCAAAATCGTCTATTTGTCTCTAGTAAAATGGTCCGGTGTTGACATCTTAGTTTTGATATCTTTTCTAGGTTTAAACTAATGTAAGCCTTCTTCAAGAATTAGGGATGTTAAGGGGCTAAAAGAGGGTGACTCTCTCTTCTGACTATGAAGGGGTCAGGATGAAGAGTGTCGGTATTACAATAAAAGAAATAGATTCCTTTGGATCCCAGGGATAACAACAACTATTCGTCAGTACTTTAATGGTGTCTAATAAAAAACTCTTTCTGAAAGTCGCTTAGTAGTCGACTGGACGGTAAATGTTTGCCGTACCGAAACCCGTCCTGAAAAGTAAAGAGAAGTAGGACAGGGGAACGGTATGTCATTCTCTTAGAAAGAACAGAACTGACGTCTCATGGTCGTTTAGAGTACCTCTCCCTTCTGGACGAATCGGGAAGGGATTAAAAGTAGGTCCTGGAAATAATAGATCTATCTTAGGGAGACTTCGCGGAGAAGGGAAGAAGGAGAAGTAAAGACGGGGTAAAATGAGATTTATTCCTGTCAGTGTATTATCACCAATTTATGGATACGTAACTTATTTATTTACCTACAACAACATATCTGAGAAGGTACTAGTTAGACCGTCCTTTACAATCCCTAAAGGGATCGTAAGGATCGTAAGGGATCTTTACGTCCTTTAGGATCCCTTGGGAGGTAGGGAGGGACCCAGACACTCCGACAACTCCTGTCGGAGGACCCCTAACGACGGTAGACATTCGTCCCCGTCGGTCTCTCTCGTGACCTGACCCTCAGTCCTCCGGGGGAAGACGGTCGAATCGACAGGGGAGACCCAGGCTCGTTCAGTGAAACGGGGTGACCGGAGGTGTCACGTAACATGTATTATACTTGTTTGACTTGATTTACTAGAGTTTCCAGGAGCGGACACAAGAACTAGACTCTGAAAGAAGTTAAGAAGACTTCTCCTAGTAGTCGAGGATCTTCGTCCCTAGTAAAGATTACCGACAAACGTAGTAAGTATTTGTCGTTGTATCTCGAGTCGAAATCTACAAATAAGTCAAAACCTGTTTACATCTTGACAGAATCGTTTACCTCCAAAGTATCAGAGAGGTGATTTTTATCATAACTATAAAGACTTCATGGTAGAACGGGTTTCTTTGAGTCATTTTACCCGTCCTGTCTATGACAATGTCTAGTCTTTTGTCCGAGTCTCTTCACTTTCTGCACAGACTTCAGGAGGTAGTGGGGGTGTTCTGTCCCTGTGACGACGACGATTCAGCGAAGTCAGTACAGACTGAGACACGCTGGGGTCTCTACCGTCGGGTGGTTCGAGGGGGTAGGGACCCTAAGAGGTCCGTTCTTATGACCTCACCCCACGGTGACGGAAGAGGCTACGTACTTTCACTTTTCACTTTCACTTCAGCGAGTCAGTACAGGCTGAGAATCGCTGGGGTACCTGACGTCGGACGGTCCGAGGAGGCAGGTACCCTAAAAGGTCCGTTCTCATCATCTCTCCCCACGGTAACGGAAGAGGTTCTGTCCCTGTGACCGAGGGACCTTTCGACGGTGCCACGGACACGATCGAGAGACGGTGGTGCAAGGGTGCAGAGTAATCCAGTTGATAACCTTCGACCCCTTTACTTGACACCGGAAACGGTCACGCGATCACTTTAGACTGAGGATAAGACCCATTTTAAGGAATAAGAGTAATTACATGTCCACAATTACTTTTAAATTTCCGATGAGTAAGGAAATTCTGGGGTACTTTTTCATGTAGAAATTTACGTAATAAATATGTCCGTCAAGTGAGTCTTTCTTCTTTTTAAACTAAAATGACTTGGAACTAACAACTGTCATAAGTCACAAAATGAATACAATACTACAAAGTAGAAAAGTTTTAGGACGAGCTACCTATAATGTCGATAAAATCTCTTTTCCTTTGACCTCGAGTCTATTTAGTAAACGAATTTCAGTGTCCCGAACTTCCCGGTTTCGACTGTAAACCCGGGTCCTGGACCCAAGAACGACAGTGTAGGTAGGGCAACGGCACGTCTGGATCTCACTATGGACAACATGAAAAATTTCTTAAGTCTGAGGTAGGGACTTAGTCTCATAGACCTCCCACCCCACTCATAAAAATTGGTGGTGGAGAAGGTCCACTAAGAATATGTGGACTTTGAAACTTTTGGTTTATGTGACTATGATATTAAGTCAGTCTCGTTTACATCTTTCGGAATTTATTAGTACTAATTGGTTGTACATTTTTGGGTACTTGGATAGTTCGTTTAGAGTGTAAAAGGTAATTTGTTTACCATCCGTAAAGGAGTCGTTGACCCCAGAATTTGAGTAGGGAAACCTACTTTTGATTCTTAGTGAGTTGTTTTAATCTTCACCTGGGAGGACGTCCGACTGGTTTTGGTACCTCCCTCTCAGAGAATTGGATTAGAGAAGCGAGTTTGGCGTCTACCTGCGGACGAAAAGCCGGTCCACGGAGACCAACTTTAACTACCTTACCTCGACTGTGTCTGTTCTCGGTAGGAGTCGATGGAACGACGGTTCATGTTGAACGTACCCTTCCTGGACTTCCTCTGTCAGTCCATGGTCTCACGGGCACGGTTATGAACCAAAACCGTTGGTTCGAGACAGAAGGATGTGGCTCTGGGTCTAGTCTACGTCGGAAAGTGGGACCTCCCTCCCCTCCTCTGTTCCCCTGTTCCCCTCCACGAACACGATGGGGCCATACAGAACACGTACCAGACTTGTGGACGAGGACCTACGGGGAAGATGAGAAGTGTCTCCAGACGTAAGCTGTAAGAGTATAAGAGAGGGGTGAGGATTGTTTCAAACAAGAGTATTTTTCTAGAGTATTTGATGAGACGTGTTTCCACCGTTACTGGCTAAGTCGTTTGTTTATAACTCGTAACATAGTTACTGGATAAGGACGTTTATTACGATATATTGTACAGTGGTACTTCGGATCCCTGAATTCAGTCGTTCCTGAACAATAACGAGTGACCAGATACCCCCTTCGGAACCACCGAGTCACCATTTCTTAGACGAATGGTTACGTCCTCTGAACCCAAACTAGGAACCCGGTCCTTCTAGGGGACCTCTTCCTTTACCGTTGGGTGAGGTCTTAAGAACGGATCCTTTAGGGTACCTGTCTCTTCGCACCGTCCGATGTCAGTTACCCCAACGTTTTCTCAACCTATGCTTGCTCACTGATTTGTTGCGGTGGTCAGTTACCCAGTAGACCCACAGTCATAAAAGTCCGTTCCGAATTACATAGAACCGACCTGAGTGAGGATCCAGACACCAGTTGACTCAGTCGTTCCTCTTAGACCAACCCCACGACCGACTGGTAGTCAACCACTCGTTCACCGGTGGACAGAGACAGAAGAAAAGGGCTCGAACAAGAATAACGTCGGTCGTTACACTTTCGTGTGTCCGACAATCGAAGACCCGAGTCTTGACCCTGGAGTAAGATGACCAGTTTAGCTCAGTACTCCAGTCGGGTTCGTCGTCTGGGGTAGATGACTACCCTCTCGGCGGTTCAAAATGGTGTTTATGACTTCTCACTTCTAGACACCGGAAAAAAAAAAAACGTAAATATGTGGTATCCCTAGGTGAGACACGATACGTGATACGATCCGGACCGACTCGTACCGACCCAAGAAAGAGGGTCCTTATCACGTCAAAATGTTCTTTACTCATTTGAATTTTACTTCTGAACGTTGTCATTTTTAAAAGGACCTAAACACCAGCCTCTAGACAAGTCCCCTGGATAGTGTTCAATATGAATTTTAAGACATTATTGGATATTCCTTTTTTATTTATATAGAATATATGAATATTGACTTAGTGAAAAGACATGTGAACTTTGATCGTGTTATGACATTTAGTTAATATGAAGTTATTAAAAATTTTTTCAGTAGACAAGGTTATAGAGTCAAGTCAGGTCAAGTCAGTGAGTCAGTGCAGACTGAGAAACACTGGGGTACTTAGTGTCGTGCGGTCCGGAGGAACAGGTAGTGGTCGAGGGTCTCGGGTGGGTTTGGGTACAGGTAGCTCAGCTACTACGGTAGGTTGGTAGAGTAGGAGACAGCAGGGGAAGAGGAGAACAGGAGTTAGAAAGGGTCGTAGTCCCAGAAAAGGTTACTCAGTCGAGAAGCGTAGTCCACCGGTTTCATAACCTCCAAGTCGGATTCGTAGTCAGGAAGGTTACTTGTGGGTCCTGACTAGAGGAAATCTTACCTGACCAACCTAGAGGAACGTCAGGTTCCCTGAGAGTCCTCAGAAGAGGTTGTGGTGTCAAGTTTTCGTAGTTAAGAAGCCACGAGTCGAAGTGTCAGGTTGAGAGTGTAGGTATGTACTGGTGACCTTTTTGGTATCGGAACTGATCTGCCTGGAAACAACCGTTTCACTACAGAGACGAAAAATTATACGAGAGATCCAACCAGTATTGAAAGTAAGGTTCCTCATTCGCAGAAAATTAAAGTACCGACGTTAGCGGTAGAAGTCACTAAAACCTCGGGTCTTTTTATTTCAGTCGGTGACAAAGGTGACAAAAGGGTAGATAGTCGGTACCTCACTACTATGGCTTACGGTACTAGAAACAAAAGACTTACAACTCGAAATTCGGTTGAAAAAGTGAGAGGAGAAAGTCAAAGTACTCGTCCGAGAAATCAAGAAGTGAAAGACGGTATTCCCACCACAGTAGACGCATAGACTCCAATAACTATAAAGAGGACCGTTAGCACTAAGGTCGAACACAAAGAAGGTCGGGTCGCAAAGAGTACTACATGAGACGTATATTCAATTTATTCGTCCCACTGTTATATGTCGGAACTACATGAGGAAAAGGATAAACCTTGGTCAGACAACAAGGTACAGGTCAAGATTGACAACGAAGGACTGGACGTATGTCCAAAGAGTTCTCCGTCCAGTCCACCAGACCATACGGGTAGAGAAAGTCTTAAAAGGTCAAATAACACTAGGTGTATCAGTTTCCGAAACCATATCAGTTATTTTGTCTTTATCTACAAAAAGACCTTGAGAGAACGAAAAAGCTACTAGGTAACCTACAACCGTTAAACCAGAGACCAAGGAGACAGAAAAGATTTTGGTCGAACTTATAGACCTTCAAGTGCCGAGTGTATAACGACTTCGGACCGAACCTCTTAAAATTCGTAATGAAATGATCACACACTCTACTCACATTAACACGTCATCAAACTCGTAAGAAACCGTAACGGAAAGAAACCCTAACCTTACTTTTGACTGGAAAAGGTCAGGACACCGGTGACGAGTCAAAAGGTATAAACGATCAGTGTGGTTTTTTTTTCATCACCTAGTCCTTTGGGGAGTGTGTTTCAAAAGAGAACCTAACTCTCAAGGGCGACAAACAGTCCTAGCTGTACATGCGACTGCCGTGGGACCTGGAGTACGACTACCACCGTGACCGACGCAAGTTTGGGGGTCTCCTTTTTCTCCTCTCGGACCGAAATCAACACTTCTTTCGATTTTGGGCCATGAAGGGGCATAAACTTTTCCATCCGACGCCCCTAGGTCAAACCGGCTCCGTCACTCCGGGTCGGACTCCCAGACGCTGTCGACCCTCGAGTCTAGGAGGTCCCCTCGTCCCGCCCCGACTGTAGATGCTCCCACTGGGAGGGTTCAGGGGAGGGGGCCCAGGAGGGGGACTCGGGGCCGCCGTCACCCCCACCCCTCTCCCGCTCTAAACCCCCTCCCCGCATGTGTCACGTCGTTCAGGCGACCAGATGCAGGGTCCGACGTCCCTAGCCCCTATAACGACTATTCTCATTTCTCACTTTAGAATTTTCCGTCTTCGACACAACCACGACATGACGTAAACCTGGTTTTGAAATTATTCCTAAGGGTTTATTTACTACATTTTAATACCTTGGAGATTGGTTTCTTTTAACCTTATTTGGTTCCCGTCACTTCCTGACTACGGCTTCGACTTCGAAGTTATGAAACCGGTGGACTACGTTTCTCGTCTGAGTAACCTTTTCTGGGACTACGACCCTTTGTAACTCCCGTCCTCCTCTTCCCCTACTGTCTCCTACCCTACCAACCTACCGTAGTAGCTAAGTTACCTATACTCAAACTCGTTTGAGGTTCTCCACCACTTCCTGTCCCTTCGGACCGAACGACGTCAGATACCCCAGTGTTTCTCAACCTGTACTGACTCGCTGACTTATTGTTGTTTAAATGGAAACAAGGAATAAATACCTTATTTGCACACGAAAAACGTAGACGATGAGTTTCGTCGTGGACTCCTTAAAAATATAAGCAAAAAGTGACCTACCACTTTTCCGAGTACAAACTCGAAGACCATAGGATGACCATGGAATAGACACCACATCATCGGTCTAAGATCAATTAATACTGGAAATACAGAAGAGACGACCACCCATGTCAAAATGAATTGGTCGAGATCCGAGCATTGTCCTCAAGGTGAGGTCGTGAAGTGGTGGGTTTAACAGAACTAGTAGTGACAGTTTAAAGGTTCTTCTAACACACCTAACGCCGTTATATATTCCCAATCAGCGAGTCAGCACACTAAGAGTGTCTACACCCAAGCTAGATCGTTAGAAGGACCCAGTCTTTAGAAGGGACCTCTCCCCTTACCGATGGGTGAAGTCATAAGAACGGATCTCTTAAGGTACCTGTCTCCTCGGACCATCCGATATCAGGTGTCTCAGGTCTCAGTCTGTGTTGACTCACCGATTGTGTGTGTACATTTCCACAATCAAAGTAAGATAGGAACGTTCGTAAGAACTTCTAATAGTTCTTTTCCTAAGAATTCATTTAAACTAGAGATGTTTTTTGGGGTACGAAAACAATTCACAAATCGGTCCGTTCTCTCAGAAATCAAAATAAACTATAAGAAATAAAAAGAAAGACGTCTAAAACTTTCTGGTGCCTCTCCTAAAAGAGCAACCGTTGTTTAAGTCGACCCGTCTGTATGTCGAGGACCTTCGATAAAATTACCACCTTCTTGAACTACGAAGACAAGAAACGCTGAAAGGAGACGATTTCCATCTTAAAATCGTAGGTGGGTCTCAAGTCCCTTTGTCCTTGTCTGTGTTTCTGACTTTGTTTTATACGGGGGTCCGGTTAGAGGTTTCTTTCAATTTTTCCGACAAAATTTTTAGTAATGAAGTGAGTAAAACCATTAACAGAGGACGAGTGTCTTATCCTACTAATCCTTTATTTAGGAATACCTTCCTCTTTCTTCTAAGAATAAAGATGGTACTTGTAAATTACGAAAGGCAAAAACACCACGAAACTCACAAAAAGGACCGACTACCCAGACGAACACAACAAAAGGAGAGGTCGAGGATGGTCTAGCGAAACAGGGGAAAGGAGGGGACTACGATAGACAAGTCATTCAAGTCAATGAGTCAGTACAGGCTGAGAAACACTGGGGTACTTGACGTCGTGTGGTCCGAAGGGACAGGTAGTGGTTGAGGGTCTCGAATGAGTTTGAGTACAGGTAACTCAACCACTACGGTAGGTTGGCAGAGTAGGAGACAGTAGGGGAAGAGGAGGACGGGAGTTAGAAAGGGTCGTAGTCCCAGAAAGGGTCGTAGTCCCAGAAAAGGTTACTCAGTCGAGAAGTGTAGTCCACCGGTTTCATAACCTCAAAGTCGAGGTCGTAGTCAGGAAGGTTACTTATAAGTCCTGACTAAAGGAAATCTTACCTGACCAACCGAGAGGAACGTCGGGTTCCCTGAGAGTTCTCAGAAGAGGTTGTGGTGTCAAGTTTTCGTAGTTAAGAAACCGCCAGTCGAAAGAAATATCAGGTTGAGAGTGTAGGTATGTACTGATGACCTTTTTTGTATCGAAACTGATCTACCTGGAAACGACCGTTTCATACAGAGACGAAAAATTATACGACAGGTCCAACCAGTATTGAAAAAAAGGTTCCTCGTTCGTAGAAAATTAAAGTACCGATGTCAGTAGTAGACGTCACTAAAACCTCGGAGGGGTTTACTTTCAGAGAGTCACAAAGGTAACAAAGGGGTAGATAAACGGTACTTCACTACCCTGGTCTACGGTACTAGAAGTAAAATACTTACAACTCAAAATTCGGTTGAAAAAGTGAAAGGAAGTGAAAGTAGTTCTCCGAAAAATCAAGAAGGAACTAAAGACGGTGTTCACACCACAGTAGACGTATAGACTTCACTAACTATAAAGAGGGTCGTTAGAACTAAGGTCGAACACGAAGGAGGACGGGTCGTAAAGAGTACTACATGAGACGTATCTTCAATTTATTCGTCCCACTGTTATATGTCAGAACTACACGAGGAAAGGACTAAACCTTGGTCAAACAACAAGGTACAGGTCAAGATTGACAAAGAAGAACTGGACGTATGTCTAAAGAGTCCTCCGTCCAGTCCACCAGAGCATAAGGGTAGAGAACTTCTTAAAAGGTGTCAACACTAGGTGTCAGTTTCCGAAACCGTATCAGTTATTTCGTCTTCATCTACAAAAAGACCTTGAGAGAACGAAAAAACTACTAGGTTGCCTACAACCGTTAAACTAGAGACCAAGGAGACGGAAAAGATTTAGGTGGAACTTGTGGACTCGATACTTCCGGGAGTTAACGAGTCTCGGAGACGACTCTCCCATGTCGGAGACGAGTCAGTCCTACTGACTCGCTGATTGTGTGTGTATGCCAACACACACACGCAGACACACACACAGACACACGGATACCCGGACGGAGAGAGGACGATGTGACGGTCAGGAGTCTGGAGAGAGACTTAGGACTGTGACGGTCTGAAATGGATCGAAGACAAAGTCAAGGAATGTTTCTAAAAGAGATTATCCACTGGTGTCCAAAACATGAAGTTCTTATCGTAAAAAATAAAAAAACCGAAACGCTGTGTTGTACACCCTAGAATCAAGGGGCTGGTCCCTAGCTTGGACACGGAAACGTCATCTTCACGCTTCAGAATTGGTGGTCTGGTGGTCCCTTCAAGGTCTCGTTGTGAAAAATTATTGTTTTCATGTTTTCTGTAAACATATTGGGGGGGTTTTTTTCTGGATATTAGGATGGTTGGTTTACCAATACGTAATCTGAAGGACTGGAGAATAAAATGTAAAGGAGGATTTACCGTAGTACGATTTATGGCAAGACACCGGACGAAAATTGTAAAAAAAGTGAATAGTATTTATATAAATGTCAGTTGTGTATAAGAAGACGTTATATTAAAATAAAAGAAAATAAAAATAATCCGTCCTCTCAGAGTAGAAAAAACTTTTTAGTCTTGAATATATTTTTCCCGTATTTGACACTTTAAAGTAAGAGTGGTGGTGGGAGGATGTAAGAGTGGAGATATTCGAGAAAATAACCGAGGACACACGGACAGGTCACAAATACGTCTATGTCCCTTTATACTCAATATACAAACAAAGGGGAGGAGGGTGAAAGAGTGTGTTTTACCTTTTAACACATATAACACAAGACCGGACCCGATAAAAAAAAATTTGATTTGTTACGTTACGTCATGTTAGGGACAGTTATGTCCCTAGAAGGAAAAAAGAAAATATATATTTTATAGTAAATTTTAATAACTGGACACGAAAGAAGCCGTCGTGTATATGATTTTAACCTTGCTATGTCTCTTCTAATCGTACCGGGGACGTGTTCCTACTGTGTGTTTAAGCACTTCGCAAGGTATAAAAATATACCGTGCACAGGCGTACCGTCGATACCGGACCCGAACCTTGCTAAGAATTGGACCTAAGACCTGTCCATAGTGTAGGCTCTACACATGAACATGGGAGGTAAACAGGTCGTGACTTTCGGTACTGGCCAAGGGGGGGTGGGGGTCTTGAAATTCCTTTCTTGTACCAAGTACCTTCCTTGTCTGACGGAGAATTTTTTTCTTCGGTTTTAGAAGAGGGGCGAAAAAAAAATTAAGGTGACCCCATACAGGTAAAGACAAAAGAGAAAAAATAAGGACGATGGTGTCTTTCGTCAAGTTTTGTAAAACTTATAGTTCATTGTAACTACAATAGTAAAATTCCTTTTTTATGGGTAATTTTTCAGACCCTCTTTGACACCGTACATCGAGACGTCAATCCTCATACAGAGTCGCGAAATAGGTGGAAATCCAATGTTAGAAATACAGCATACATGGTGTATATAGTAATTTATTAAAATTTAATACTTTTTTTTAATGACTGGATAAAGAAAATCCCTATATTGTATTAAATATATCAAAATAAAAGGTTCTTTATATTTAATAAAGGTTAAAAAGTGACACCGTTATAAGAATATCAATAGAGTGCGAGAATGAATAAGAGAATATTAATTAAAGATCTTTTCTTAACTATGAAGTTTTTTATACTTAAAGATCTCAATAACTATACGTGATGGATTGCCACAGTTACTAAAAAGTGGTTCTTTTAAAGTGAATACGGTTTTAAAGTGAATACGGTTTGTCCGGACGTCAACATAATGAAAGAGTCCTTATGGGTCGTTTATACTAAGTTCCCTCACTGAACATAAGTTGTAAGATTCGGAGTGGTTACCTCCTAGATTCGAAAGATGGAGAACATTGTTTCAAAACCCGAGGGAATTTCCAACGCTGACGAGAATTCTCGGACTAAAATGATAAAGAGTAAAGTCCTTAAATTCTGTTCTTAGTCGTTGTAAGGATGGTAATTCTTCAAGGACGTCGGACCCTCAGTCTCCTTCGACGGGGGCCTATTGGTGATACAACTCCAACAGTCCTTGCAGAACGTCGAGATTGCCGTCGTCAGAACCCTCTCGTGTGATTATTTGGTTAACGGCGTGACCGAGGACAGCTTCGTTTCGCTTACCACATCTAAGATCCTCATTAGATTCACATCTAAGATTCATTAGATTCACATCTAAGATCCTCATTAGATTCACATCTAAGATTCATTAGATTCGCATCTAAGATCCTCATTACACAGGTTTTTCTTGTTTTGGTATAACGGTAGTCGTCGTTTACGGTTCATTTACGTTAATTTTTTTTCGGTAAGACTACACACTATTTAAAAATTCGAACAGTCAACACCTACTACCAATGTTGAAAATAATTTAATGATGAGACTCATTTATTTCTCCTCCAACTATGCTTTTGTTTTGTTTTGTTCTCGAAGAGACTACCGAGTCTACCAATTGTTAGACGGAAGAGTCAGTCTGCGTTGACTCACTAATTGTACCAGTTGTGTGTGACTATACTTTAAGAAGTCCGTCTCCGGATGTCTCCCGTGACAAGAACGACAGACGTAACTTTGGCTCTGGTAATTCCCTTCACCTTCACTTTCAGTGAGTCAGCACAGGTTGAGAAACACTGGAGTACCTTAAGAGGTCCGGTCTTGTGACCTCACCCACTGGAACGGGAAGAGGTCCTCTAGAAGGGTTGGGTCCATAGCTTGGATCCAGAGTGTGACGTCCGTCTAAGAAACGTTCGACTCCCTTCGGTCACTCACTACTAAACTCTCCCGTCCTAGAGAGGTTGTGGGTGTTACTAAGACTCAAACCCCCTGTCTTTTTTCACCGTTTGCTGTTTAGTCCTCATTCTACTACCACTGTGATCAATTAGGATTCTCCTTCGTACCCCCTGTCTCTCACAGGTCTTTTGTAAAACATCGTCATCTTTTTAGCACCTGTTAATCTGTCGAATACGGTGACTTGTCTCTGTGGACTCCGATCCAAAACGGAACCAACTTGTTAAGGTTGATGGCACTGTGACTCTAATCTGCGTCACAATCAATTAGATCAACGAGCCAGCACAGACTGAGAAACACTGGGTACCTGACATCAGGTGCTCCGTGGAGACAGGTACCTAAGAGGTCCGTTCTTATGACCTCACCCAACGGTAAGGGAAGAGGTCCCCTAGAAGGACTGGGTCCCTAACTTGGACCCAGAGGCAGTAACCGTTCGTCTAAAAAAATGGTAGACTCGGTGTGCCTTTGTATTGGCTACTTATTAATATGTCTAACTGGGTTTCAAAGGGATCGGAACTATATGAAAGAAATTTCCACTAATAATTCAAGGGTTCAACACTTTAAACTTTGAGTTGGGGTCAGGTCCCGAGACGACCCCCTCCCTACTTCTCGATAAATCCCACTACAAGGTTCGGAAGGGCACCCCCGCCGTCAGAGACCTGACCTCGTCCCAGGGACGGTTACTGAAGCCCATCTGTTGAAATGCTCGGGATTTGACGATGACCCTACAGACGGGTCCGATGTGCGACCTAGACAAAGACGCACATGTGGAGCCATGTACTGGACTGAACACTTTACTGAATTACTGAGTAGTCTGAAGAACGCCAAAGGAGTCCTGGTTGGTGTCCTGTACTCGTAAGGGTACGATGTGGGACAGGGTAGGAAAGGAGGACGGGTAAGTCTGCTGTCTGACGAGTAGTCAATACTGTTGGGTCCGGTCAGTCGTGGGGCGGGTCAGTCCCACCTCGGACTCTGGGACGACGGACAGTCAGTTTCGAGTTGGATCCCTAGGGTAAATCGTTTACCCGGGGAAGAGTAGGGACTGGACCCGTCGGTACCGGTTTTCTACCACTTCTTCTCTCCCTTGTTACCCGGACCGGGACAGACACACCCTACTGAAAAAGGAGACTGAAGGCGGTTTCGGTTCTCAGACTGGACTGTCTTTAATTCCTTTTTCTTTTTCTTTAATAAACCCCCTTATAAGTTTGGATATTGGGTCAAAGAAAATTACTAGTAACGTACCAGAACCATTCATTAAGATAAACCTTCCAAAAATGTGACTTTCTATTTTAGGAAAGGAGTAATCTAACAAAAATTTTTGTTGGTGAAGGACCCAGGAGTGAGGAACGGGACCGTGGACGGAACTCTTCGTCTCGTAGCGTACCGACCCAAGGGTACCGAGGTTCGACCAAAACGGAACAAAACGAAGTACCCAAAACTTGTGTTCGGGATCCGAACTCGGGTTGGACCGTTCATGGGGTTTCCGTGACTGTTTTTGAGTCGGAACTACGGTCTCGTTAAAAGTAACGTACTACTAGGGTAATTCACGTTGAAGTACAGAAACAATATTAAGGAAGAGACGTCCCGAGAGAAACCCGGGTCCCGGACGATGTGTTCGATCATCCCATTGAGACCCATGGGTTCGTTCACTCGGAACCTCTAGTGTTACTGGGGGGCTCTTTGTAAGTTCTAGGATGGAGAAGAAGGGGTGTGAACACTCAGAATCGAAGTCTGTCTTTCTCTTCCCGTTCACTTCCAGCACTTGAGTCGGACAGGGTTCTCTGTCTCCCGTCCCGGAACACTCAGGGACAGGAGAGGGGGTCCCTTACGACCAACCTCTAGGACCATGGTTGGAGTGAGAGGGCAAAGTCTTCAGACCTTAAAACTGTTTACTCTTACAGAGGAAACCCACCGATACTTAATGGGGATAACGTTACTTTCGGATAAAAACAAATAAACAAACCCGGAGTCGTATGTCTCTTAGTCTTGATAGGGGTAATAGGTAAGGGTCTTTTAAAATTAGTAGAGTTTGACTTTGACATATGGGTAATTATTGAGGGGTAGAGGGAGTGGGGTCGGGACCTCATAATAATCTTAATAATTATCTTTAATTATCGTAATAATTATCTTTTGTGATAGTACAAAAGACAGAGGTACTCAAAAGGATAAGATCCATGGAGTGACGACGACGACGATTACGATTCAGCGAAGTCAGAACAGGCTGAGACACGCTGGGGTATCTGCCGTCGAGTGGTCCGAGGGGGCAGGGACCCTAAGAGGTCCGTTCTTGTGGCCTCACCCAACGGTAAAGGAAGAGGTTACGTACTTTCATTTTTTACTTTCACTTCAGCAAGTCAACACAGGCTAGGGATCGATGGGGTACTTGGTGTCGCATGGTCCGAGGAGGCAGGTACCCTAAAAGGTCCGTTCTCATGACCTTACCCAACAGTACCTCACACATTGTCTTATCCTGGGATATCCCTGAAGGGACCTGTCTGTGGGGGAGGGGGTCCAAGAGACGAATTAAGGACAGACTTCATGGATTGATTGTCAAAGACTACGTAAAAAAGGACTCAATAAAATGTCTACGATTTTGGAAGTAGTTTACCTTCTGCAATTGATGAATACTGGTACTCGCGAATTAGGACTTTGAATGACCTCCGGCTCCCAACTATTACAATTAGGGACACTGTGTTGGGATATAGAATGGTATTCAGTTAGACTTTTAACATGTACTCAACTAGTGTGTGGAACCCTGAGGGGAAAAGGTGGACCGGTAATTTTTACGGAGTGAAATCCTAGATGAAGGGACTCGTCCTTGGCTTGGGGTCACGGGACGTAACCCTCGTGTCTCAGAATTGGTGACTCTCCGTCACACGACGTCGATTCTGGGTCGTGTCGGTTTATTAATTTTTTTTNTGTCGGTTTATTTTTTTTTTTTTTTTTTTTTTCGGAGGGACTTTGGGTGACCCCTCAAGTCCGGAAATCTCGTACTCAATAGGATCTGAGGAGGCCGCGCAATTTTATTCGTGACGTGAAAAGAAGGGGCGTTGGGTCACAGTCATCTAACCGAAATGACGAGTTTTCGCTCGTCTAGGTTCAAACCAAGTCATCGTCGACCTTAGTATGTAATAAACAGGAAACCCCAGAGAAAGTGAAACGTATTACAAGGGTTCCAAGGAGGTACAACGTCGTACACAGTTTTACAGTGAAGAAAAGTTTCGACAGAACAAAAGAAAGGACAAGAAAACACCCCCACCCTCTTCCCCCAACAAAAATAATAAATAAATAGACACGAACCGACGTGTCGCGGCGTATACCCTAGAATCACAGGGGTTGATCCCTAGCTTGGGTGCGGGGGAAGTAACCCTCGTGCCTCAGAATTGGTGACCTGATAGTCCCCTTTAAGACAGAACAAACAAAAATTGTTTCCAATCGAAGAGAGGACGACACACTGGGGGGTCTTCGTGAACTGCGTCCTGCGTCGTCCCAAAGTCCTGCGTACCTCGACTGTGGCTGGGACCCAACGTCCTGGGACACGTGTGTCGGTAGGTACAGCTTCTTCGGTCGATCCTAGGACAAGAAGGACCTAAGAGGTTGAAGTCAGGAAAGGGGGAAGTGTTAATCAAGAGTCTAAATGTATTGGAGAGAGACGTCACACAGGAAATACGGAGTATAAATTGACACCATTTTCGTAATAGACTAGTTTTTCCCTAAAGTCCTAGTCCTTTATCCATGCCTACATAGTCCCTAGTTCCCAGGGAGTCCGAGGTTGGTATATACGACGAAGCTCTAATCTCCAACGAGATCTACTTCCAGTACTCTTTTTTGTAGATGGCCCACAAAAGACGTCTGGTCCGAGAGAAGGACCTCGAGATATAGGTAATTACTAAGGTAGAAAAGTCGTTGGAAGGTTCTCTGTATACTAGTAAACGCAGACGGGTCCACTCCTTTAACTCCGGGACTCTTCGGGTTCCTGGTTCTAAGGGTCTGGACCCTGACCCAACTCCCACTCTTCGGTCCGAACGAGGACGGTCCCGGTTCTGTGAAAAAGAAGGTTTCAATTGTTGTTTACTGTATTTTGTGTTCGTGTTTGTGTAGTATTTTGTCTAGGTCTATGACAACCCCTCGCTAATAGGGTAGAGTAAAGAGTCGTACCAAAGACTATTGTAACTCAGGTCCGGACGTCCCTGGAGGAACGAACCGAGTCGGAGACCACTCCCGTAAGATTATTCGTCCAGGAGGTCTAGACACCGGGTCCAACCCTTACTTTGACACTGTTCGGGGACACAGGAACAGAAAACTTCATTTTACGACTCGGTTCTCAATTACTAACCCTTTACCCTTCTACATCTTTGTTTCTTGTCGACAATCTGATCCCTTGACCATTGTTAGACCTGATATTAAGACGGTGTATCGTCTTAGGGGTTTGAGTGTCGAGGGACTTTCTAATCTATTTCCGGACTGGGTGTAAGGATTCAACAAAATATCCTTCGTCTGGGGAGGTCCACTTTTGACGACTGGTATTCTTACATCTGGGTTTTGACCAATTTTAGTCTTTTAACTACTACGAACTTTGAAATGGAACACTGGTCAGCTAGGTTCTTAATAGGTACTCGACTAATGAGGGACTAGGAACTTGTGATATTTTGAGTGAAGGGGGAGGTTCCACCCAGTGTGTCAGAATTCCCACAATCGGTAGACACCGGGGGAAACAGACCGTTTCGTTA
Source organism: Capra ibex (assembly GCA_006410555.1). Lineage (NCBI taxonomy): Eukaryota > Metazoa > Chordata > Mammalia > Artiodactyla > Bovidae > Capra > Capra ibex. The sequence continues at coordinate 19,934,864 of SJYO01000647.1, forward strand.
TTTTCGATGAGAAAAGATAGAGTCGGCCTTGAGACTGAGACGTAAAGACAAACCGTGACCACTTGTCTCCGACTTAAAGTCGTCGTCCTTCTCTCTCGACTAGGTAAAAGGATCATTACCACTACCACAATGACAATACACAGTTTCAAGGATAACGAGTGGTGTGTTGTCCGGTTATTTAGCTCTCTAATCCACAATCCCGTTCCTTGCCCCTGAAATAAACCCTTCGGTCGTCTGGTCTTCTACTACCTGATCAAAGGGTTTCTTGGTAGAATAGGTTTAATTTTAAGTCCCAAGAAAATATGAGTTCCCCCTACCCTCACACCGACCACTAACGTTTGAGGAACCACGACTGGTCGGGGGTTCTCCCTCCATTTTCGGAAACAAGAACGTCGACAGATACATCCAGACCAGTGTCACAATGGTATTTAGAGGTTCCTCTGTTTACAACAAGAGACAAGATATTTAAAAAATAGAGACGCTTACCTTTTAGTAGTATGAAATTTCCAGTCTCGGAACTCTTACCCGACAGGACGCATGAAGTCCAATGTCCGTTGTAAGAAAATATCTGCCACGTCTCGGTCGTACTGATTCGTGTCCGATATCTTGTGTTCCCAATCTCGATTTCCTTACCTCGGGTGGATCTCAGTCTAAAACACCCCAGGGTATGACTCCAGTGTCCACGTTCCGGAACATGGTTTTCCGTCTCGGGTGTCTACGTCTGGGGTCTTGGTTTCAGTAGAAGTTTGGACTAACTTGGGGTAACATTAGTTACGGTTTTAGGAGGACGGTAGTGGTCGTCCAAAGGACTGGGGTCTAATCTATTTTTATGGGTGGGACTATAAGTGGGGTGTCGTGGGATTGGTTAGAAGATTACGGTGGGAAGATCGAAGGGACCCGAAGGAACCACCGAGTCCACCGTTTCGTAGACGAACGTCACGTCGTCTGGGTCTAAACTAGGGACCCACCCCTTCTAGGGGACCTCTTCCCGTACCGATGGGTGAGGTCATAAGAACGGATCCTTTAAGGCACCTGTCTTCTCGGACCGTCCGATGTCAATCACCGTAGTGTTTTTGAGTCTGTGCTAACTTCCCTGAACGGTGTGTGCGTGTATCGGGTACTCAGTCCAAAGGGACGGAGGTGACGTAAACGTCACGAAAGTAATAGAGACGAAGAACGAGAATTATTTGAGTGAGGGAAGAGTTTATGACGTAGACCTTTAAGAAAAGATTGGGTGCGAGTCTGATGGTTCTGTCTAACCAGCAGACGACAAGGGAAGAACCACCCACAGTTCGGTTTCCTGTGTCAGTTCACTGTCGGGCCCTCTTCCTTCTTAAATAATGAACGTCACAGAGGGTCATTCTTTTTGTGACCTTGTGAGCCCTAGAAAGGGTTTCGGCACACAGGGACTTGACGTTATAATACCTGCAAAATTCGATTCCCACGTGTGTACAAGTACTTCCCCGAACTCTTCTTCTAGTAAGTCGCATTTTAACCCGCCTCCAACGGTCTCTGGTCCGAAATCGACTATCTTCAGTACTCCCAGTCTCTTATAGTTGTAGTCCTGAAGCGTTACAACCCTTATCAATTCTGGTAATAATAAATTCTACCCAATTCAATTCTGCCCAGGTTATCAATTCTAAGGTGTAACGGTTCCGTCCCCCATACCCAAGTTAAGGACCAATCCCTCGATTCTAGTGTACGGGATGTCGTACCGGTGTGTGTGTTTTCAGTGGTAGTAGTAAAGAATCCAAGGTTGGTCAGACCCGAGAGTCGTCCATCAATAATATGGTAAAAGGTGGTCCCACCTCCGGAATCAAGAACGTCTTGATATTCTTTACATAGTTTCACATTATAAATAGGGAATTTTTCCTTGACCCTGACACAGAATAGTGACTTAATAACAAAGAACAGACGACAAGGAAACAAAGACGTAAATGTAGGGGATTCTAATAATTAGTTCCTTTGGACAAGTTCCCATTAGTAACACCGATTCGAACCTGGTGTTTTACCAAAGTCGGGTTCTACCGTAGAGAATACAGTTCTTCTTGTACAAACCGAGAAAAAAGACCCTTACGAAGGGAGGAATAGACGAATTTTATTATTAACACCCTCAGGAGCCCCCCTCCAATACACCGAACAAGAGGAAACCCCATAGGGGTCAAGGACGGACCATTTGTCTCCAGTCGAAGACCGATCTAAAGATAAACGAACTCTGTCATCGGAAAAGTCTCCTATATCCCCGTAAACCGAATGGAGTGAACAGGGATGAAAGACAAAAGAGAACTTAAGAGAAAGGTAACGGAGACGATAAATGTCCCTGTGTTATTAGTATTATCGACGACAGAAACTCACGGACGACACACAGATCGAGACAAGATCTGTCAAAGGTGGAGAATTGTTGACAGAATCTTCCATCCAGGGTCTCTTCAATTTCATTAAAAGGTGTCAGTATCCCGTTTATTCTCCGACTTTTCTTAGAACTAGACGGATCGGGTCCTTACGAACAACAGTTAGAGTCATCGTCTCCTTCGCGTTCCTAACCCTTCATGGACGTAACCGTAATCTGACACTCATTGTTCCTTGGTCATGTCACTTGCCCCACACCTCTTACCGGGGGTTCAAGGCGAAGTTCGACCTAGTGGATAAGTGTCTCGACATTACATGTGGATCTTCATCGACGAGAAAGGGTTATCAGATTTACGGAAACAACAGGGAAATGTTAACGTTTTCTTAGACTATTAGATCAAATTAACCTGACAAAAAGGAAAGTCCAGAAACACCAGCTTAAATGTTGATGTTAAATCGACGTAAATAATAAAGGTCTTCCGTAGTATCTCTTACCGAAATCCATGAGTCCACACTTTGTTCCTAAACCTTCCTTACGGCCTCAAGTCACTTCGCCTACTACGGAGGTCCCTGTGTAGACGGTTTTCCCTCCCGGTCGGGGTCAGAGAGGACCCTTTACCTTAATGTTTCGGAAAAAGTGTACCTTCTAATGGACTTGTCAAAGGTTTTAGTAGAAGACAAATTAGTCCCGTAGGTGTAATTCTTTTCATTCTTCTATGGGAACGTCGCAGACCAAACAGATATTTGAGATTTCTGTCTACGAATAAGTGTGTTTACTTTACTTAAATTGTTTTTAATTTTTAACCTGTTCGCACACTTACGTTGCCACTTAAGTCCGATCACTGGGAAGTATTTAAAGTCAAAAGGAGAGGAAGGTTTGGACCTTCCTCATTTCTTGACTTCTACTGTAAACGGAGGTTCAACCGGTTTATACTCCACCCTCCCGTTTTTGTTGTCTCTGCGTAATAGGTACCGTCGGAGTACCGACCGGGACCCGTCCCTTCGGAGAGACGAGGGTTTACGGGCGGACCTGGAGGGCGTCCTCCCAGACTGGGAATCGTCGAAGACATCCAGACCGGGGTGTCAAGTCAGGACGAGGGACATAGTTTTTCTTAATTCGTAACTTTTCACCCTAACACCCTTTTCCCCAGGGAAATGAGATCTCCGTCTTTCTACTTTACTCAAGAGACGTAGAAAATTGTGTCTATAGACACCCTTGTATTTACAAGATGGGGTGATCAGGTGTTCACGAGTCAAACTGGTGACGTCTTTAGCGACTGTCTTTTCTCTATTGTAGGGACCCAGTTGTTAAGACCGACTTGTCACGACACACACAGACAACGGTTTTCACTTACTAATTCTGGTTGTCGAACTGACATTGACACCGTCTTGTGTCTTCTACCCAGACTTCGTGACTAAGAACTCTGAAGTCGGTACCCGGGGGTGACGGAGGACGAGTATCACCATACTTACCGAGGTAGACGTCGCACGAGAACTTGATGGGTGTACCGAGTGCGTATAGTGACTTCACGTCGGGATCCGGTCGTCGCACCAGTAGGGGACCCTCGACTTTACATCTCAGAGTTCGGGTCGAGGTCTGGACGACTTAAATTGGACGCAGAATTGTTCTAGGGTGTATAGATACACGGGTGACTGTAAAATCTGTACCGGAACATAAGAATGAGTAGAAACGTTTGTTTGTGTGAGAATCGAGGGGTTCTGACCCAGTATCTTACACTGGGAGTCGTCCAAACTCTTACAAATTAGAGGAAAGTGGGGGATAGACGACAGATATGGTATATCCTCGGTATATTTGTATATAGTGTGTATATTTGTATATATTTGTAAACGAATAACTCCTGTCAAAGTTCTGAGACGGAGACTGAGTTTGATTGGTCTGTGTTTTCTATGAGTCCTTATCCCAACGTCTAAATCGGTTATTTTTAGGTTTACCGGTCAAGTTAGACGTAAAGTCTAATCGTTACTTATCAAAAAAACCATGTTTATCCAGGGTTTACAACGGGTACAGGACACAAAATAGATGAGTCCTCAGCTTCAGGGCCCGACGGGACAGGTGGAAGGGTGAGACAGAGACGAACAAAATACAGACTCTGGGAGAGAAAGAGGGTCACCACCACCGGAACCATGTTCAAAGTTTGGGGTCAAGTACCAGACGAAGGAAAGAAGGCACTCCCACTCTCCGTACACCTCTGAGATCGTGTCTGAAACCGTAGTCTTTCTTGTCCCTAGACCGAGACGGTCGACCTACTGTTCGTGTAAAATAGAAAGACTCGGAGATAGAGGCATCGACATCTTACTCCTGGAACCAGGAGAGTCACGGCACCTCTATCACGGACCTTGTCTTACGGAGGCGGCGGGGTAGAGGGACCGTCGGAACCAACGAAAACTATTGACAACAGGAACCCAGGTATGGGAAGAGGTCAAAGTTGAGGTTTTGTCCTACACTTGTCGTGAATACTATGTTTGGTTGCGGCGGAGGTGCATCGTAGACGATGACCAGACGGAAGTCAAGACTAAATCCGTCAAGGATTCAACGTTTAAATCCGACTCTAAGAAGAAGAAGAAGAAAAAAAAAAAAAAGTCCAACTCTAAGAAATAAGTTCATATAGGGTCCATTATACAATTCCTGTATCAACATTAAAAACGTTGATACCGTTGGTAAACAAATTCTTCTTCAGCATAAATTGATGGTGGTTAGTTATTCAAAAGTACAGTCACCAGATTTGACGTAAAGATCGATTGTGTATAAACCCCGTTAAATGTGTAAGTTTCAATACTGGTTGGATCTATCGTATAAGTTTTCGTCTCTGTAATGAAACGGCTGATTCCAGGCAGATCAGTTCCGATACCAAAAAGGTCACCAGTACATACCTACGCTCTCAACCTGACATTTCTTCCGACTCGCGGTTTCATAACTACGAAAACTTGACACCACAACCTCTTCTGAGAATTCTCAGGGAACCTGACGTTCCTCTAGGTTGGTCAGGTAAGACTTCCTCTAGTCGGGGCCCTAAAGAAACGTTCCTTACTACGATTTCGATTTTGAGGTCATGAAACCGGTGGAGTACGCTTCTCAACTGAGTAACCTTTTCTGAGACTACGACCCTCCCTAACCCCCGTCCTCCTCTTCCCCTGCTGTCTCCTACTCTACCGACCTACCGTAGTGACTGAGCTGTCTGCGCTCAGACTCACTTGAGGCCCTCAACCACTACCCGTCCCTCCGGCCCGCACGACGCTAAGTACCCCAGCGTTTCTCAGCCTGTCCTGACTCGCTGACTTGACTTGACTTGACTTGTGCGAGGCGTTCTTCGTACAGGAAAAAAGGGAGAAGATAAAGGTGGACGAAAAAGACAAGGAAAATTGGTGCTAGCGACCATGGCGATCTCCAGTCGTCTCCGTTCTTCCGGGTAAGATAAGTCTACCCGTTGAACCACTCTCCTTTAGCTTGAAAAGACGTCATAAAAAAGGGTTTAACTACATATATATATAAATTAGAAATAAAAATAATCCATATAATATGTTCAACATGACTACCGAGTCTACCATTTTCGTAAACGAATGTTACGCTGTCTTGACCCAATCTAGGGACCTAACCCTTCTAGGTGACCTCTTCCTTTACCGTTGGGTGAGGTCATGAGAACGGACCTTTTAGGGTACCTGTCTCCTCGGACCGTCCGATGTCAGGTGCCCCAGCGTTTCTCGACCTGTGCTGATTCGCTGAAGTGAAGTGAAGTGAAGTATGTTCAACATATATATAAATTATTATAGACTTATTAATATTTCCATTTCTTATGGTTAAAATACTTCACACAACGGAGACGTCAAATTAAACTAAAATTTCAGTTTAGTCATCGTTCCGGTCAGGGACGAGAATTACAACGTCTACGGTCGAATCCCCAGACCCAAGGTTAATTCCTTTGTTAAAAAGTTCTGTTATTCTTTCTTCTCGAACCTAATTTTATAGTTTAGATGAACGAAAAGAAGTCAGTTCCAAAACTGAAACCGAAAACCAAAGGTCGAACGGGTTAAAGAGAATTGTATCTGTAAAACTGGATATCCAAACGCAAGGTGAGACCCAGTCGAACAAGGTAAATACGGACATCCGGAGAAAATGGAAGACACTGGAGAAAGTACGAGCCGTAAGAAGGTTTGTGAAACAGGGTTCCTCCCTCCCCACAGGACGGTCCCCAGGTTTAGACCACACCAAGAAGAGTTGGATTGTGGTAGTCGTAGACCGAAAGTGTCTCTGTGGTCAAACTACTGACTTCTCTAAGTTTAACAAATAAAGGTGTCATCTCGGAACATCGTCTTCCCTCTCTATAACTTTATCTGCAAGAAAGATCTGATAACTTTACTTAAACCTTAAAGATTGGGCACAACATTTTCCTTTTTTGACCAACGAGAAATGTATGACCCGTCTTCGGTCCTCTGACCTGCCAACAAACGAAACGGAACCGGGCACAGAGATTCCCCCTCTTCAGGGGGAGGACCCTTACAGTGTCGAAAGGAAGAGGTCACTGACCTGTCTTTATGTGTAGAAACCGAGGGGTAAGGACTCAGTCGATTTTTTCTTGGAGACGAGTTCCTCCGTGTTGTTAGACACGAAAATATCAGGAACCCCTTAAGAAAGTGTTCGTGTCGACCTCCTCGTGACGAGGTTCCTTACGGGACTCCCACCTGAACGGAAAGACTATTGGAGGATAAACGGAACCGAGACGGGGAGAAAAACACTTTAAGAGGACCTTTCACAGAGGGTCGTAAAGTTTGTGGGGTGAGGTAGTGGGAGAGAGGTTGTGATGGCGAACTCGGGACCTCCGTCTTTGAAAACGCCAAAGACATATCGAGGGGAGACAGTTGTGTTTTCCGTCTACTAGTACTACTACCCGTTAAGACTCATTGACATACGGTTCGTAAAATGTGTATGACAGAAAACTTTGTAGCGTCATCAGAATGACTACTTCCTAATCCAAGTCTCTACCATTCGGTGAAAGGTTCAAAGGAATCACTAACTCTGTTAAAAAACGATCTTGAGTTGCGGGGTGTGAAGAAGCACATGTCAATGGTATTGACCACTCGATGCTCCTGCACGATTCGATTATGTTCCGTTACGTTTCGGCTCGATTTCGGACGCGGGTCCTAACCCACCCTTACGCCGGGTACGATTACACGCAAGACGGGTCGTGATTACGTGAGTCCTATACCACACGACAGGACTTTTCGACACGGTCCGAGGTACTGTGTCCCGCTACGACCTGACACGCCTAGACACGGTTCCAATTCACTCACGACGAAGACAATTACCTCCTCTCAAACCCCTGCTGAGGAAGGAACCCGGAGTCAAGAACCATTCCTACGTTTCTTCTTCTTAGATTCCAGAATGTCGTTCTTTCAAATGACTGTTATGACTTTCTTTCTTGTCTCTCTTATAGAGTTCTCTTTTCACCCGGTATGGCTCTCTCTTTTACCAGGACCTCTCGATTCCATGTCTCAAAAATTCCGTTCCAGTAAACGTATTAGGTCCCCCAGTAACTGACTGTCAGAACTGACTATCAACGTCCAATATTTTGTTCCACGAGATGACACGGACAGGGCGGGTATTAAGTCAGACAATAGTAATCTACATACACAAGTACCTTATAGATACTCGTCGATTACTCAGGTTACTGGTGGTTTTCAATGAAATAATCTACTATTACACTCCGCACAGGTACATGTCCTCATCGCTTTATAGACGGGCAACCGACCACCCCCTAAAAAGACCGAGGAACTGATAAAACCTCATGACACCCCATCCCCCGTGCAATCTCCCGCCCCGACCATTTAACGAACCACCCTAATCCGTCGGTAACCTGCAAATCGACTTCCCCGGCGGAGAGGAACGAGAGGAGTGATTTTAATGTATGTAGGACTGGAGGGGGTGAATGGAGAAGTCTCGTCAAACAGTCTCTAAAGACTATCTGACAGAGGACCTGATACCAAAAGTAAAACGGCGTCTATTTTGAATTGAGTGTCGAGAGTGCTACACGTCAAAGAAGTGAACTGCACAGAGAGGGAAGAAGAGAAGACAAACATCTCTTTCAAGGGAAAACGAAGGCAGACAAGAGGACTAAAATTAATTAAATATTTCTTTACTATCATATGATTTTAAGGTCCTGTAAGATTTTCTTTTAATTAAATGAGTGTTAGAACATGGGGTTATGTATAATCAAAAGAACAAGACGAGGAAACACAGAAACGAAGACATGTACATAAACATTGGTATCACATCTTTATTAACTCATAAAACTAAGAAAAATTATTAACGGACAGATTTTATAAAATAGTGGAAAAAGATTTACAGTTTGTGTCATATCCGAATTACGTATTGTGAAAACTTTTTCGCTGTATTGTACCAGTGTACGTGTAGGACTAAAGTGTTCGGTTTCTATTGGTAGCAATTAGTTGTTGTACATATACGAAAGTCTATAGGAGTGTATGGAGGATATTAGATTACCCCAAAACCGTAAATCCTTCGTTACACTATCCTCATCTTTACATTAATAATTCTGTATGTATAGTACGAAAAAATGACGAGACTGGATTCGTGAAACGTGTAGTAAGAGTGTTGTCTGAATTCAGAACGTAAGGGTAAATTGTCTACCTCTTTAACTTAATGTCTTTCTCTTCTATTAAGTGGGGTTCGGTGTATCGTAGTTCACGGTGTCACTCAAATGGGCCCGTCAGACAGAGGTTTCCGACCCGGATATTTGGTGGTGGTACCGGTCTTCAGTTCGGGACCAGACACACTGGCACAGTCTCTTTCGAAGGTCGTCCGTCACTGTAAAATCGTCCGGAGTCATCACTCCTCCTCCCATCGGTCCTTTTTCCTCCGCCTTCCTTCCGTCTATATTTCTCTCTGAAGATTCTTGGTTCTCGGGTACGTTTCCGTCCTCCCGTTTCTCTCGTCCTCTTTTCATAATTGCACTCTCATATCCCCACTCCCGCCTTCTCACCGACTTTACTCCGACCTGTTGTCACCCCCCGAGACCCCTCCCCGAAAGATTGGAGACACACTCTCAGACTAGAAATGGGTAGTGGGAAAACGAGGGGGTGACGACGATTTGTTGAAACAAACACTCGGGACCCGTATCGGGTCTGTGTATTTCTCGGGTTCTCCTTTCGTGTCCCACAGTGTCCCGTAGAGGTCCGGTCGGAGGTCGGACGGGAACGGGGTCCAGGAACCCACACGGGGTACGTCGTCGAGTCCGTTAGTTACCCGACACAGGGACGGGGAGTCCGACGTCTTGTCCAAACCCGGACGAGTGTACGAGGGAGGTTTACCCGGAGGTCCGACCAGCGTCTGTAGAGTCGTCGGTCTTCTCCGAGTCCCTTCCCAAATTTCGGTCTTTGACTATCCTAATTTAGACGAAGAATCTCTCTAGGGGAACCGACGACGTTCCTCCCATCTTACTTCCTGGTGTCCTGGGTTCGGATCTGTCATATACTTCGGTTCGTCCCGGGAAACCCTGGGAGAGTCCACATACTAGGGTGAAGTGGGGGACAGCGAGGTTGAGGAACATCATTTTCTGAAACGAAATCAGGGAATCCGACGGAGGCTCAAGAGTCTTTCAGTCGGAGTTCCTAACTAGAGACTTTTCCTACACTTGCACATCGTTGTTTCTCGACATCGACCCGGTCCTCTTGACCACTATTCAACTTTGTCATCTAGTCGCTATCTCGTCTCAGTGTCTTGGAGATCAAGGTGGCTCTTCCTGTGTCTATTGTTTTAGGCTACGTGTAAGAACTTAACAAAAATATCTTTGGACTGAGGGTGGTCTTTCTTTGACGACTGGTGTTCGGGTAGTCTGGTCAACCCTGGTCGACCAACTACCATAACTGAGGACTTTATAGTGGGACAATAGAGTGGTGGTTAGTCATGTCTCCTTACTCTCAACTAGTCCGTGGGACAATGGGTATAGGGATGATAACGGACATTATTGTGAGGGGACTTTCTGGCCTCAAACCCATTTGAGGTCGTCGACCACTACCTGTCCCTCCGGACCGCACGACACCAAGCACCCCAACGTTTCTCAGCCTTTGCTGACTCGCTGACTTGACTTGACTTGACTTTCTGGAGTCCCTCAATCCCCAAAACTCGTACTCGACGGAAAAGAGGGATGAACCGTAGACGTTATTTGTGATATAAAAGACCGTAAGTGGCTGGTGGGGGAGCGACGTGGGGGTTGGGGGGTCTCAAGTCAGAGTCCGTTAAAGGTGTCCCAAGTCTAAACAATGAAAGATCAAACCCCATTAAGAAGGATGCATTAAAGGGGTCACACTTTTTACTCTGTCTGGTACTACCGTCAATTCCTCTTTGGAGAGTCTTACTGTTACGCCGTTACTTTTACCCTGGACTGCCTTCTGTCAATGTAAGTCGGAACGAAAAGTCCACAAACCAAACCAAACCAGTGCGCTCACATACAAGGAGTTAAGAAACAGAGCAGTGTTGTTTCTAAACCTCACTGCCTGTAATTTCGGGGGAGCCGCACAGTGTCGAGAGTCCAGAACCTATCTGGCACAATATCGAGAGTCCAGAGGTTACCTGGCACAATATCGTGAATCTATTTAGTCACAATGTCGAGATAAAATAAATCTTCTATCGTCCTTTTAGGTAGAAACTCCACACTCCCGTGCAGCTAGATTTCTGTGCTCCTCTTCTCGCGGGGTCGCGCGCCCTCTCTCTCTCGACCGAGACCGAGGAGATAAACATACAAATAGTGAGGGACCCGGACAGGATACATTTAACCCGGTAGTCCTCACAACAAACAAAATGGGCTCCAGGAGTGAGGCCAGGAGTCTGGAAGCAAACAAAGTAAAGGCGCCCGAAAAGGGAAGGAACAGAACATCGGTAGTGGTAAAATCTGAGGAAAAGGGACAAGATGGATGGATTGTCAAAACTAAAACTTTGTAGTCGACCACAATTCTGAGAGGTAATCTCTTGGTCCCTTTTCCTTAATGGGAAAAACCGAGGGGTTCTACCTAGGTTCTTACTCTTGTCGGATTACCCTCTCGTCACGAGTCTAAGTTGAAAGATGGACCTAGGAAGGATACCCTACCTCTGTGGTCCTCTTCCTCTCTTTACCACCAGCCCCCACCCCCCCTGTCCCTCGACCGGTGGAAGGACGACACAGGTCACCTGAAATCTTTTTTTGATGAACGAAGGAGGAGTTCCACTACATAAACACTGATAACTGTGCGAGTTGTCACGTTCTTAGTTCCAACAATCGTCTTGGATCCTGTACTTCTTTAGTCTTGTACTTTTATTTCGAGAAACAATTGTTGTTGTTGTTGTTTGGGTTTTGTTTTGGTTTTTTTGTTTGTTTTACTGATATGAAGTGTCTACCGAGTCACAATTTCTTAGGAGGACCGTTGCGTCCTCTACACCCAAGATAGGTTCCCAACCCTTCTAGGGGACCTCTTCCTTTACTGTTAGGTGAGGTCATAAGAACGGACCTCTTGGGGTACCTGTCTCCTCGGACCGTCCGATGTCAGGTACCCCAGCGTTTTCTCAGTCTGTGTTTAATCGTTGATTTGTTGTGCTTTTTGTTGGTGTCGGATCTCAACCGAAATAACACGCGTCCCGTTCGTCTGGGTTTAGGTCCAACCCATTGTGTAACGTCCTACGATGCCTTCAACATGTTCTCTACTACTGTCGGACGTACCTTCTATCCCACCACGGCTCTCTTCTCTCCCCGACCACTCTCACTCCCCCTTTACCCCTCTACACCTCTCTCCTTCGTCCCAGTTCCTTCTGTCCTTCGAAGGTCGGACCCGTTGTCACACCTAGTTGTTGTAGTCAGAGTCTAAACCTTGGGCTAAAAACGAACCCGAAACCAGTCCCAGACTCAATGACCTTTCTGTCGACCCACCTGTACAGGTCTTTCGTCTATATGAGTCCGGTGTGCGGGTTCTCTGTATAGGTCCGTCTAGAGGAGGTCCTGTGGACGGACACCGCACTCCAACGACTAAAAGGGGGTTTGGGAGTTCAACGGGGGTTCACTCAACGGTCGGGACACAGACGGAACCCCTCTTCGTCCTCCCTACTGCAGACTCCCTGTCTCTTACACTCAACACAACGGACACGTACCCAACCTTTTCTTAAAGGTCTGTACTCCGTCTTACTCTCCTCTTATCTCAAATAATCTCACCCTCTGCGACAATCTTGTCACCCGAGTTACCTTTCGACTGTGAAAGTACAAGCTGAGTGACGTCTACGACTTTCAGTACAAGTGACTGACGTAGGCACTTTGATTTTCTGTGCTCGAAGAACCCTCCTTTCGATACTCTTTGGATCTGTGGTATAATTTTTCGTCTCTGTAATGAAACAACTGTTTACAGGTATATCAGTTTCGGCACCAAAAAGGTTGTCAGTTCACATCTACACTCTGAACCTGGTATTCCTTCCGACATTCACCCACTCACAATCAACGAGTCAAAACAGGTTGAGAAACATTAAGGTACCTGACGTCGACGGTCCGAGGAAACAAGTACCTTAAGAAGTCCGTTCTTATGACCTCATCCGTCGATAAGAGAAGACGTCCCCTAGAAGGACTAGGTCTGGACCTATCTTTCTTGGGTCCAGAGGATGTAACGTTCGACTAAGAAATGGTGGACTCGATGGTCCCTTCGGTCGGTGGTCCTTTCGGTTTCTTCTAACTCGTGGTTTCTTGACTACGAAAGCTTGACACCACGACCTCTTCTGAGAACTCTCAGAGAACCTGACGTTCCTCTAGTGTGGTCAGTTAGGATTTCCTTTAGTTGGGACTTATAAGTAACCTTCCTGACGACGACTTAGGTTTCGAAGTTATGAAACCGGTGGACCACCCTTTTCGGTTGAGTAACCTTTTCAGGGACTACGACCCTTTCTGACTTCCGTTTTCCTCTCCCCCGCCGTCTCTTACTCTATCATCTATCGTATTGGTTGAATTACCTGTCCTTAAACTCGTTTAAAACCCTGTGTCATTTCCTGTCTCTTCTGACCGTGCGACATCAGTCAGGTGCCCCAGCTTCTAAACCTGTACTGAATCCCTGATTTGTTGTTGTTGTTCGGTCACAAATATTGAAGTTCTGTTTCTTTCAAGGACAACCTTCCCACCGTAATCCACTAACCAATCCACGATATCCCACCCATAAAAATGGATTTTACGTCGGTCCCTCTACCGGTCAAATCATCTAGGTCCTCCGAGTACCATTACCACCGATACCCCGAGCTAGTCAAGACCTCTACTGGAACCACGTCCCGAGGTATAGACATCGGAACCATGTTCCGAAATGGGGACACCGGAACCATCTCCCGAGATGTTCAACGAACGGAACCCCGACCAAGACCCCTATCCTCCACTGTGCTTGGACAAAGTAGGGTACTTATTACGTCTGGACACGAGGTCAAGTGGAAGCGAGGAAAGGACCGGTTGACAAGTGTGGACTACCGTGAATCGAGGAGTGGAATCACGATGGGTCCCTCTCGACCCAAAGGGAGACCCGGAGAGGGTCTCGGGTCATTCAGAGGTCATTAGGACTTTCGGTGACCGGAGGGGACGATAGACACTCGAGGACCATACCCGTACCGGGACGACATGAGGGACCCGACGTGGTACTTGTCAGTACACCAGTACACTCTAAATTGCAGTCTCCTCTGACCCATTTCCCATAAACCTTTGAGACATGGTAAAAACGTTAAAAAGACATTACATTTATTAAAGAGGTTTCGAACTTTCTATGTATAATTTAGTACATAACTAATCTGTTTTTACTTTGGACGTCAAACGTAGGTTGATAACGATTGTTAACAATTTCGTTCCACTACCCATACAGTTTCGAGGAATATTGAGAAAAGATGTAAATGTATACAATCTTAAAAAGGTAATCCTTTTATATTTAATACCCTTAAGGGACCACGAGGTCACCAATCCTAAGGTACGAGAGTGACGATTCCCGGGTCCAAATTAGGGACAAGTCTCTTGATTTTAAGGTCTTCGACGTTCCGTTCGGGTGTTTTTCTTTTTCTACATAAAATACATATAACTACTTCAGGGAAAGTACACGGTCCGTGACATCAATTCGGAAACCGTCAGAACAGGAGTTCCTCAAGTGTCAAGTGTCCCCCTTTCGTCTATAATTTGTGTATTCCAACTTTAATACTATACTATTATTAATGAAATTTGTCCCATATTGGATATTTTTATATCTTGGTGATACGACATGTGGACTTTGATTATACTGTAGCATTTAGTTGATATCACCCTACAAATCTTTTTGAAGTTTTTGTTTGTTTGTTTTTTTAATTATATAATCTCCTGTGTACCCTTAACCCACAAGGTTCGTCTTCTTTCTCATATACGTTTCTGGGACCCCGACCTCTCTTTTCGGTTCCACGTCAGTTCTTTTCTTGCCAGACTTTTACTGGGTCCACTACGTCCCTCGGAAGGGTGGTGGACCTCGGGAGGGTGGGTCTCGCTCCCGTTTGACCCTTCCAATAAACCCCCACATATGTTAACCCCAACGTTATGGTAAGGAGTACATCAAGAAAAATGGTGAAATCTAACGAGAGAGGGATAAGAGAGCTGGTATAGGAGTAAAGACGGTAGTGGGAGAATACATGTGAGAGGGAGAGGGAGGTTCTAAGAAGGTAGACGGTCTTTGAACCGTAGGGTAAAGTACTTTCGCACCAGGGGTGGCCAGACGACCTGTCGGTTTATTTAGATCTTAGAGACACACACGTAAATACCTAGTGGAACTTTACCTTGTAACAACTAAATAGTAAAAGAAACACCGTACATGCCTTACAAGACGGTCGGACCAGTTGACACACCCCGATAAGGGATAACCTGGGTGGGTGGGGTGGTTTCGCCCCCGACCAACAATTTAATAATTTCGCAGATCACATGTGGGTTCCTAACCGTAGCTCCTTGACTCGTCTCTCCGTCGTCCTGAAAATAATCCAACCATGACTGGAATAGTAGAAGTATATCAAAGAGTACAGACAAAGTCCTCCTTTTATAAAAAGTTGAACAATAAAATACACCCATGGACCGTAATAACGGAAAAGAACCACACGAGTCCTCTACTAAGTTCACAACAAATAATCAAGGAGTTCCTGTACAAAAATCTCCTTTTATTATTAGTTCTTAAATCTTTCACTCCCGTCTCTTAAACTACTAAACCCCTTTTATTCTCACAATGATTCTCGTCAAACTTTTACGTTTGTGTAGTCACGACCCTCCCTAGACACTCGAATACAATCTCAACGGAAGAGACCTGATCTACCACATAGTCACACTAAGTATACCTTTAGTGTGTTAAAACGACCTGACTTTAAACCGTCTCAGTGTGTAAACCCCTTAGGGTGATCTCGTTACTCCTCTTTTATATACACTAAACAACGAACAGTGAACTTGACCGTCGAGGACAACCCTTCAGTCAGTAGTTACCGCCACCCAGTCTTAGACTTAAACGTGGAGGTTTCGACTAAACGGGTGGCACTCGAACAACGAACATACTCAATCAAATACTGACTCGTGTCTCATCGAACGACGAAAGGGAAGAAGAGGAGGTGGAGGTGGAGGAAGAAGCACAAGTTATTATCCCTGGTTTCGGACCCGTGTCAAAGAATGCTTCTTTTCTAAGTTTTAACGTTCACTTAGATTTGCGTATCCCGATAAACCTATCATTCCGTTCACGCACACCTAAATAAAGAGTCCGTTAAGTTCTTTTATTACGGGAAGAGAACTTGACGGGATAAAGGTCGGGTTGTCTATTAAACGTTTAAGACAGATGAACGGTTGAATTTATAAGAGGACCCGACGGGACGGTTTCGTGAACGGGTTAAAAAAACGTGTCAGTAATCCAAAAGTCAAACACCCTCTCAAGATCACAAAACTATCAGTACAAATTTGTCGTGTTACAACCCAAAACATTCGTCCTAACTAATGAAATACTAGTACTAGGTTCAAGTAATAAATTAACAAGATTTGATGACTTAACGTTTTAACGTTTAGGAGATTCCCTTTACGATTTCTTGTGTACACACCAAGAACCCGACAGATTAGTACGGTGCAATGTGTCTTCCAAACAACTTAAAACTCGTTACAGAACACAATTTTTGATACTACTACAGTGATGAAGGACTGTCGAGTGTCCAATCACCCCCGTGTCTTTGACTTTAAAGACGTCCGACACTTTTAAGTTATTGTTTTATCTATGTTATCCTTCTTTGATCCGACAGACAGTCCTCCTGATTCTAGATTAGGTCTGAAGTAGTGATTGAGCTATCAACCGGTTGTGTACGAGAGAGACCCCATGTCACATAGTTAATGCGTGAACCTCCTCACCGATCGACTGAAGATCGAGATATGGAGCTCTTCAGAACTCCCTTCTCGATCCATGTCGTCACCTCGTGTCTCGACCAAAGATTTTACGTGTACTTCAGTCATCCACGTTCACTTTACCGAGTCGGTACAGACTGAGAAACACTGGGGTACCTGACATCGGACGGTCCGAGAAGACGGGTACTTGAAAAGGTCCGTTCTCATGACCTCACCCAACGGTAAAGGAAGGGGTCACCTAAAAAGACTGGGTCCCTAGCTTGTGCCCAGAGGGTGTAACATCCGTCTACGAAATGGTAGACTCGGTGGTCCCTTCCGGGGGTCATCCATCCTACGTTGTGTTACCCTCAGTCGTCTTTACGGTTGAATTTTTCTTATTTTGTTTACAGAGTATGTGTCTTCGGAGTCTTAGAGTTTCTGGGACGTTTTAGTGTCACTCCAACCTCGAAGGTCCCGTTTTCTCTTAAGTGTCCCCTTTTTTTTTTTACTTTATTCGGGTTCCCTCTTCTAAACCTTTATCTTTACTTCTTGTTCGTGAACATTACAGACACTTATCCAAAATCTGTTTTTACTCCTCGTGGGGACTACATCCCATCCCTCCCTACCTTTTCAGTGTCGGACCTACTACGAGGACACTTCCACCTCGGCTGGGTCCGTCCCGTGTCGTCGGACACGAAAGAGTCCGAAGTGAGAAGAACGAGACTGAACGAACTAAAGATCTTAGTACTAGGAACCGAGTCTTGGTTAATTTTACTTCAGTGGCAACCCGAGAAACACGTACCATCCAACAGCTGTGTGGACAAGAAGACTGATTTAAATTTGGGAAATTTTCGTCCAAGGTGTAGTCCGAGGATAGAACAAAGGGTGGTCGGTAAGAGAGAACTATGGACTTTGACGTCTTCCCCGGAATCCCCTCCTTCGAACTTCCTTTAAACAATTTTTCTTCTTTATGTAGTACACAGTCGGTTTTTGTTCCACAGGTACTTCTTTTATCTACGTGTTTATTTATTTCCCGAAGACCTTACAAATTTGATAAAACTGTCTTTTGAGTTCAAAACAATGGTTCGTTCACTCGAGGAACAGGGTTCTCTTTCTGGTTTATGACCCCGTTACCAGAAAAAGTTGTCGTTGTTATTTCCGAAATATCATCCAGTCGATTCGTTCCTCTGTCCTTCGTTACGATTCTAGACAGAAGGACTAGGAAAAACTCACCGTATAAATAGAATCCTCATTCTTCGTTCACCCGTCCCCCTCGCGAGTCTTTACCAATCACATGTCATTCACATTCAAAGTTACGTTCAAAATTCTCAAGAGACACGTTCGTACCGTATAAAAGTCGTACACTGAAGATTTCAACTGACAGTCAGTAGGATCAACCAGTCACACTCACCCGTCACGAGTCGACCTCTCCGACAGTAGTTCAACGGAGGTATAGACATCAATGAGACGATTCATTCGACCATAAGAACCGCATAGTAAAACAAAGATGGAATACCCGGAACATTCAATGTCCCATGGTCAAAGTGTGCGGAAAAAACTTTGTATTGATAACACGTTCCTGAAGAGACGATTTCTAAGTTGTTGGTGTTTTAGAGTGTTCTTAAATTTTTTTTTTTAAAAAAAAAAAAAACCCGGTCTCCAGACAACTGATTTTTACCCTGACTTTAACAGGGAGGGATTCAGATTCGTTAGTTTAGGAACGAAAATTTACTGAGGACACAAAGACATGACAGTAGTGACTATTTTGAAAGGGTTCTGGTGACGACTTGAGTGGGTCGGTACAACCCCTGTCCTCGTGATACGATGACCGTCGAGGACCCCTACTACAATTCATTGGTAGGAGACTACTGTCCTGTTGTTTCTTCCTAGGTTGGGGTTTACAGTGATCGCGTCTGTCGAATCTGATCTCGTTGTAGATGGTCTGAAGAAACCGACCAGGGTCAGTGTTCACAGAGAATGTAAAATGTTGGGTCTGGTGTGTTAGTGTATGACTGTGTAATGACTCAGGGCCAAGTACGACGAGTGGTGTGTCGGTAAGTAAGAGTAATTTATCTCTTTACTCCACAACTCCGTTCCGGACCCTAAAATAACCCTCTCGGTCGTCTGACTTTTCTACCACCTGATCTCAGGGTTTCTTGGTAGATTGGACACAATCTTCAGTTCGAATATGATTTTCCCCTCTCAACACACCGACCACCAACGTTTAAAGAACAACAGTCGGTCTGAGTTTTACTGTGTCCTACACTTAAGAAACAAGAAGGTTGGTAGGTGTATCCAGACTAGTATTACAAAGATATTTGGAGGTTGTTCCGTTTACAATAAGAAACAAAACGTTAACAAAATAGGAATATATCTCCGTTTCTGAAAATAGAAATATACTTCCTTTTCTGAAACTTTTACCCGATAGGACACATAAAGTCCGATATCCATCGTAAGAAAATGTTCTTCACGTCTCGGTCGTACTGATTCGTTTCCGATGTCTCGTGTTTCCAATCTCGATTTCCTTATCTGGGTCACGCTTCCGTCCAAACCGAAGCGACAATGTCTGCGAGTGTGCTGTTTACATAGACAACGGTTTTGAGTCGGAGACAAGTGACCACGGTTACGTCTCTGTCTCAAAACCTCCTTCATCTTTTCTCATCGAAAATGACGATTACGGGAGTTCTGACACTGGGTGGGACCTACCCCATCACTCCTCTAAATATCACAAGTCCCTCGTCCTACACTAGTCGAGTACCTATTAAGAGTCTAACTAACCGTAGTTCCACTTCAAAGTTCGTAGCAGTTATAAGACCAAAGTTGGTCAGATCCCAGATAAAAGGACACCAGTCGTTAAAAGTAGACCTCCTCTAGACGAAGAACATTTTGGTTAAATCCTTATACACAGTCCGGAAATAGATACAGAAAGTCCCTCGACACTCGACCCACTAAGACAATACATCGTCTAAATATCAGATTTAACAATGGTCAAGGGGTCGGGTTGTCGATAAGAAACAAGAGTGTAGAAGTGTAAAGGGTCACCAATTGAGCTCAGTCGTAAAATAAAGTTCTTGTTCCTGTTCCCCTCAACATGTACCAAAACATTAAGTTTACTTTCAAAATCGTTTTTCACGAAAGATATTAACATATACTATGTGGGAGTATAAATGATAATATATCGTCAACTTTCTGTGATGAGTCTTGGACGACACAATTAAAGTGTTAGGCGTCACCCGGTGTTAGGTAGTAACCGTGTGTGACCATATTGTTTTAGGGTTCTGTGACTACAGTTTATTTTCACGGAAGTATCTTGGTGATATCTCTTGTCTTACCTCAAAGGAATTTTTTGATTTTAATTTTGATGGTACACTGAGTCGTTATGGTAAGCATCCACATACGGGACTCTTTTGGTATTAAAGTTTTCCGAGTACGTGGGGGTACAAGTGAGGTCGTGATAAATGTTATCTGTCCCGAACCTTCGTTGGATTTGAGACCTACTTTCACTTTCTCCTCTCACTTTTTCAACCGAATTTCGAGTTGTAAATCTTTTGATTCTAGTACCGTAGACCAGGGTAGTGAAGTACCGTTTATCTACCCCTTTGTCACCTTTGTCACCGACTGAAATAAAAAGACCCGAGGTTTTAGTGACGTCTACCACTAACGTCGGTACTTTAATTTTCTACGAATGAGGAACCTTCCTTTCGATACTGGTTGGATCTGTCGCATAATTTTTCGTCTCTGTAATGAAACGGTTGTTTCCAGGCAGATCAGTTCCGATACCAAAAAGGTCACCAGTACATACCTATACTCTCAACCTGATATTTCTTTCGACTCGTGGCTTCTTAACTACGAAAACTTGACACCACAACTTCTTCTGAGAGCTCTCAGGGAACCTGACGTTCCTCTAGGTTGGTCAGGTAGGATTTCCTCTAGTCAAGACCCACAAGTAACCTTCCTGACTACAACTCCGACTTTGAGGTTATGAAACCGGTGGACTACACTTCTCGACTGAGTGACCTTTTCTGGGACTACGACCCTTTTTAACTCCCGTCCTCCTCTTCCCCTGCTGTCTCCTACTCTACCAACCTACCGTAGTGGCTGTGATACCTGTGCCCAAACCCATTTGAGGTCCTCAACTACTACCTGTCCCTCCGGACCGCACGACGCCAAGTACCCCAGCCTTTCTCAACCTGTGCTGACTCACTGCTTGACTCGACTTGACTTGACCTTGTAAGTAACTCCTTACTTACCTATTTCTACTACACCATGTATATATATGTTGCCCTATAATGAGTCGGTATCTTTCCTTACCTTAACCCAGTAAACATCAGAAAGTATGTCTCACTTCATTCAATCTTCCTCTTTTTGTTTATATACAATTACTTATATATACCTTAGATCTTTTTACCATGGTCACTTGGATAAACGTCCCGTCCTTATCTCTGTGTCTACATCTCTGTCTGGACACCTGTGTCCTCCCCTTCCCCACCACCCGGTTCAAATCTCTCTTCGTGACCGTGTGCATGTGATCGAACACATTTTATCTGTCGATCACCCTACGACAGCATCGTGTCCCTTCAGGCGGACCACAGACACTACTGGATCTCCCCACCCTCCCTTCGAGTTCTCTCTCTCCTATCTGCACATACGTATATCGATTGAGTTCTACAACATGTCGTCTTTGGTTGTGTTGTAACATTTCGTTTATACAGGGTTGAAAAATTTTGTCAAAATTTTTGTTCCATGTTAGTTTACCCGAGTGACGAATGAAATCAGTCTTACATGGAGTTTATTAAAAACACTTCCACCTTACTCCTATTTTTACTCTTTTACGGGTGATACACTATCTGTGATTTGCATACGATCAAGGAAAGGCACATGATTTTCCATCCCGGGACCGTAGAGAAAGAGATCTAGCATTTTATTTTAAGTAGGTCGTCACTTCTTGTATATCTTAAGGTTATTCTTTTTTCCTTTCTCAAAACAGAAGACACCTCTCTTAAATCTTCCAAATCCCTGGCAGTCCCGCCCTAAGTCTGTGTCAATTACGAAAACTTGTTCTGGTGGACGGTCAGTTCCTGGCCGGGCCGAGGGACGAGGAGAGACAGTCACTTCAAAGGACCAAAGTTCAGGGGAGTGGTCAGGGTCCACTGTCGACTCATTCTAATTCGGGGACGAGATAAATTCAGGAGACTCTCTCCTGTCTACGTTAGACTCTGCACCAAACCACGTTGAAGTGTTACTGTGGGTAACTATCCACTCTTAAATCTGGTTCCTTCTTGGTGTACCCTGACAAGGTTACGACGGTACTTTTTCCGTCTACGATGGGGAAGACAAGTTTACCTGACCTGTAATATTTCACGTCAAACGGAGACACCAGACTAAGTAGGTCCAAGTGCCCTTCACTCCTTGACGATAGTACCGTCCCTTCGGGTTCGAAGTGATAAAGCTACGGGCTCCGTCCTACCTCCGGTAGGCCACCGAGGACCGACGTCGACCTCACCTCCATCCAGGAGAAATGAACCTAACGACAACTGATAGTTTCGTGAAAGAGTGTACTCGGTCTGGAGGCGTAATTTCCTAGACTCATACTAAAACGTAACGTATTTTTATCGACGTCTAATTCTTTCTTTACCTGACTAGACTGGTTTACTTTTACATTTATTAGGACGGGCACCTTCTCGTATCTTTGTGAAAAAAAAAAATTAAACTTTTCTGTGTAGTTGATCAGGTTGACGTACTTTGGATGAACCTAAAGTAAAATTGTTTGTCATTTATAATAAATACTGTGTCAAGTTCATCTTTGAACTAACAACTAACTTATACAATAATTTCTTAATAACAATCATAAAATCCACATTAAAAATCCAAATAATAATACAAGTTTTATCAAGAAAACTAAATCTTTATACGTACTTCATATGTACTATACTATGGATCTTAGACGAGGTAAAAATGTATTTCCCCTTACACCTACCCGTATATCTACTGTGTCCTGACCGAACTCAACTATTAATAACTACGACAACTTCCTATACTCTTTGTGACATAAAAAAATTTAAAAACACGTACGATTTTTAAGGGTGTTATTTTCTTTTTGACATACATTATATTTTATTTATCTTTATCTTATCTTAAACGCTGGGGTACCTGACATCGGATGGTCAGAGGAGGGAGGTACCCTAAGAGGTCCGTTCTCATGACCTCACCCAATGGTAAAGGAAGAGGTCTCCTAAAAGGGCTGGGTTCCTAGCTTGGGTCCAGAGGGCTTAAGGTCCCTCTGCGAAATTGGAGACTCGGTGGTTCCTTCGGGTCTTATCTTTTATCTTTATCTTGTTTATCTTTATCTTATCTTTATCTTTATTTATCTTTTATTTATCTTTATCTTATCTTTTATCTTTATCTTTATTTATCTTATCTTTTGACATACATTATCTTTTATCTTTTTATGTACTTTAATTCCAATTCTATATTAGTGTTTATACCCTTACTCGGTTGACATTGTTTGGTGAACTGTTCTAAATTATATAAGTGAGTCGTTATTAAAACCCACCCTCGTGAAATCCCGAAGGGACCATCGAGTCGACCATTTCTTAGACGGACGTTACGTCCTTTGGGGTCCAACTAAGGACCAAGCCCTTCTAGACGACCTCTTCCCTATCCGATGGGTGAGGTCATAAGAACCCGGAAGGACCACCGAGTCGACCATTTCTTAGACGGACGTCACACCCTCTGGACCCAAACTGGGGACCCAACCCTCCTAGGAGACCTCTTCCCTTGTCGATGGGTGAGGTCATTAGACCGGACCTCTTAAGGTACCTGATTACATATCAGGTACCCCAGTGTTTCTCAGTCTGTGCTGACTCAATGCACGTGAAAGTGAAAACACGGTCCGAGACATGATTCAAGACCCCTATGTCTTTGCTTACTCTGTCTGCGTCAGGAACGGGAGTCCGTCGAACGTGAGGTCACTCCTACGTTTGTTCGTTCGCCCACTAATTCTCTCTCTACCCTCGTAGGTGCTCGTGGGGGTCCGTAAAATATCACAATCTTGTGGTGTGAGGGTCCTCGTTTACGTCCTGACAACTACCACGATCACCATTTGTTTGGGGGACGGTTCCACCCCCCTCTTCACCCGCTGTCTGCTACTCTACCGACCTCCCGTAGTAGCTGAGTCACCCGTACTCTGACTCGTTTGAGGCCCTATGTCACTTCCTGTCTCTTCGGACCACACGACGTCGGGTACCCCAGAGTGTCTCGACTTGTTCACAAAAGGAGTCACTATGGAGATCTCCGGTACGTACCTACGATTCAGTAAAGTCAGTACATGCTGAGAAACTTTGGGATACCTGATACGGGTGGTCCGAGGAGACAGGTTCCCTAAGAGGTCCGTTCTTATGACCTTACCCAACGGTCCGGGAGGAGGTCCCCTAGAAGGACTGGGTCCCTAGTTTGGTCGTAGAGAAGACAGAGGACGTAACCGTCCACCCAAGAAATGGTGCTCGCGGTGGACCATAAGTAACCTTTTCTGGGACTACGATGCCAGGTGTCACAGTGTTTGTCAGTCTGTACTGAATTCCTAAAGTATAAATCACTTTCCTAAAAAAAGATTTTAATGGGAGTAAAAATGGTTTGTGACGGTTCTGCTTAAGTAAAAATTCTATTTAAACCACTGAAGGGACCACCAAGTCACGACGTTGATTTCTAGCGTGTACGGCGTTTATTCTGGACCGTGTCGGTTTGTTTGTTTACTTATTTTTATTTATAATTTTCATTTCTATCGGTCCCGAAGGGACCACCTTATTCTTAGACGGACGATTACGTCTCCTGTGCCCAAGTCAGGGACCAGACCCTTCAAGAGTATACAGTACCTCGTTGATTCGAACACGTGGTGTTGACGACTCGGACACACGGAGTTGATGATTTCGGGCACGTGGAATCTCGGACACGAGGTGTTACACTCTTCTGGGACGTTACTTTTCGGACGTATTGGGGTGTTCTTCATCGGGGGTGAACGACGTTAATTTCTTTCGGGTACACGTTGCTGCTTCTAGGTCGTGTTGGTTTTCAATTTACTTATTTAAAATTTTAATTTCTATTGGTGACTTTTATTATTATTATCTAAAATTTTTTATTTTACAAACCAGGGAACTGATACATTCCATAAATTACGACTGAGACCCACATTGAGGAGTCTTTCTCAGAGTCTTATTTAAGGGGTTTCCGAGAGTTCCGGTTCTTTCGGCACGGTTTCCGGACGATAGTCTAAACGGGTCGACCTAAAGAGAGAAGATGTCCAAAAGTTTTATCAAACTCTAAAGACATATATAGTCCTCTGTCAGAAAAAAAGTAAATGGACTGTATGTATTTAGGTCTGTCTGTCTCTAGGGTATCAAAAGACGAACTCTAAATTTTACAGAGAAACGGAGGAAAAAAAAGGGGGAACCGAACTTCAAGATGAATTGGGTTCCGGTTTCAGAGTCCGTTTCACCCGACACAAACATAGAGTTCCTGTACCATTCTCAACTATATCGAAAAAGGATCCGTATAAAAATAAGAGAGTCCCAGTCTTAAAACTTTTTTTTTTTTTTAATGAGGACGTTCAATCGAAAAAGATTAACGTGTACTCTCGATCAAAAAGTTAATTTTTTTTTTTCAGAACAAAATTGTTTAAAACACCAGTATGACAGTTCTTTTTAGTAGAAAGGAAAAAAAAAAACATCAGTATCAAAGTATCGATTTTATATCCGGTTTATCACAGTTTAACCAGAATTATTATCCCCGTCTGACCGACTGTTTACAACAAGGTCTTTCCAAATAAGAAGACTCCTACATCCCCAGAATCAAACGAGTCTTTCTAGACCTTTTCATTCCCTTGTACATCCCCACCCTCTTCGAACCAGCAAGGGGGTGGGGGGGCGCTCTCAACCCTCTTCAATCTTCCTCTAGCAAATCTTACAATCCTCTCAAAAAAGAGCAATATCATCGGTGTATCTCGTCTTAATACTATTTTCCGAAACTTTTGAACTTGTATTCCTTCGTTAGGCAATAGAGTAGGACACCGCTATTTTTAACTTAACATTCTCTAAGTAAAAGTCCGGTAAAAGGAGTAGGAGGTTAAATGTATTTCCGGTCCGTGACAAAGTCATTTTTGAACGATCAAGAATTCCTATGTAAGGTCTCCACAAAGAAGACCGAATCTTTCCCTAGGAGGATATAACTTATTGGACGTTGGGTCTTGTCTCTGTCGAAGATCGATGCATTACGTGGTAGGAGACATGTAAATCCTCTGTGGACTTCCCCTAAGTCTCGCAGGGGACTTAAATGAAACTGGAATAAGGAACTGTCCCAAACTCCGTAGGGGATCGGGGGTGACTAAAAATTGGTCGTCAGAGGTCAACAGGAACCGTGGAATTCGTTCCACAGGAGGAAAGTATGGACCTCTCCTTTACACCTGGTCGTGTATCACCAACGTCCGAAAGGGAATTCGAAATCTCTACCGTCTATGACGGGTCCTACATCCGACTAACCTTGACCGGACGAGTTATTCATCAGACAGGGTCGGACACCCAACGGTTCCGGACCTCACTTCCCCTTGAGGACCTCCTTGGCCTCAACCGATTTCACCTTTCGCGGCGTCGCCAGTTCATACCCGAACCGTCGGCGTTCTGAAGTCCATCAGAAATGGGTTCTCCTAAAATTTCTTAATCCATTTTTTCTTTGGAACGACACGTTGATTCCACCCTTTCTTTTAGGGTCGTGGCACCTTCTGTCTCACTTTCAGTCCTCAGAGGTCGGTGATCAAAATCGTTCTAGACGTCAAGTGGAACGTTGGATGAGGTCACAAGAACGGACCTCTTAGGGTCCCTGTCCCCTCGGACCACCCGACGGCAGATACCCCAGTGTGTCTCAACCTGTGCTGACTTCGCTGAATCGTCGTCGTCGTCAAGTGGAACTTGAGGGCCCAAAGAGTAGTTTACTAGAGCCTCTCTGACGGTATGACTTCTCTCTAGAATCAAGGGACGGGTCCTTGAGTTGGTCCTTATGAATAGTGATCTGGTGGTCCCCGATCTCCGATTTTCGTTTCATCGGGGCCGAGAAAAGAGGTAAACTTTCGTTCTTACAAAGTTCCTCCGCTTTTGGCATTTTTGTCCACGTTCCAAATACCCTCTTGTCGTATATCCTCTCGTGTGCCTCTTCGTCAAATAAATTCTGTCTTCGTTCCGTCTTTATGTGTGGATCTTTCTTTTACATATCCACAGGAGAGATTAGTCCTCTTCGCATTATTTCCTCGCTTAATTTAGTGAATATATTCTGTCAGGAAGGTCTAGAAACAAATGGAAACCGGTTAATCGAACAAAGAAAAAAGTATAGACAGACCAGGATCCTGGGAGGGGCCCTACGTGCGTGGAAAACCGATTCTACTTAGGGTGACGTCTACGGACACCCATGTACAGGTATCAGTAACACACTTCCGTGGGGGAGGTAAAAACTGGGGTTCCTCTAAAGGACACCTACACGTCTGTCCCTTCAGAAGGAACTGGAGTCCTCACCGGTGAAATAGAGAAATAAGGTCGTCTCGAGTCGAAGTTCCTGTTCCCGAGACAGGAACCACAAACTCACTTTTGTTCCGTAGTCGAAATAAGGTAAATTGTTTGTGGTCATCGGGTCGGGTCTCCGGGTAGTTAGTGGATAGAGTCTTAGTACCTCTTTGAGACCTCTATACTAGGGAATCCCCTCTCGTTCGTCATTTCCTCCCAGAGTCCACTCCACCCCAGGACGTTTTCTTGGAGATAACACGAAGAAATCGGAGGATTGTATAAATGGACTCGGAGTCTAAGTCAACTCAAGTCAGTGAGTCAGCACAGGCTGAGAGACGCTGGGGTACCTGACGCCGTGAGATCCGAAAGGACAAGTAGGTAGTGGTTGAGGGTCTCGAATGAGGTTAAGTACAGGTAGGTCAGTCACTACGGTAGGTTGGTAGAGTAGAAGGCAGTGGGGGAAGAGGAGGACGGAAGTTAGAAAGGGTCGTACTCCCAGAAAAGGTTACTCAGTCAAGAAACGTAGTTCATCGGTTCATAATCGGAGTCTAATGTTTCCTCGGAGTCTACTATGAAAGAACTAACGACCTGTAATCGAACCAGACAAGAGTTCACACACTTCTTCGTTCATGTGTCTTTTTGTTTGACTTGGTAAGATCCAACAAATAAAAGATATTTAGTTGTTGGTTAACAAAAACGATACCAGGTTGGAACCCCAAGTTCCTACACAAGTCTCAGGTACCCTTCCTACTCAAGTCGTGTCCTTCACTTCTCCTCCTCTGTGACTCTCGTACGTCCGGAGAAGAACAGGTCGGGTCGGGCTTCCTCCTCCCACACCCCGTTCCGACTGGTCTCCGGTGACCAGTCCTGAAGACCCAAGAGACCCGGGCCTCCGACTAGGAGTGTTGAGGTAAGTAGAGGGAGTCGGAGTATTCGTTGTCGGGTGGTGGTTCAGGGTAGGAAGGAGACTGTGGAAGGGTGTCACTGGTGGGTGGTGGGGAGTACAACAGAACTTGACCTGTGAAACGCTTGACAACGGGTGTGTGGAGGGATAGACACACCAGATTGGGACACCTTAGTACATCTAGGTGTTATTTGACAAAGTGACCCAGTCAACTTTCATTTTCACTTTCACAATCAGTGAGTCAACACAGGCTGAGAAACGCTGGGGTACCTGACATGGGGTGGTCCGAGGAAACAGGTACCTTAAGTGGTCCGTTCTTATGACCTCACCCAATGACAAAGGAAGAGGTCCCTCAGAAAGACTGGGTCCCTAACTTGGGTCCGGAGGACGTAACGTCCGTTTAAGAAATGACAGATTCGATGGTTCCTTCGGAGTCAATCTTTGGAGGGTTAAGAGTTTGAAAAGTAGTAGTTCTAGGAAAAAATTTTATTTTTTAACTTACCTCCCTTCATTCTATGTCATCTCCAGGGACCACCCTCGTAGAACCCTCAGTCACTGGGGTACTTTTGGGGTACGACCCCCTGTGGGGTTTAAAGACAGGACTAAAGTGTCTCTCTCTTTCCGAAAGGTCTTTGATCAATTTTGAGGTATTGATCTTCTTAAAGGGTCAGGGAAGGGAGGTCACTGAAAGGGGAGGGGAGTTTAGTAATGGATTAGTGACTGTCTCCACCCCTGTCCCATCTCCACTTAATTGGACGTATTATTCGTCAATGAACGACGTTGGGTGTGAAAATAGAACCACCGAGATTAGATTTAGAGGTTTACCGGAACTAGTGACAGGAGACACGTGGGACGGCTTGAACCTTTAGGATGTCAGAGGTATCACCCGTCGTCTGTCTCCGGTACGTTCAATTCATTACGATATCTTACTTTATTTTTGAGTAACTGACAAAGACAAAAGGTCAAACTTCTCTTTGAATATCTTTCGAGTCTTCTAAACCTATTCAATTCTGTACCATTCTTTGACTTAAGAAGATTACCCTCCTAGATCGTCGTCGGTATTCAACTCCAAACTTATGGTTGTTCCGGAACACACACGTTCCATCCTTACCCCAGTCTCCTCTCCTTCTTTACAATTTCCATTCCCACCCCGAGGAACTCTTCCAGAACGTCGAGTGAACCCTGATCCTTCCCGACCTTGAGATCATAAACGATTTCCTTGATCGGGGTCACGGGACACTTACGGGAACGACGAGAGAGAGACGAAAAGACGTGGTACTCACTGGTATGGTCAAGTCCTACGGTGTGTCGGGAGGGTGGTTTCCAGTCCTTTTGTGTACGTAGTCTCTCTTCTCCCCTTTTGTTCCGGGTCTTTAACGGTACTTAGGAAAAAAGACCGTTCAAACTGTTCAGATCGTTTTAACGTCTGAGTCGCTCGTCCTTTTCCCTGGACGTGTATCTTTAGAGAGTTTTAGACGGAATATACTACACTCTGAATAAATCTTGAAGAGTAAGTGTAACCGTTGGTCCACCGCCGGGATAACGTCGGAGAAGGTTGAAGAAAGATTTTGTAGGGATTTCTGTTTATCTGAGTCTTAATCTTCCTTAGCGGGTACATAGACTTACCGTTCATTTTTCTATTTACTTTATTACCCAATTTTTTTATTTTCTAACTCGTCCTTCTCCTGATACCCTTCGGTTTTTGTTTTACGGTGCGACGAATTAATATGGTCCAGTAAAATCATAAAGATAAATATAGAAGTCAATACAGTTGTAAAAAAAAGTAGGATTTTCCCACATTAAGTAGGTTATAAAGAGAGAAGAAAAAAGGAAAGTTTTCTACCCTCAAATCACAAGGTCGTTCACGGTTACCAACTTTAACTACCCTACTTCGACCACGTCTGGTCTCGGTAAGAGTTGATGTAACGGTGGTTTATGCTAGAGATACCCTCTCTGTACTTCCTCTCTCGGAACATGCCATAAAAAGGGCAAGAAAGTACTCCCTATTCATCCTTGTTAGGATCCACAAAGGGACTCGCTAATCCTACACAAGTACCCCTAGTACTGGTTGTCGTCGATATCTGGAATTACCACATTGACTCGAGATCATGTCGTTCCTGGACACTTCTCCTCTCTTCTCATCTGAACCTCACCTTAGTTCTCGAATGCATTCTTCAACACCAGGTACCCATGTCGTGTCACTGCTTCCTAAGGTTTGTGCCCATTTAATAATTCGACCCTCCTTCCACCTTGGAGCTGAGGTCTCCGAGTGTGATCTACGGGTCGTTGTCGATCTCAGTTCCCTGTTTTACAGACAGATCTCCTATTTCAGACTCTTCTTCTTCTAGATTTCCTTAACTAAGAATTCAAAGTCTTTACAATCTTACTATTGGTCCTCGAATTAAATAGTCAGGAGAAATACCTGACCAGTGAACTGTCCCCTATTGTTTCACCTATTGAACCCCCTATTGTCACCTATTGTTTCCCCTATTGAGTTCTGTGGTCTCAGTAGACCTCGTAAAATTATATTCAGACTTCGTCGGTCTAAATAAGTTATGTTCGTTTTGACCCCCCTTAGGAGAGACAACGTTACCCTGTTGGACTGACTATGATTTTAGTACATTCCTTGACAACCGTCAATGAGTTTTTCAATCAATGGTATACTGAGTCGTTAAGGTGAAGACCCATATGTGGGTTTTCTCAGTTTCTGTGTAAGTGCAAAGTGTCAAGTTCAAGTCGTACTACGGACGGTCACCCATCGTTGTACTCTCGTGTCGCGACACCAGTTCTCGTGTCCACGACCCCACCTTACCGGTCGTGAGGGTAGCGTCTAAGTAGTGATTTGTCGAGTACTGAAGTCTGTGAAAGTAAGTGCAGGACGAGAAATGATAAAATAGACTTTGGATCAGAAACCGAGGTGCCCTAATAAACACTCCTACACACCGACCTGGTGTGACTAAGGCAAAACGGGGGAGAGGGGGCAGAAGTCCAGTGGTTGCGATGTGGGAGTAGAAAGACGTGCGACGTGAAATCGGAGGGTCGTTTCTTACACGGGGTCGACCTACTCAAGGGGTAGTCAAAAATGGGAACGGAAGTAGACTATTCTTTTGACCTTCTTACATAAAACAACTGTGTCTTCCAATTACCAGTACTCTGGGGGTCCCCTCCTTTTTGGTGGTCAAGGAAGTCACATCTGAACGAAGAGTGAACCATCAGTCCAAGATGAAAATCAAAACTGGGGAAATTTAAGGGGATCTAGGGAAAACCGTCTTATTTCACGTCGACATTAACAGACACCTGGTGACAAACGCGACAGAAAGGACGGACAAATAATCAATGGGTGTTATTTGAAGTATCACTTTTTTTCTTCCTTTGTTTTGTGTAGGTGTGAGATTGAACTTGTATTTTCACGTCACAAGTATTATAAGTTTTTCACCTTTGGTTGTTTTATAGGTTCTTGACTACTTACCTACTTGTTTCTTACTATGTAGGGACACTACCTTACAAAATCAGTACTTGTCCTCATTTCACCTCATCCGGTGCCATTGGGTGAGGTCATAAGAACGGACCTTTTAGGGTACCTGTCTCCTCGGACCACCCGAGGTCAGGTATCCCAACGTTTCTCAGCCTCTGCTGACTTCACTGAATCGTGCCTGCGTCCTCACTTTTTGACTACATACACTGTTGTACCTACTTGAAACTTTTTATGATTTACTTTCTGTGGTCTGTGTTTTCCGATGTATAACACACTAAGGTTTATATACTTTACAGGACTGTAAGTTTAGGTATCTTTATCTTTATTATCAACTCGCCAACGGATTCCGATATTTAGACTCCTTTACCCCTCACTGATAGTTACCATGACCTAAAGGAAAACCTATTTTGTTATTTTTTTCAAGACCTTAATCTTGTACCACTACTAAAGTCTTACATGATTTTTCATGACTTATCATGGTAAATTTCCTACTTTCATTACGATACACTTACATAAAGTTATTTCGAAAATAATGGTTTGTTTCTTGTTGAGAATATCCTTTAAGAAAACCTTGTTTTTGTTTTTGTTTTAATAAACCTTAAAAGTAACATCTTTGACATACTTCTTAACATGATAAAGTTACCTATAAAACCCACCGTAGAACTCTTTACGTTTACTCCGGTCTCAGCCCGTTAGTATATACCTCCTCCAACACCTTAGTAAAGATAGTCTTTATTGGTCTCCTTGATGACTATGACCCGTAGATTTACCTGGATCACCACATTGTCCTACTCTTTCCCTCTCGATCTCCCTGTACGGACCCTGGTGACACGGTCCTGGGAGAGATCTGCACTGACTCCACCACGATTACGCAGTGTGATTAACACGTATCGATGCAGTGTCGTCTCTCCCGTTTGGTCCCATACCAGAGTCTCCAATGGACGTCCCTAAATGGGTAAAGAGAGTACGGAGATACTTACCCAGGGGTCACACGAAACAGGGATATAAACTAGTACGTATATTGGTTTTATAAGCGATACAGATGGAACTACCGAACAAAATCTTACTTTACAATTTTAATTATTTTTAGCATTGAGGTACTGACCGAATCTTTTAACATGGGTCACCTCTTAAGGAAATAGTAGAAAACTACGGGGTAAGAATAGATAAGAATTTGATCTTTTAGATTCCGTCCTCTGTAAACCGTTAAACCGGTAAAACAGAAAGTCCTAACTATACATGTGTCTCCCACAACGTCTGAACTCACTTTACTAGTACGAAAACGGTGACACGGGTGGACTAGTTTTCTTACGGTTCAACTGGGACTAGGCTCTTTCCTGTTGTTTGGCAATAGAGGGACGTAAACTTTTTCATTCACCTGACAAATCACCAAAACTGTAACTCTGCTCTCCTGTTTCCTTCTATCACGGACCACAACGACCCCTTAGCTGGAAGTGAAGACACTTGGAAGGACTTATGATTACGTCATAGGACTAAGAGTCCCGTAAAAGATTTTTAACTGAGACTCTCTCTTAACATGGTCAAAATGTGTGTAATAGTAAACAGTCGTATTAAAGATAACTGAGTCTGGGTTAAACTTTAAGACACAAGTTACCTTAAAGTGCCAAAATGAACCTCGAACCCGACACCTTCAAGACTCTCGATGTACCCTCGGACCCCATCTACCTAGGACGTCTTGTCTCACATCCCCGAAACTAGGTTCTTCTCGTGCTACAGTCGTTATGTAGTCTTTTATAAGACCATCGTACAGATCCCTCTGTACTCTCGGCCACGGACGGTCCTCTTACACCTTCACAAAGACCCTACCTACTCTATAAAGATTTGTCTCTACCCCCGTCATAACCCCTCCTGCTCAGTCTCCTTGTCTAAAAGTCCTCTTTTATTAGTGTTTAAAACCCCTATACCGAGAGTCTGAAAACTTCCTCTAGTACGTTTCGGTTCCTTTATTACAAGGTAGTAATACGGATCATATATAGAATTAATTACAAAGAAGAACTTCTCTTATCGTAAAGTTCTAGTTTTAATGGATTTTAGTGCGATTTGTTTTTACTAATTGGATCTTTTTTTTACTAAAATTCTCTAAGTCCTCCCAATGTATGTATATATTTCTAATTGTGTCTCGTATCCTAGTAAGAAAGTAAATAAATCGTTTACAATTAAGTAACGAACGAATAGACCGGTATAAGTTCCTCGTTTCTTAAATTATCATTAGTCTTTCGTGTGGGAGGGCCGGGAACTCCACGATTCTCAATTACGTTGTAAGTGTTCTACTATTCGAGAAACTACTAACGTCAAACTCAAGTAGACATGAAACTAAATACCCAGCTCTTCTAAGCGGATCTCCTCCTTTGCCGTTACGTGAGGTCATAAGAACGGACCTTTTGTGGTATATGTCTCCTCGGACCGTCCGATGTCAGGTACTCCAGTGTTTCTCAACCTGTTTTGACTCGTACTCGTGACTGCCTGTCTCCCATGAAACTTTTGTTTCCCGGGGCACTATCGTATTCATTTTAATATAAGATGTTTTATACAAAACTACAATAATATAAGAAAAGGTTTACTAATAGGTAAACAGGTACTAAAAGATAAAAAACGAAACAAAAGAAAAAATCAACGAGTCAGTATAGGTTGAGAAACACGGGAGTACCTGACACCTGGGGATCCGAGGGGACAGGTACCCTAAAGGGTCCGTTCTTATGACCCCACCCAACGATAAAGGAAGAGGTCCTCTAGAAGGGGTGGGTCCCTAGTTTAGGGTCAGAGGACGTAACGTCCGTCTAAGAAATGGTGACTCGGTGGACCCTTTGAGAGGCACGAAGATATACATATATATTAGACTTTCACATAAACGGTTTTACAATAATGCAATCAATCACCACGATATACGTAAAACGAGAAATATGTAATACTAAAAGTATAACGATCTTATAAAATTATTTACATTCTATAAAGGGATTGTATAATAATACTTTGTAAAGTATGTACATCTTTTCAAATTTTACTTGAGTATACTTGGATGGTACACCTATGGTCTTAATTCGAAACCAAAGGTATTAGTACACACTAATAGAGATGTAAAGAGGAGACAGTTAGTTTGTGCCCTAAAACCGATATATTGTCTCACTCAATTCAGTAGTCACTTCAAGTGGGGGTCTGTAACATCGTACACTTGACATTGTGTCACGTTCAGTCCTCATTCCCTCTTCCCTGAAGTTCAACTGGGTCCAAATAAAGTCCGCGGTCTCTCTCTGACCCTTCCTTTAGTCCTTCGTCCTTTCTTCTCTTCATATCTAACTTTATCAAACGAGTCCCAACTTCTTCCAACAATTCTTTCAACCTCAGTGACGGGATCCCTCGTTCTACTCTCCCTGTCTCTCTCTCTTTCTCCGCTCTCTCTACCTACTTCCCAGTACAACACCTCAAGTCCCGACGTGCGAAGTCCTACACCCCAGTTGTCGTTGTGACACGTCTGCTACGATGCGGGAACCAGGTCACCTTCTTCTTTCCGTCGGTGTCGCTCCTCCCTTGTCCTTTTCCTTTAATATCAGACCGAAGGGGACCCCAACTCCTCCCTTGTCGTCCCTGAGTAGACCGGGTAGAGTGACTCAACCCCCCTATTCTTCCAGACCCCAGGGGTGGGCGGGTCACTCCCCGTCTCCTCCTTCACCCCGACCCACCACCCGTCCCCTCCTTGTCCCGGGTCCGACAGACTTGGACGGAAGGACTAGACTGGGGAGGTAAGCGGTCCACGACTTCTCGGTGCCTGTTCGGATAGAACACCCGTTGTTCGACTCGTTTCGACTGTAGGTGGACCAACTTAACGAGATAATACACCTTCTCGACCTGGGGTCGGAAAACCGGTCGAAGGGAGACGACTTCCACTCGAGAGGGTGCCGGGACCTGACCCTCCCTCCCCCCGACCCCACCGCCACCTACCCATCCCCACCCCTACACGCGTGTGGGGGGTGGAGTCTTAGACAAGAGACTTGTGACCCTGACGTTACGATCCCAGGGGTGGCATAGTAAAGAAGGGGAGTCAAGGACAAGGAAGAGAGTGTGGAACTAAAGAGAGATGGTCAGAGAGAGACTCCTGTCTAACCAAGACTGACTGGAGTGTCTAATGGAAAGTACAAAAGACAGAAATGAAGGTCGGGGTAGACGATAGAGAAGAACAAAACTATAGACCTCGGAATGAGACACGACTATAGACTGTGAAAAGAGAAGGAGTGTGACGTGAGCTCCCACTTGGACGTCCTGACTTTTCATCCTTCTAACCCTGCGACTTACCTCGGAACACGATTCTGTAGAGACCCCTTTTGTGGTAACCCGGCAGTAGAAGGACCAAGTGACCCACAGGTACAGGTCGGAGGAGGACCACAACTACCTCCCCGGAGTCGACCGGGAACAGATCCTCCCAGAGACTCAGGGACGACCGAACACAGGCACTGCCCCACCAGAAATCGACGTGAGACTCGACACGAGAACACGCAACGTCCCGGACTTTTGGTCTCAGTCGTCAGAGGGCCGGCACTTCTTCAAAGACGTCGGGCCGTCGGTCTCCTTCGGAGGCCCCCCGTTCTTTTCGGAACTTGATCGGTCTTTCTAAAAGTTCAAAAGTATTTCGGTCACCCCGGTGGGTCCTGTAACCCTGGTTTGAATACTTTGAGGACCGTTACTTCAAAAATAGATTCACATCTGGGACCCACAACACTCTGATTATTTGATAAGGTTTCAAAATCATCGGTAATTTCTTATTTCGAGGTTACTCGTCTAAATCAATGAGAAAAAGAAATCTTAGCTTATATTTTAGTCTAAACGGTAGAGAAAGATCGTGTAACGACAAAACCTTAATTTTTAATTTATGTTTTCCCTTTATATCTAACACAGTAGGGGAACTAAAAAAACATCCTTAATAGTATATTGTAGACAGTGTATCGAAAGTTTCTTAGTTCACATCTTTAAGTATTAGACTGTAAGAATCCAAAGGTGTCCTTTCTCAATAAAAAGACCACAGTTACTTCTGTTAATTATTTGTTTTTATTCTTGTCCGTTCTCAAAATGAACTCGTTTGACTCCTGATCGGTCTTTCTATGGAAGGGTCTAATGAGACTCGTCGAACGAGGCCTGTATATACCAAAGGTCGTGTCAAAGCATATAGAAACAGTCTTGTTTCCTGTAATTTACTCAGTCCCTATGTAAAGAAGTTCTAACTTTTTTTTTTGTGGTGTGTCTAGTCGTGTACATGTCAGTCGTACCGGAACCGTGGACCGTGTCCTGAGAATAGCACCTTCCTCCTGGTCGTAACCTCAGGGTCCTTCCTTCCGTAAATTAGAGGGGTGAGGTGTGGGGAGTGGGGACGGGGTGTAGACGAACGTCCTATGTCCTAGAATCAAGGAACTGGTCCCTAGTTTGGCCACGGGGGTCGTAACGTTCGTGCCTCAGGATTGTTGACCTGGTGGTTGATTCAGGGAATTAGAAATAAAAATTGTACCTGATAGAAAGGAAGACCAGTTTCACGAGAACAGAGATTATTGATTTCGTCTATATCTTACATACAAACCAACCGGTGTTTGCCCATAAAGTCAACCGTATTTTAAGTTCAACTGAGCACATATTCAGTCTTACTGAAGGCATATAGAGTTATACACTTGTAAAGAAAATAGTGACCATTACCGTTTTTCTATAAAAATTTTTTAAAGAAACTCTCTGTAAAAGGAAGACTATTATTTTTATAGAAAAGAATACGTAAAACTAGTCGATAAAAAAAAGATGACACCCGAGAGGTCACAAGTCCCTCCGACTCTTTATTACTCTTGGGTCACCTGGGTTTGACACGAGTCCCCTGGGACGACACCGGTGGACCAGTAGTGTCGAGACGACGTACTCCGTGACACCCCGGGACGTGTCCCCGGAGTAGGGGTAAACTGTCCAAGGGGGTCTAGTCTAGAGATACTGTGTTCACTGTACACACTTAAACTATGCTTACTTATATATATGCAGTAAAGAGGACCGGAGACTTCCTCGGTCCCTCGGACCTTACCCTCACTAACTCCGAAGTCAGTGTACACCCCGGACGACACTTGTGAGGCGTCCTTTGGACCGGAAGTCTCATAGCCTAAGAGAAGAACGACCTCACTCGACGGGCGGAGTGGGAGTGGGGCCTTGGGGGTGCACTTCCCCACCCCGGTCTCTCTGTCTGTGTACCCCCAGGGGCTGACGGGAAGGGGGACGAGATCAAACAAGAGGTGACTAGTTTTTAATAGTTTTATAAAAAGATTTTTCGTTTGGACTCTTAGTGGTGGGACAAAATGGAGGGAGTCACTAAGGGCGACGGGTGCCCCACGGGAGAACGGAAGGGAGGAGTGGAGGACTCACGGTCAGGGTAGTGTGTTCTGCACACCCCCACAGGACGAGGGACGGACCCGAGGAAACAAGGTAGGGTCCGGTCGAGGTGGGGCCACCGGTTTGACTCGAGACACGAGGGACCCCTCTGGACCTGCGTGGAGAAACGAAGGGGGTCTCGGGTCATTTGGGGGACTTCCGGTGACCGAAGGGAGTCGTAGACACTCAAGGACTACCCCCGGGTCGGGACACATTAGGGTCCCGAGGTGGTACTTAGCAACATGGAGGTGTGTGAGGAGGTACCGGGTCCCCAGACCCGACACCCTTACGGAGTGTCAGGGGTGGGTGAGAGTAGACGGACTGTCGAGATAAGTAAGTCGGTTCAGAAGTTCTGGTTCTGCAAGTATAGTGAGGTTACGATACCTGTCTGGAACGAGACTTGGATTACGTTTATTTGGTTGACGTGTATTCAGAAATACTCTGTAACCCTTTTAATCTTACGACTTGTAAATTACTTTACTTACTTGAAATTCATATTTTCTATATTTAATAGCACCCTACCTACGGCAGTACTCAACACATCCTAAACGACGTGTCAATAGGACACGAGACCCCTTCATTTGTCCAGACACACAACCAAAAGATACTAACGACATAGTTGAATGATGTTGACCCCCCGAATTTTGTACTACTTAAGAGGGTGTGAAAACCTCCGGACTTTGGTTTCAATTCTATGACGTAACGGAGACCTGTGAGAACCCTCTTCAGAAGCGACGGAGAAGGTCGAAGACCACCGAAAAACGTAGGAAGGAAAGGTACTGGGTACCGGTGTAGTGAAGGTAGAGACGAAGGTAGAAGTGTAGTGGGTATACACACGCAGACACATAAAAGAGAGGACGACTTTCGTGCGAACAACAACCCAAACCCGGATAGATATATTAGGTCCTATCAGAGTGGAGTCCAAGGAATTAACGTATATGTTTCTGAGAAGGAGGTTTGAGGCAGGGTAGGTCTCCAAAGTCCATAAATCTGCACCTGTAAAAAAAGAAAACCTCTGGTGGTAGCACCGAGTCTAACATCTCTTAAGTGGACATTGAGAGATGTCCTCTAAGTCAAAGTTAGGGACCCAGTCCTTCTAGGGGACCTCCTACCTTACCGTTGGGTGAGGTCATAAAAACGGAACTTTTGGGGTCCCTGTCTTCTCGGACCTTCCATTCCAGGTATCCCATCGTTTCTCAGCCTGTGCTGATTCGTACTCGGGTACAGTATGTTACAAAGCCTGCATGAATATACTTCTTTAATGAATAATTCACAGACTTCAAGTATAGATTATCCCACAGGAAATAAATAGACGGTGAGTCCCACTTCTCATACCGTCTCCAGGTACACTCGGAAGTACTGGTGTCGGGGAACCACAGGGGTGTCATCTAAAATAGTAGACGAAATCACGGGTAAAGGTTAAGTACTTTCGGTTAAGTTCTGTTCAATCAAAAGAGGTTTCCGGTAGGAAGTAACTGACCGTTCTCCTATGTTAGTTGAACTTTATCACACAAATTAGAAATTAACGACTAGAACTTTTCTTCAATAATTGTCCCACATAGGGCTATTCTCCTGTTGAACGGAAAAAGAAAAAATTAGATCACATCTTGGTCACCGGGACTTATGGTGCCCTCACCGAAAAGGAATTGTCCTGAGACGGGGAAGGTCTCTCCTCCTCAGTCGGGCAGTTGACATTGTTCTCGAATATTTGTGTACACTTGAACCGTGACTCCACGACTCGGTTCACCCTCTGTCTGAAAGCATTCCATTCACGACTAAGACGTACAGACATATTACAAAGGAATCATGTTCTTTTTGACAAAGTGGGAGTGTACACGGAAGAACGACACCAACCCCCTGTAAGTTCGACAAATCAGTTAACGACAACCTATGTCTTTGCATTTTCACTTCTTACATCTTTTGATTCGTACTCTTAAATCTAGACTCTTTTTAATTACTATACTCCCCTGTTCTCCTACCGTCGTAAAATCTGCTAGTCTCTCACACTGGTCATGCTCTCCCCTCTCATCCACAAATACGATTTCAACGGACGAGGCATCTGTGTCAGTTGTGTGTCGTCTACACTTAACGTTATGCCATTATGATACACCTGAACCTTTGAGTTTTAATTCTAAATTGAGATTAACCTTATTGATTCACTGACGGTCGTTTTGACCTAAAATTGAGTCAGAAACGACACTGATCGGTCGACCGTTCAGGGGGAGACAGACAGAACCTCGAGTTCGTTAAGTACCCTTTGGATCTTTAACCGACTTTGTCCCAAATAGTTAGAACCGGGATAACTGTAAAGTTCGACCCATTAAAAAATGACACCCCTGGACAGGACATATAAGAGAAAAACCACAACAACAAAATCAATTTTTATAAACGATATCTTTACATGTAACTTAATCCGAATTCCTTACATGAATTGTTGTCACAACTGTATATGTAACTATAAAGAATTTTAAACGTTTCAACTGCGGAGAATCTATGAACGTCACTATCAAATTTTCAAAATTCTCTTTGACAGTGAAGTAGTTATACCTACTGTGTTACTTCTAATTATTAGAGTGAAAGGGAAAGTGAGACATGAACATCTTTCTCGTGTCCGACACCCCCTCCAAGGAAGGAGTACAGCACTGGCGGGCCTTTCATCTGATCTTCTATTTGCACCGATGTCGTCTTAGTGACATAAAATGTTTTATGGAACAGGACCTTCTAATGTATCAAATCATCGGTCGACGTAGTTAGTATCTACAGAGGTTGATTTATATACTATTTACACGGACAATTCTATTTTCCCGACATCCTACTTAACTCTTTCGTCGCTACTGTATATATGTGGTAGTGTACATTTTACCCGTCGTCACCCTTCGACGATGTGTCCCTCGGGTCGGACCGCGAGACACTGGTGTATTCCCTCCGCCCTACCCTCACCCCTCTCTCCGAGTGCTCCCTCCC
Organism: Capra ibex; assembly: GCA_006410555.1. Classification (NCBI taxonomy): domain Eukaryota; kingdom Metazoa; phylum Chordata; class Mammalia; order Artiodactyla; family Bovidae; genus Capra; species Capra ibex. Next base: position 19,975,862 of record SJYO01000647.1, read on the forward strand.
CTATATATATATATATATTAACACTGACTAAGGTCAACAACATGTCGTCTTTGGTTGTATTATAACACTTCGTTAATAGAAGGTTGATTTTTTTGAAAAATATAATTTAAATTTTTCTGGTGTCCTAACTACCTTTTTCGACCAATCTCACGTCTGACTCCTCATTACTCGGTAGTCTGCGTGTACCCTCCGTCGGGGTGGTGGGGTTGTAGTCTCTGTGGAGACCAGAGAGCAGTTAATACACCGTGGGAAGGTGGATCAAAATTATTGGTTGTCACAGGAGTCCGCAACGGTTTACAGGAGACCCGACCCCCTCGTTTTAGTCGGGGTCAATTCTTAGTGACCAAGTATACTGAAAAGTCTGAGGATTTGTGTCCTTCAGACCTACACTTTTGATCCATTATGTCCTCGTCTCTTAATTGAAGGTTTTCATCTGTTTAAGTGCACTGACCTTCCGTGTTCAGTAAGCTTAGTCTTACGTCCTCACTTGGTACGAGACAATGGTCATAATGATAGCCCCCATTTAGTTTTCGGACTCCGTCCTCTCCAAGTCACTCTAGGCCACTTCCAGGATCTCAACAGGTCCCGTACCGTTAAGTATCCCCTTTATACCATGGATTCAGACTTTTCTCTTCTACGACTCTGACCCTACTCTTCTTCATGACACGTTTTACGATGTCTCTCGTTACGAAGCTACCCCTACTCCAAACTGGGGTACTCTCAGTGACCGAACTTCCGACTCTATGATACTACGACCCCGGTTGGTCCCGTCCGTCCGTCGTGGGAGACGAAAGAGTCGGACGTCGGAGAGAGGAACAAGAGTGAACGAAGCGACTCTCTTAGTGCCAGGAACCGTACCTTGGTTAAGGTCACTTTAGTAACGTCCCGAGAAACACACGACAGTCAACAGCTGTTTGGACAAAAAGTCTGATCTAAAGTTGGGGAGGTCCCGTCCCTGGTGTAGTCTACGGAGAACACAAGGGGTGGTCGGTAGTAAAGAATCACGTCCGTTGACGAGTTACTCACAATCAACTCCTCCAAACTTCCTTTGAACAACTCTTCCTTTAGACACCTGTCCAGTTGGTCTTTCTTCTACGACTTCTTTCTAGTCACTTCCCTGTCCTCCCACCTCTCTTCCCATGACTCACCCTCGGGGACGTGAGGACGATATCTTTCCCCACCCGAAGGGTAACGGTACCGACCTTGGGTAAGTTTCCCGGACCCATCCCCCCGTCTTCTAAGGTCTCTCAGGTCTAGTCCCTCACTCACCCTCCCGTTTCCGGACCCCCTTGGCTTCCGTCCCACGTACCAAGTCCCCGTCTCGGTCCCCAGATGGAGTCAGAACCCTAAAGTTTTCCGACACGGTCTGGAGCGACTTGGAATCGGTTTTAGAAGGAGATTAGGTCCAACTGATCAGTCACTCGTAGTGACTAGAAAGTGTGTTCTGTTTATTTTTCTCTTGGTCATATAGTTCATCAACTGTCTTAGACCTATATATATTTTAGGACAAGGATGATCTCGATATCCCCGACTTAACTGAATCGTGTCGTCTCGTATCGTACTCTCGACCTTCAGTTCTCCCTCTATCGTCTATCTGTCTGTGTGTCTGTCTTCGGAGTGCACGAGGGGTCCCACGAGTGAGTGGGTAGAGGGTCCTTGACCCTCGTCCTGCCTTCGACCTAAACGACGAGGGACAATACTCAAAAAATACGGAATAGATTAAATTAAAGGAGTTATCGGGAGTGATCATCTGTACCGACATAAAGTTTTCTCTTGTGACTCCATGTCTCTAATTTGTTGAGGGGACCCAAATAAATAGAATATTCCTTTCCTCAACCCGAAACAAGATTCGGAGGAAAGAGAGACGATTCCTTGTGACAATGATCCTCGGGGGAGGGTGGTTGAAGGACTCTATGTCGAGGTAATCAAGTGTGACCTTAGTAGGGTTTTGTGTAAGGAAAAGTCTCTTATATTCGGATGGAGGAATACTTCCAGTTTATATCAATATGATCACGAGTCCTATGAGTGTCATTCAAAGATTCCAGACCCCACTACATTCAATACAAAAATAGGTAAAAAGGAATATAGTTCGGGGATTCTTAGTCGATTGTCTTAATTGCAACGGAAGAGAGGGTAACTTGACAATTAACCGGTTTCCTAAGACTTATCCCTTGTTTGATTATAGCTCCCAGAGTCTCTCGTCGTATCCCCTTGTATTCGTAATGGACCAACGCCCCCCTCGGGGTCTGGTCTTAAGTCTTCTACGGAAGTTTCCTGGGGTCACGAGTGTCTCGAGAAACTTAAACTTAAAGGAGAAGGGCTGTTATCCTATGATCTTCGGCAAAGGCCCCAACAGAACTCCCACCTGTGTGAACGACCTGTCACTCACACTTAGCCGTTGTGTGCACACACTGACTACCGTTCAGTGACTTAGAGAGATCAAGAGTAAAAGACCCTCGGTCCTTCAAATACAGTGCAAACGGGGTCCGAAGTTTTCCACTTCTTTAGATGAATATTCTTTCTATACTACTTCATAACACATTCAATTTTGAAGTAAAGGGAATCATTACACTAGGAACCAGTGACCTATTCCCTCGAATCACACTCCTCCTAGACACTGGAGGTGAAGTGTCGCTGTGGGAAGAGTCTTAAGACGGCTTAGTGTCGAGGAGGCAACAGGTGCTATTCATGTTATATGTGTTAGAGGTTGAAGTTCTACCTGTTCAATTAATACAAAGATTCCCTAGGAAATAAAACGTTTCCAATCGGGTAACTAGAGTATAATTATTACACCTATACATTTAATTTTTCATTTGGTTTTGATTTATTTAAAAAATTTTACACCTAAAACTTTTTTAAACAATAGATTTTAAGTTCAAAAAGTATGAAATAGGCGATTTCTCTTCATATAAAAACAGGGCTTGAGGAGTTGTTTTTCAACGTTCCAGAATTACAAAAGATTTGTCTCGACCCTACACCTATCTTTTGCGTCGACAAAGAAGGACAGAAGACCGAAACCCAAAGGACGAAAATCACTCAGAACATACAAAGGTAAGTGAGGGTAGTCTCTTGTTAACCAAACCAGTGTTACAAACTCAAAAGAACATTGTAGAATGCCTTTTTGGGTTTCCTCGCAAAACCGGTTGGGTTAGTAAAAACAGGTAACAACCTCGGAAACTCAAGGTAAGAGGCCAAGGGACGATACAGGCGAGGTGTGTGTCCGACGATCTCTGGTCCCCGAAAGTCTGAAGTGACTGGACTTTTCTCGGTTCATAGAGAATGGTTACGGTATTGGTTTACGCACACGGATGCACGAAAGAAGATGGGCTTGTATGTTACGTGCGTATCGACTTTGCTTTTTGAGTACTTTGTTACGAAATAAAATTTTTGACCTTTTAAAGTGTCAGGTGACTTCCTCACAGTACGGATAAAACTTTTTACAATTATACTTTTTACTTCGGTTCTGAACCCAAGTATATCTTTACCCAAACTTAGGGATCAAACGGTGGATGAAACACGCTCAATGGGATCTTTAGAGCCATAGGGGTTGACGTTTTACTCTCGTTACCGTTGAAGTATCGGCCACTGAGAACATCCCAATTTACTTCTGTTTGAACACTCTTACGCGTCACGTACTGTCTGTGTCCTGTTTGCAGTCAAGGTGGATCTGACATGTCAATTACGTCACTGTGGGGAAAGAGATCTATGTTTTCCATGCTTACCTCTATTTTATATGTTAAGGTTCTTTTACCTTCATAAACCGTAGGGCATAGACACCTTTCTTAGCCCTAGAAAACTTGTTGCCAATTCGTTTGACTCGAGATTAAAGTTGAAAACTTGTTCGCGTCGTAATATCGGTTACTCGACTTGTACCTGAGACAGAGGAGGAGGAGGAGGAGGAGGAGGAGGAGGAGGAGGACAGACACTTCAGGAGACCGAGGTTCCGCGGGGGAAGGGTCCGAGGGTCTCGGATGTATACACACCCAAGGACGGGACGGGACCAAAATTAGGACCCACACCTAAAGGTACTTACAATAAATTCGAGACTCCAGGTAAAGTAATTGACTTCTTCCCTCTATTAATAAAGTACCCTAAGAACACTCCTACTTTCTATATTACATAAGTTTCACCAGTCGTAAGTCAAGTCAAGTCAGCGAGTCAACACAAGCTGAGAAACACTGGGGTACCTGACGTCATGTGGTCCTAAGGAACAGGTAGTAGTTTAGGGTCTGGGATGAGTTTGAGTACAAGTAGCGCAACCACTACGGTAGGTCGGTAGGGTAGGACCCAGTAGGGGAAGAGGAGGGCGAACGTTAGAAAGGGTCATAGTCCCAGAAAGGGTTACTCAGCTAAGAAGCGTAGTCCACCGGTTTCATAACCTCGAAGTCGAAGTCGTAGTCCGGAAGGTTACTTATAAGTCCTGACTAAAGGAAATCCTACCTGACCAACCTGTAGGAACGACAGGTTCCCTGAGAGGTCTCAGAAGAGGTTGTAGTGTCAAGTTTTCATAGTTAAGAAGTCACGAGTCAAAAGAAATACCAGGTTGAGAGTGTAGGTATATACTGGTGACCTTTTTGGTCGGAACTGATCTACCTGAAAACAACCATTTCATTACAGAGACGAAAAATTGTACGGCAAATCCAACCAGTATCGAAAAGAAGGTTCCTCGTTCGTAGAAAATTAAAGTACCGACGTTAGTGGTAGACGTCACTAAAACCTCTGGGTTTTTATTTCAGAAAGTGAAAGGTAACAAAGGGGTGGATAACCGATACTTCACTACCCTGGTCTAAGGTATTATAATCAAAAGACTTATAACTCGAAATTCGGTTGAAAAAGTGAGAGGAGAAAGTGAAAGTAGTTCTCCGAGAAATCAAGAAAAACCGAAAGTCGGTATTCCCACCACAGTAGACGTATCCACTCCAATGACTATAAAAGGGGCCGTTAGACTAAGGTCGAACACGAAGTAGGTCGGACCCTAAAGTGTACTACATGACAAATATATTCAATTTACTCGTCCCACTGTTATACGTCCGAACTGCTAAACCTTGGTCAGACAAAAAGGTACAGGTCAAGATTGACAACGAAGGACTGGACGTATGTCTAAAGAGTCCTCTGTCCATCGTAACCCCGTCCTTATAATCCTCAAAACGTTATTTATGATCAAGAGATTAGAAAAAGGAGGGACTGTGGGTGGGTACGTAGGTATAGTGTCTGAGTGGAGAATCGGACGGTTTTTTTAGTCTAAAATGGGTCGTATCGGACCTGTTACCAAACCACCTTAAAGGGTGTCCACCGACAACTCTCACCCTTAAACCCGATTCCTTCTGCAAGGTCCCTGAGAAGGTTAACGGGACTCCCTCCGGCTGAAAAGTCGTATCAACCACGACAAGTCGGTACATAGTATTTCCGCAATCGAAGATACGGGTACATAGTATTTCCGCAATCGAAGATACGAAAATAAGAAACAAGTAAGTAACTACGTAAACAACCAAGTAATTCCCGATGTCCTTGGTTCTCTGACGTGGTACCGTCCCTTCGGGTAAGAAGTGATAAAGTTACCTGCGCCGTCTTACCTCACGTAAGCCACCGAGGACCGACGCCGACCTCACCTCCATCCAAAGTAGAGGTCAACCTAGATTTAACTGGCACCCACGGATCAGTCAGTGAGTCAGCACAGGTTGAACAAAGCGAGGGTATCCGGTCTCGGACGGTCCGAGGAGACAGGGACTCTAAGAAGTCTGTTCTTATGACCTCACCCAAAGGTAAAGGATGAGGTCCCTTTGACTGGTATAGTTTGATGAAAAGAGTGTCTCCTCTAAAAGGAATAATTTACTAGACGATTCTTAAAACGAAATTTTTGTAAATAATCCATAATCTAATTCTCTAAAAGTAACTATAAAGAAGAAGAGTTCCTGTTATCTTTTGTTGTCTTTTATTTAAACGCAAAAATAAACAAAAACCGACGCTCCGAACGTCCTAAAATTAAGAGACTGGTCTCTAGTTTTCGTCCGGGTGTTGTCACTTTCGGGTACAGAATTGGTGACTTGACAGTCTTTTAAAGGACTTAAAACTAAAAATTTTGACATTTTATAAATAATGTAAGTACGTTGTTAATCTTTATACTTATAATTTACAGTGAAATATAATTATTAATAACAATTATACAGTCCGTAAAATTACATAACACCAGTCAAAATTTTATTCAAATCACTTGATCATTATATGGTACTTCATAAATTTCTACTTTCTATATTATAGACCCTAAACAAAGTTTAATAATGGTCCCTGTCCCCCCATCCGTATACCTACAGAACCCTAACCCAACTCGGCTATTAATGACTTCAACCACCTTCAAATGTTCCTCGTAGTAACATAAAAAATAAAACACGTACGGTGCTTAAACGTATTATTTTCTGTTTTTATATGCATAATCTTCTAATTAATTTCAATTTTGTATTTGGTCTTTATATCTCGTCACGTCTAACATCGTTTGACGGACAACCTAAATTACGTAAGGGAGTCGTTACTTAAACAACCCGTGGAGCTTCACGGTCCAAAGCACGGTCCAGGATCTCTATGTACTTAGCAGTTCTGGCTGTGTCAGGGATGGGAGTCCGGTGAACGTGAGATCACTCCTACGAGTGTGCATACACCCACTAATCTTCTCCTCACCCTCGGGGACCCTCCTATGGCTTCTGAACTCGCATTTTTGAGGCATCAGAGTCATCATTTACCTATCCGAAGACACGTTGAGACGACTCACGACGGGAGATCTCCACAGTGAGTCTTTTCGTGAAGAGTCGGGTCCAGTCTCCCTCGGTCGTTGAGACACTCCCAAAGGACCCCTTCCTCAGTGCCCGTTTTAAGTCTCTATACCAGGGAGTCGCCTCTGGTCATTTCCTCCCGAAGTCCACTCCACCGCAGGACGTTTCCCTTGGAGATCACACGAGGGAATCGAAGGATTTTTGTACAAATGGATTCGGAGTCTAATATGAGAGAGCTAACGAAGTCCTTACGTCCCGTTAAATCGAACCAGGCAAAAGTTCACACATTTCTTTGTTCATGTGTCTTTTAAGGTTGTGACGGTAAGGTCCACCAAAGTAAAGATATTTAGTTGTTGGTTGTAAGAAGGGACGCCAAGTCGGAACCCCAAGTTCCTACACAAGGCTCAGGGACCCACCCTACTCAAGTCGTGTCCTGCCACTTCTTCCCCCTCTGCTACTCTCGTAGGTCCGAAGGAGAACAGGTCGGGTCGGACTTCCTCCTCCCACACCCCGAGCTGACTGGTTTCTAGCAACCTTAAGACCCAAGAGACCCGGGTCTCGGACTAGGAGTGTTGGGGTAAGTAGAGGTAGTCAAAGTGTTCTTTGTCGACTGGTCGGTCGGGGAAGAGTGTTACTGATGGGTAGGCGGCGGAGAGCCCCAACAGAACTTGACCCACGAACTATTTAACAACGGGTGTGTGAGTGATAGACGTACCAGAGTGGGATACCCTAGTACAGTTAGGTATTATTTGATGAGGTTACTCAGTCAATCTTTAGGGGTTAAGAGTTTGAAAAGTGTTAGTTCTGGGAACAAATGTTATTTTTCAACTTACCTCCCTCCATTATATGTCATCTCCTGGGGTCACCGTCGGAGATTCCCTCAGTTACCGGGGTACCTATGGGGTACTATCCCCTATGGGGTTTTAGGATAGGACTAGAGTGTCCCTCTCTTTCCGAAAGGTCCATGTAATTTTGAGGTATTGATCTTGAAGGGTCAGGGAAGGGAGGTCACTATAAGGGGAGGGGGGTATAGTAATGGATTAGTGACTGTCTTCGCCCCTGTCCCATCTCCACTTAATTGGACGTTTTATCCGTCAATCAACGACGTTGGGTGCGAAAATAGAACCACCGAGATTAGATTTAGAGGTTTACCGGAACTAGTGACAGGAGACACGTGACCGGATTGAACCTTTAGGATGTCAGAGGTGTCACCCTTGGTCTGTGTCCGGTACGTTCAAGTCGTTACGATACCTTATTTCATTGTTTTTGAATAACGCAGAAAGACGAAAAGTCAAACTTCTTTTTAAATATCTTTTTGGTCTTCTGAACCTATTCAATTTTTTACCATTCGGGTCCTTGATTTAAGGAGACTACCCTCATAGGTCATCTTCAGAATTCAACTCCAAAGTTGTTGTGGTTGCACGACACACACACACCACCCTCACCTCAATCATCCCGCCCTCTTTATACCAATTTCCATTCTCCGTCCAGAGGGACTTTTACAGAACGTTGAGTGAGCCTTGATCCTTCCCGACCTTGAGTTCACAAACAATTTCCTCGGTCGGGGTCAGGGACACTTACAAGAGAGACACGAAGAGACGGAAAGACGTAGCACTCACTGGGGTGTCACGAGGGTGGATTCAAGTCCTTTTCCACTTCTAGACTCTTTTCTCCCCTCTTTGCCCGGGTCTTCAACGACACTCAGGCCCAAACCGTTTCATTGTAGGATCGTTATTACATCTGAGTCACTCGTCTCTTTCCCGTTTGAGAGAGTTTTGTACAGAATACACGAGGCTCTAAAAAGAGACCTTGAAGGTAATCTACCGCAGACCAACCGTGTGCACGACGTACGTCGGAGAAGGTCGAAGAAAGATTTTGTATGTACTTCTGTTTAGTCGGGTCTAAATGTTCCCTAGCGGGTATACGGACTTACCCTTTATTTTTCTATTTACTTTATTATCCTATCTTTCATTTTCCGTTTGGTTTACGGTAGGACGAATTCGGATGGTCCAGTAAAATCACAAAGTGAAATATAGAAACCAATAAAGTCGTTTGTAAACAAGTACAACTTTCCCACGTTGTATAGATTGTAAAGTGGGAAGAAAAAAAGAAAGTTTTCTACCCTCAAATCACAAGGTCGTTCACGGTTACCAACTTTAACTACCCTACTTCGACCACGTCTGGTCTCGGTAAGAGTTGATGTAACGGTGGTTTGTGTTGGAGATGCCCTTTCTGTACTTCCTCTCTCGGGACATGCCATCAAAAATCAAAATAGTAGTGTTGATTATCATTGTTGAATCCAGGAAGGGTCTGACTCGTCTAGTTCCGTTCCGTAGTACTGGTTGTCCTACCATATTCGGAACACCCCGTAGTGACTCAGGTCATGTCGTTTCTGGATACTCATACTCCCTTCTTATTTATTTGAACTTCACTTTAGTCGACGGATACCTTCTCCTGTGGTAGGTACCTATATCGTGTCACTGTACCGACCAGACACTTCACTTCTCCTACCATCTTGGTTCTGAGGTCCCCAAGTCCGAACAAACTTGACCTGTGGGTGGTTGTCGGTCTCTGTTTCCTGTTTCGTAGACTCACAGATCTTCTATTTCGAATCTTTCCCGTCCTAGATTTCTTCAACCAAGAACTTAAGATTTTTAAGATTCTTACTACTGGTCCTTGAGTAATCGGGAAATATACCTGACCGGTGATCTATTCCTAATCGTCTCCAACTCGAGTTATACCATTCCAGTGTAGTTCGTAAAGTTATATCAAAATCAGTCGATCTAAAAAGTCATGTTGATATAGGACCCCCACTCCCCATAAGAGAGACAACACTACCCTGATGTACGACGACGACGACGACGCAGCCAAGTCAGCACAGGTTGAGACACGCTGGGGTATCTGCCGTCGGGTGGTCCGAGGGGGCAGGGACCCTAAGAGGTCCGTTCTTGTGACCTCACCCAACGGTAAAGGAAGAGGCTACTTATTTTGACTTTTCACTTTCACTTCAACGAGTCAACACAGGTTGAGAAACGCTGGGGTACCTGACGTCGGATGATCCGAGGAGGCAGGTACCCTAAAAGGTTCGTTCTTATGACCTCACCCAACGGTAACGGAAGAGGCCCCTGATGTACTAACTTTAATTTTAGAATATTCCTTGAAGGGTCCACCACGATTGTAATTTTTGAACGATCGTTACGTCCTCTGTATTCTTTGGACCCAAACTAGGGATCCAGTCCTTCTAGGGGACCTCCTCCCGTACCTTGGGTACGATCATAAGAACGGACCTCTTATTAGGGTACCTGTCTCCTCGGACCAACCGATATCAGGTGTCTCAGTGTTTCTCAGTCAGTATAGACTTCGTTGAATCGTGAGTTCCTTGATGACGTCAATGAGATTTTCAGTTTGTATCTCAATGGTATACTGAGTCGTTAAGGAAAGTTCTCCTAATTTTTGTGGGGGTGTGATTTTAAATATGAGTCTTAAAGTATCGTCACAACAAGTATTAGTTATTAACCTTAGTTGTTTTTACAGGTAATTGACTACTTATGTTCTTGTTTTCAACCATGTAGGTATGTCATCCTATAATAAACCTGTACTTTTTCCTACTTTCCATGTTAGAACTCTTTAAGTTTGTTTTGGTCTCAGAACGTTATCATACACCTCTGACAATACCTTGGTCCAAGATACCCTTTACTGACCTCTTTCACGACCACAACCCTCAGATTTACCTGGACCACAAGATTGTCCTACTCTCTCCTTTTCCCTACACTGACCCTGACTCCACGTCCTGAGACAGACCTGTACTGACTCCACCATGATTACGTAGTGTGGTTGGTACGAGTCTGGTGCAGTACCGTCTCTACCGTGTGGGTCCACACCAGGGTCACCAATGGACACGACTAAGGTGGGCTAAGAGAGTACGGACACTGATACCTACCCGGTGACTATACGAGACAGGGATATAAACCAGTACACATATTGTTTTTCTAATGTGTATACAAATGGAACTACCGAACAAGATCTTCCGATTTTAATTAAAATTTTTTGTTTCGATTTAGTGACCACATCTTTTTACGTGGGTTACCTCCTCTTAATGAAACGATGGAGAGTTACAGAGTAAGAATCGGTAAGGTTTTGGATTCCGTCTCTGTAAACTGTTAAACCAGTGAAATAGAAAAGTCCTAACTATACATAAGTCTCCCACACCGTCTAAACCCACTTTACTAGTACGTAAACGGTGACACGGGTGGACGACTTTTTCTCCGGTTCGACTGGGATTAGGCTCTTTTCTGTTGTTTGGCAATAGAGGGACGTAAACTTTTACATTCACCTGAGAAGTCGTAAAGACCGTCACTCCAGTCTCCTACTTCTTTTTATCACGGACCGAACCGGTCCCGTAATTGGAAGTGGAGACACTTGGAAAGATTTATGATTACATCATGAGACTCAGAGTCCCGTGAAATATCTTTAACTTACACATCTTCTTAACGTGATCAAAATGGGTTCAATATTAAAAAGTCGGTTTAAAGATAAATGAGTTTGGGTTAGACCTTAAGAGACGAGTTACTTAAAGTACCAATATGAATCTCGCACCCGATACCTTCGAGACTCTCTGTGTGGCCTCGGACCTCATCTACCTAGGAGTCTTGTGCCACGTCCCCGGAACTAAGTTCTTCTCGTACTACAGTCGTTATGTAGTCTTTTATAAGACCACAGGACACATCCCTCTGTACTCTGGTCGCCGGGCAGTCCTCTTACACCATCACAAAACCCCTACTAACTGTACATAGATCTATCTATACCCCCGTCACCCTACCTCTCTTTCTCTGTCTCCTTTTTAACAAGTCCTTTTTCATTAGATCTATAAAACCCTGTACTGAGAGTCTGAAAACTTCTTTCACTTTATTTTAGTCACTTCATCACAAGGTAGTAATACGGAGCACACATAAAATCAAAAAAGACAAACTTGCAAAGTACTAGTTTTGATGTACTTTAGCCCGAGTTGAATTTCGTACTTGGTGGGTGGGGGAGTCTTTTTTTCTAACATTCCGGTCCTTTACTCTCGTTTTCTCTACTCTTCCTTGTGTCTCAGACGTAATCAAACGAGTCCCACCATCTTCCGACAGTACTTCTACCTCTGTGACGGGTTCCTACTCCCTCTCTTCCTGTCTCTCTCTAACTACTTCCCAGTGCAACGCCTCAAGTCCCGACGTGTGAACTCCCACACGTCAGGTGTTTTTGTGCCACGTCTGCCACGATTCCGGAACCGGGGCACCTTCTTCTTCATTCCGTCGGTGTCGCTCCTCCCTTGTCCTTTTCCTTTACCACCAGACGGAAGGTGACCCCTACTCCTCCCTTGTCGTTCTTGGACGGACCGGGCAGGGACTCAACCTCCCTCGTCTTTCAGACTCCAAGGGTGGGCGGGTCGCTCCCCGTCTCCCCCTGCACCCCGACCCACTCCCCGTCCCCTCCCCGTCCCCAGGTCGGACGGTCCTGGACGTAGGGACTAGACTGGGGAGGTAAGGGGTCCACGACTTCTCGGTGCCTGTTCTGATGGACCACCCGTTGTTCGACTCGTCCCGACTGTAGGTGGACCAACTTGAAGAGATGATACACCTTCTCGACCTGGGGTCGGAAAACCGGTTGAAGGGAGACGACTTCCACTCGAGAGGGTGCCGGGACCCCCGGTCGGTGTGTGGGTGAGCCGTAGACGAGAGACCTGGGACCCTGACCCCACGATCCCAGGGGTAGGGACAGGTCTGGAGCGACGGGGGGTCAGAGGAGTCAAGTGAGGTTCCGGGACCAGACCTCTCACCTTTCTTAGACAGTTCGGTTCTTGTAGCCTCCACCTGAGACGGGGTGCCTTTTGCGGGGTGGAAAATGGTCCTCCGTCTGGGTCCCGACCTAGAGAGAACCGGGGAGAAGGTGAAGTCGGAGACAGGAGTAAAGGAGAAGAGAGGGGAGACAGGGTGCACACAGGGAGAAAGGGACTCAGACAGACTTACCCAAAGGGTGGTAGAGTGAAGAAGGGGAGTCAAGGACTAGGAAGAGAGTGTGCAACTAAAGAGAGAGGGGCAAAGAGAGAGACTCCTGTCTAACGGAGGCTGACTGGAGTGTGTGCTGGAAAGTACAAAAGACAGAAGCCAAGGTCGGGGCACAGGATCGAGAAGAACAGAACTGTAGACCTCGGAATTAGACACGACTATAGACTGTGTGAGGGGAAACAATGTGACGTGAGCTCCCACTTGGGAAGTCCTAACCACACATCCTTCTAGCCCTTCGGCTTACCTCACAATGTGATTCTGGAGAGACCCCTCTTGTGAAGGCCCGACAGGCGAAGGACAGAGTACCCGGAGGAGGACCACGACTGCCTACCCGGAGCCGACCGGGAACAGATCCTCCCAGAGTCTCAGTGAAGACCGGACGCGGTCACTGTCCCGACGAGAAATCGACGTAAGATTCGACTCGAGAGTACGTAACGTCCGGGATTTTCGGTCTCAGTCGTTAAAGGGCCGGCACTTCTTCAAAGACGTCGGGCCGTCGGTCTCCTTCGGAGGGTGCCTGCTCTTTTTTTATCTTCTTCGGTCCTTCCGAAAGTTCAAAATTATTTCGACCGCCGACCGCCCCGACAGACCCTGTTTAAACTTTAAAAGATTGTTACTTTGTTATTTCGAGGACACTCGTCTAAATGAAGGTTACACAAGAAAAAGTGATACTAGAGGAAGAGCGGAAATTCCAAACCTTAATTTTCTGTTTATTCTTGTTCTTTGTTTAATATATAAGGGAATTATAAAACGTTCCTAGTAGGATATTGTAGACAGTGTATCGGATAGTTTCTCTTTTCACATTGTCAAATATAGACTGTCAGTCCAAAAGAGTCCTTTCTCGATGGAAAGACCCCAGTACCGTCTTTCTGTAAAACAAATTAAGAAACTCTCTATTAAAGGTAGACTATTATTTTTACAGAAACGAATACGTAAAAAATTGTTGAGAAAACAGATGACACCCGGGAGGTCACAAGACCCTCCACCCCTTTATTACTCTTGGGTCACCTGGGTTTGAGACACGAGTCCCCTGGGACGACACCGGCTACCAGTAGTGTCGAGACGACGTTCTCCGAGACACCCCGAGACGTGTTCCCGGAGTGGGCGTAAACTGTTCCAGGGGTTCTAGTCTGGAGATACTGTGTCCACTGCACACACTTAAACTACACTTACTTATATATACTGCAGTAAAGGGGACCGGAGAGTACCTCGGTCCCTCGGACCTAACCGAGACCAGTGTACACCCCGGACGTCACTTGTGAGGGGTCCTTTGGACTGGAAGTCTCAGAGCCCAAGAGAAGAAGGACCTCACTCGACGGACGGTCCACTTCCACGCCCCGGTCTCGACTGTCGGTGTGCCCCAGGGACTGACGGGAAGGGAGGGACACCAGACAAGAGATGACTGTAGTTTTATAAAAAGATTTTACGTTCTGACTCTTAGTGGTGGGACAAAATGGAGGGGGTCACTGAGGGCGACGGATGCCCCACGGGAGGAGGGAAGGGAGGAGTGGAGGACTCACGGTCAGGGTAGTGTGTTCTGTACACCCCCGGCGGAGGAAGAACGGACCCGTGGAAACAAGGTAGGGTCCGGTCGAGGTGGGGTCACCGGTTTGACTCGAGACACGAGGGACCCCTCTGGACCTGCGTGGAGAAACGAAGGGGGTCTCGGGTCATTTGGGGGACTTCCGGTGACCGAAGGGAGTCGTAGACACTCAAGGACTACCCCCGGGTCGGGACACATTAGGGTCCCGAGGTGGTACTTAGCAACATGGAGGTGTGTGTGGAGGTACCGGGTCCCCAGACCCGACACCCTTACGGAGTGTCAGGGGTGGGTGAGAGTAGACGGACTGTCGAGATAAGTAAGTCGATTCAGAAGTTCTGGTTCTGCAAGTATAGTGAAGTTACGATACCTGTCTGGAACGAGACTAGGATTACATTTATTTGGTTGACGTGTATTCAGAAATACTCTGTAACCCTTTTAATCTTACGACTTGTAAATTACTTTACTTACTTGAAATTCATATTTTCTATATTTAATACTTTGAAATTACACTATCTTATCACACTAATACAAATTTTTTTCTCAGGAATGGAGAATCTCCATTTAAATTATTAGCACCCTACCTACGGCAGTATGCGACACATCCTAAACGACGTGTCATTAGGACACGAGACCCCTTCATTTGTCCAGACACACAACCAAAAGATGTCGACGTAGTTGAATGATGTTAACCCCCCGAATTTTGTTGTACTACTTAAGAGAGTGTGAAAACCTCCGGACTTCGGTTTCAATTCCATGACGTAACGGAGACCTGTGAGAACCCTCTTCAGAAGGGACGGAGAAGACCTATCCCTCGGGACCGTACGCCGCTAAGTGCCCCAGCGTTTCTCAGCCTGTACTGACTCGTTGACTTGACTTGACTTGAAAGGTACTGGGTACCGGTGTAGTGAAGGTAGAGACGAAGGTAGAAGTGTTGTGGGTATACACACACAGACACATAAAAGAGAAGACGACATTCGTGCGAACAACAACCCAAACCCGGATAGATATATTAGGTCCTATCAGAGTGGAGTCCAAGGGATTAACGTAGATGTTTCTGAGAAAGAGGTTTGAGGCAGGGTAGGTCTCCAAAGTCCATAAATCTGCACCTGTAAAAAAAAGAAAACCTCTGGTGGTAGCACCGAGTCTAACATCTCTTAAGTGGACACTAAAAGACGTCCTGTAGGTCAAAGTCAGGGACCCAGTCCTTCTAGGGGACCTCAAACCTTACCGTTGGGTGAGGTCATAAAAACGGAACTTTTGGGGTCCCTGTCTTCTCGGACTTTCCATGTCAGGTATCCCATCGTTTCTCGGCCTGTGCTGATTCGTACTTGGGTACAGTATGTTACAAAGCCTGCATGAATGTACTTTTTTAATGAATAATTCACAGACTTCAAGTATAGATTAACCCACAGGATATAAATAGACGGTGAGTCCCACTTCTCATACCGTCTCCAGGTACATTCGGAAGTACTGGTGTCGGGGAACCACAGGGGTGTCATCTAAAATAGTAGACGAAATCACGGGTAAAGGTTAAGTACTTTCTGTTAAGTTCTGTTCAATCAAAAGAGGTTTCCGGTAGGAAGTAACTGACCGTTCTCCTATGTTAGTTGAACTTTATCACACAAATTAGAAATTAACACCTAGAACTTTTCTTCAATAACTGTTCCACATAGGACTATTCTCCTGTTAAACGGAAAAAGAAAAAATTAGATCACATCTTGGTCCCCGGGACTTATGGTACCCTCACCGAAAAGGAATTGTCCTGAGACGGGGAAGGTCTCTCCTCCTCAGTCGGGCAGTTGACATTGTTCTGGAATATTTGTGTACACTTGAACCGTGACTCCACGACTCGGATCACCCTCTGTCTGAAAACATTCCATTTATAACTAAAACGTACAGACATATTATAAAGGAATCGTGTTCTTTTTGACAAAGTGCGAGTATACACGGAAGAACGACGTCAACCCCCTTTAAGTTCAACAAATCAGTTAACGACAACCTATGTCTTTGCATTTTCACTTCTTACATCTTTTGATTCGTACTCTTAAGTCTAGACTCTTTTTAATTACTATACTCCCCCTTTCTCCTACCGTCGTAAAATCTGCTAGTCTCTCACACTGGTCATGCTCTCCCCTCTCATCCACAAATACGATTTCAACGGACGAGGCATCTGTGTCAGTTGTGTGTCGTCCATACTTAACGTTACGCCATTATGATACACCTGAACCTTTGAGTTTTAATTCTAAATTGAGATTAACCTTATTGATTCACTGACGGTCGTTTTGACCTAAAATTGAGTCAGAAACGACACTGATCGGTCGACCGTTCTGGGGGAGACAGACAGAACCTCGAGTTCGTTGAGTACTCTTTGGATCTTTAACCGACCTTGTCCCAAATAGTTGGAATCGGGATAGCTGTAAAGTTCGACCCATTAAGAAACAACGCCCCTGGACAGGACATATTGAAGAAAAAAATTCAATTTTTATAAACGATCATTTTATTTAAAATTTTTATAAACGATATCTTTACATGTAACTTAATCCGAATTCCTTACATGAACTGTTGTCACAATTGTATATATAACTATAAAGAAGTTTAAACGTTTGAACTACGGAGAGTCTATGAACGTCACTATCAGACAAATTTTCAAAATTCTCTTTGACAGTGAAGTAGTTATACCTACTGTGTTACTTCTAATTATTAGAGTGAAAGGGAAAGTGAGACATGAACATCTTTCTTGTGTCCGACACCCTCTCCAAGGAAGGAGTACAGCACTGGTGGACCTTTCATCTGATCTTTTATTTGCACTGATGTCGTCTTAATTTAGGCCATCTGTCTCCTCGGATCACCCGATGTCAGGCACCCCAGCGTTTCTCAGCCTGTGTTGACTCGTTGAAGTGAAGTGAAGTTTTTTATGGAATAGGATCTTCTAATGTATCAAATCATCGGTCGACGTAGTTAGTATCTACAAAGGTTGATTTATAGGTTATTTACACGGACAATTCTATTGTCCCGACATCGTGCTTAACTCTTTCGTCGCTGCTGTATATATACGATAGTGCACATTTTACCCATTCTCACCCTTCGACGATGTGTCCTTCGGGTCGGACCGTGAGACTGGTGGATTTCCCCACCCTACCCCCACCCCTCCCTCCGAGTCCTCCCTCCCCGATATATATGTAGTCAAGTCAAGTCAAGTCAACTAGTCAGGACAGAATGAGAAGCGCTGGGGTATTTAACGTCGTGTGGTCCGGAGGGACAGGTAGTGGTTGAGGACCTCAAGTGAGTCTGAGTACAGATAGCTCAGTCACTACGGTAGGTCGGTACAGTAGGAACCAGCAGGGGAAAAGGAGGACGGGGGTTAGGGAGGGTCGTAGTTTCAGAAAAGGTTACTCAGTTGAGAAGTGTATTCCACCGGTTTCATGACCTCAAAGTCAAAATCGTAGTAAGGAAGGTTTCTTTAGGGTCCCAACTAGAGGAAGTCTTACCTGACCAACCTAGAGGAACGTCAGGTTCCCTGAGAGTTCTCAGAAGAGGTCTTGCCCGACATCAAATCACTTTATCCTTTCGACGTTTTGTGACACCTCACAAGGGCACATTTATTTTTCTCCTTTTTTTTCAAAGAGTTCAGCGGTGACGTGCTGCAACCCGGCCGTGGCCCCGCCCCCAGACGTGAGAGGGCTCGCCGCCGGCGCGCGACCTGAAATAACACGGCGTTGCTCGGGGGACAGGGGTAACAAACACAAAAAAAGTTTTATACCGTTTCCAAGTCCACTTGTTACATCACCACGACCTATTGTGAAGAGGGAAGATGTTGGGTAAGGTCAAGCTCTAGTGGAAGCTCACGTAGTTCCTGGACAGACTTCTGGACCTTACCTTTTAATAGATACACCCGCGACGTCTTTCACTTCTTATGCTAGTTCAAAATCTGAGACAAAATCACCCGGGACAAGGACGTCCTTCCGTATACAAACATAAAGTCCGACTACGTGGATTGGGCCCTGAGTAGGGTCTACGTCTACGGCATCCACATTGTCAACACGATTAATGCACGTGGATAGCTCCAGTTCTCAAATAATCTCAACCAACAATACATTTATTACTTATATGACTCTGTCTTAATTCCCTTTTAGGCGGTCATTTTGGTCTGAAAAGATTCGAAGTTTCCTTATAAAACCGTAGGTTAGGGTCTCAGTGTTCTAAGGCGTAATTAACCCTTCTATTGTGTCTTTTTAACCTTCTACGTCTTTCGTCATTAGGTTTAGATGTCAGTGAAGAAAGCTGTCTACGTAGTGGAAGTCGTAGTTTCCCTACCAGGTGGAGTCTTTTGAGTGATTTACAGTACAATCTTAGGGTGTACCTGACGTACACTGGTGGACGGTAGGGAAATCATGTTTAATTCGATATTTTTGTGTGTCTTGATAAAGGGACTTTAAGGCATTCATGTATCAGTTCTACGTTACANTATTGTGTCTTTTTGACCTTCTACGTCTCTCGTCATTAGGTTTAGATGTCAGTGAAGAAAACTGTCTACGTAATGGAAGTCGTAGTTTCCCTACCAGGTGTAGTCTTTTGAGTGATTTACAGTACAATCTTAGGGTGTACCTGACGTACACTGGTGGACGGTAGGGAAATCATATTTAATTCGATATTTTTGTGTGTCTTGATAAAGGGACTTTAAGGCATTCATGTATCAGTTCTACGTTACACTTCTTAAACAAATTTTTTGTAGGACATCTTTCAAATATTCTTTTGGTCATAAACTCGTTTAACACCTTATATTTATGTTAATAAAAATTCAATTTTTTTTTTTTCTCAGAAGAGGTTGTGGTGTCAAGTTTTCGTAGTTAAGAAGCCACGAGTCGGAAGAAGTGTCAGGTTGAGAGTGTAGGTATGTACTGGTGACCTTTTCGGTATCGGAACTGATCTACCTGGAATCAGTCGTTTCATTACAGAGACGAAAACTTATACGACAGATCCAACGAGTATTGAAAAGAAGGTTCCTCATTCACGCAGAAAATTAAAGTACCGATGTCAGTAGTAGACGTCACTAAAACCTCGGGGGGTTTTATTTCAGACTGTGACAAAGGTGACAAAGGGGTAGATAAAGGGTACCTCACTACCCTGGCCTACGGTACTAGAAGCAAAAGACTTACAACTCGAAATTCGGTTGAAAAAGTGAGAGGAGAAAGTGAAAGTAGTTCTCGGAAAAATCAAGAAGAAGTGAAAGACGGTATTCCCACTACAGTAGACGTATAGACTTCAATAACTATAAAGACGATCGTTAGAACTAAGGTCGAATACAAAGAAAGTCAGGTCGTAAAGAGCACAACATGAGACGTATTTTCAATTTATTCGTCCCACTGATATATATATATATATATATTAACACTGACTAAGGTCAATAACATGTCGTCTTTAGTTGTGTTATAACACTTCGTTAATAGAAGGTTAATTTTTAAAAAAATAAAATTTAAATTTTTCTGACGTCCTAACTACCTTTTTCGACCTATCTCACGTCTGACTCCTCATTACTCGGTAGTCTGCGTGTACCCTCCGTCGAGGTGGTGGGGTTGTAGTCTCTGTGGAGACCAGAGAGGGGTTAATACACCGTGGGAAGGTGGATCAAAATTGTTGGTTGTTACAGGAGTCTGTAACGGTTTACAGGAGACCCGACCCCCTCGTTTTAGTCGGGGTCAATTCTTAGTGACCAAGTATACTGAAAAGTCTGAGGATTTGTGTCCTTCAGACCTACACTTGTGATCTATTATGCCCTCGTCTCTTAATCGAAGGTTCTCATTTCTTTAAGTGGACTGACCTTCCATGTTCAGTAAGCTTAGTCCTACGTCTCGTTTGTTACGAGACAATGGTCATAATGATAATCCCCATTTAGTTTTCGGACTCCGTCCTCTCCAAGTCACTCTAGGACACTTCCAGGATCTCAACGAGGGCCGTACCGTTAAGTGTCCCCTTTATACCATGGATTCGGACTTTTCTCTTCTATGACTCTGACGCATCTCTTCTTCACAACATCGGTACGTAAGTCCTTTTCCTGAGTGAGTCTTCCTGTCACGTCTATCGCCTCACGACAAATAATGTGGTCGTCCGGGTTCCGTCTAGAGGAGAATCGGTTCCTGGGACCGGTCATAAACACTTTTGGAATATATGGGATTCGCATACACAGATTTGGGTGGAGGGGTTAAAGGGACTTTGATTAGACTTGTTTCCTTTTTCTTTTTATGTTAGTATCAGTTGGGCTCTAAGTATACGGAATTTGGATCCATCAATTGTCACCTGTTAATAGTTATCCGAACACCAGTAAGGGGTCATTTATATTATCTTACATACTACGATAAACCAATGTGTCTATATCCACTACCTCTCGGGGCCCCGAGAAGGAAGATCCCCGGACCAAAAGGTCAACCACACAGCAAAAGTATCTATGACCCGTATATCGAGTTTCAGGTGTCAGACCGGGTTCTACCTCAGAACGAAAGTTCTATCTCGGACAAGACAAAGGAGGAAGTCTTCATGACACGTTCTACGATGTCTCTCGTTACGAAGCTACCCCTACTCCAAACTGGGGTATTCTCAGTGACCGAACCTCCGACTCTACGATACCGCGACCCCGGTTGGTCCCGTCCGTCCGTCGTGGGAGACGAAAGAGTCGGACGTCGGAGACGGGAACAAGAGTGAACGAAGCGACTCTCTTAGTACCAGGAACCGTACCTTGGTTAAGTTCACTTCAGTAACGTCCCGAGAAACACACGACAGTCAACAGTTGTTTGGACAAAAAGTCTGATCTAAAATTGGGGAGGTCCCGTCCCTGGTGTAGTCTAAGGAGAACGTAAGGGGTGGTCGGTAGTAAAGAATCACGTCGGTTGACGAGTTACTCACAATCAACTCCTCCAGACTTCCTTTGAACAACTCTTCCTTTAGGCACCTGTCCAGTTGGTCTTTCTTCTACGACTTCTTTCTAGTCACTTCGCTGTCCTCCCACCTGTCTTCCCATGACTCACCCTCGGGGACCTGAGGACGATATCTTTCCCCACCCGAAGGGTAACGGTACCGACCTTGGGTAAGTTTCCCCGACCCATCCCCCCGTCTTCTAAGGTCTCTCAGGTCTAGTCCCTCACTCACCCTCCCGTTTCCGGACCCCCTTACCTTCCGTCCCACGTACCAAGTCCCCGTCTTGGTCCCCAGATGAAGTCAGAACCCTAAAGTTTTCCGACACGGTCTGAAGCGACTTGGAATCGGTTTTTGAAGGACATTAGGTCCAATTGATCAGTCACTCGTAGTGACTATGAAGTGTGTTCTGTTTATTTTTCTCTTGGTCATATAGTTCATCAACTGTCTTAGACCTATATATATTTTAGGACAAGGATGATCTCGATATCCCTGACTTAACTGAATCGTGTCGTCTCGTATCGTACTCTCGACCTTCAGTTCTCCCTCTATCGTCTATCTGTCTGTGTGTCTGTCTTCGGAGTGCACGAGGGGTCACACGAGTGAGTGGGTAGAGGGTCCTTGACCCTCGTCCTGCCTTCGACCTAAACGACGAGGGACAATACTTCAAAAATACGGAATAGATTAAATTAAAGGAGTTGTCGGGAGTGAACATCTGTACCGACATAAAGTTTTCTCTTGTGACTCCATGTCTCTAATTTGTTGAGCGGACCCAAATAAATAGAAAATTCCTTTCCTCAACCCGAAACAGAGATTCGGAGGAAAGAGAGACGATTCTTTGTGACAATAATCCTCGGGGGAGGGTAGATGAGGGACTCTATGTCGAGGAAATCAAGTGTGACCTTAAAAGGGTTCTCGGTAAGAAAAAGTCTCTTATATTCGGATGGAGGAATACTTCAAGTTTATATCAATATGATCACGAGTCCTATGAGTATCATTCAAAAATTCCAGACCCCATTTCATTCCATGCAAAAATAGGTAAAAATTGAGTATAGTTCGGGGATTCTTAGTCGATTGTCTTAATTACAAAGGAAGAGAGGATAAATTGATAATTAACGGATTGCCTAAGACTTATCCCTTGTTTGATTATAACTCCCAGAGTCTCTGGTCGTCTCTCCCCCGCATTCGTAATGTACCAACCCCCCTTCGGGGTCTGGTTTTCAGCCTTCTACAGAAGTTTCCTGGGGTCACGAGTGTTTTGCTCACTCGATTCTCTCGTCGAAGTCGACAAACTTGATCTCAAAGGAGGAGGACTGTTATTCTATGATCTTCGGCAAAGGCCCCAACAGTACTCCCATCTGTGTGAACGATCTATAACTCACACTTAGCCCTTGTGTGCACACACTGCTTACCGTTCAATGACTTGGAGAGATCAAGAGCAAAAGACCCCCGGTCTTTCAAATATAGTGAAAACGGGGTCGGAAGTTTTCCACTTCTTTCAATGAATATTCTTTCTACTCTATTTTATAATACGTTCAATTTTGAAGTAAAGGGAAACATTGTACTAGGAACCAGTGGCCTATTCCCTCGAATCACATTCCCCTGGACACTGGAGGTGAAGTGTCCCTGTGGGAAGAGTCTTAAGACGACTTAGTGTCGAGGAGGTAAGGGGTACTATTCTTTTCATGCTATATGTGTTAGAGGTTGAACTTCTGACTACTCAATTCATACAAAGGTTCCCTAGAAAATGAAAGATTTTCAATCTCGTGACTAAGAATGTAATTTTTATACTTATAACTTTATTTTTTATTTATTTGGTTTTGATTTATTTTAAAAATTTTACACGTATAACTTTTGTAAAACAATACATTTTAAGTTCAATAAGTATGAAATAGTCGATTTCTCTTCATAAAAAAGCAGGACTTGTCAGTTGTTTTACAACGTTTTTCTAGAATTACGAAAGTTTGTCTCGACCCTAAACCTATCTTTCACGTCGACAAAGGAGGATATAAGACCGAAACCCTAAAGACGAAAATGATTCAGGACATACAAAGGTAAGTGAAGGTACTCTCTTGTTAACCCAACCAGTATTACAAACGAACTCAAAAGGATATTGTCGAATGTCCTTTTGGGTTTCCTTGAAAAACCCAAAAAGACTCGTTGTCATTTCGTTTAGACTCAGGATTAAAGTCGAAAACTCGTTTACTTCGTATGATCCTATCCTCGACTTGTACCTGAGACGGAGGGGAAGGAGGAGGAGGACAGACACTTCAGGAGACCGAGATTCAAGGGAGGAAGGGTCCGAGGGTCCTGGACGTGTACACACCCAAGGGTGGGACGGGACCAAAATTAGGTACCACACCTAAGGGTACTTACAATAAATTCGAGACTCCAGGTAAAGTAATTGACTTTTTACCTCTATGATTGATAAGGTACCCTAAGAACACTCCTAATTTCTATCTTACGTAAGTCTCACCAGTCGTAACCCCGTCCTGATAATCCTTCAAACGTTATTTATGATCAAGAGATTAGGAAGGGGAGGGGCTGTGGTTGGGTACGTAGGTATGGGGTCTGAGTGGAGAATCGGACGGTTCTTTTGTCTAAAATGGGTCACCTCCGACCTGTTACCAAACCACCTTAAAGGATGTCGACCGATAACCCTCACCCTTAGACCCGATTCCTTCTGTAAGGTCCCTGAGAAGGTTGACAGTACTCTTTCCGGTTAAGAAGTCGTAACAACCATGACGAGTCGGTACATAGTATTACCGCAATCGAAGATACAAAAATAAGAAACAAGTAAAGAAGTAAGTAAGCAAGTGAACAACCAAGTAATTCCCAATCTCCTTGATCCTCTGACGGTAGTACCGTCCCTTCGGGTAAAAAGTAATAGAGTTACCTGTACCGTCTTACCTCACGCAAGCCACTGAAGACCGACGTCGACCTCACCTCCATCCAAACTAGAAGTCAACCTAGATTTAACTGGTACGTACGGATCAGAGAGCCTCTTCCTTTATCGTTGGGTGAGGTCATGAGAACGGACCTTTTAGGGTACCTGACTCCTCGGACCACCCGATGTCAGGTACTCCAACGTTTCTCAGCCTGGACTGGCTCGCTTAAGTGAAGTGAGTGAAGTATGAAATAGTGACCTCTTCCTTTGCAGTTCGGTGAGGTCACAAGAACGAACCTCTTAGGGCACCTGTCTCCTCGAACCACCCGGTACCAAGTACCCCAGAGTCTCTCAACCTGTGTTGACTTCACTGATTCGAACGGATCAGAGAGTCAGCACAGGTTAAGAAACGTTAGGATATCCGGTATCGGACGGTCCGAGGGGACAGGTACCCTAAGGTCCGTTCCTGTGACCTCACCCAACGGTAAAGGATGAGGTCCTTTTAACTGACATAGTTTGATAAAAGAGTGTCTCCTTTAAAAGGAATAATTTACTAGACGATTCTTAAAATGTAATTTTTGTAAATAATCCATTTGTCTAAAAATAACTGTAAAGAAGAAGAGTTCCTGTTATTTGTTATTTTTATAGAATGTGACAACCACCCTTACGTTTGATCATATCGGTGATACCTCTTGTCACACCTCTAAGGAATTTTTTGACGTTTATCTTGACGGAATACTGGGTCGTTAGGGTGACAACCCGTATGTGTGACTCCTTTGGTCTTAACTTTCTCTGTACACATGGGGTTACAAGTAGCGTCGTGACAAATATTATCGGTCCTGTACCTTCGTTGGATCTACAGGTAGTCGTCTACTTACCTATTCTTTCGACACCATGTATATATGTTACCTGATAATGAGTCGGTAATTTTTCTTATGTAAACTTAGTCAAGATTACTCCACCTACTTTGACCTCGGCTAATATGTCTCACTTCATTCGGTCTTTCTTTTTGTGGTTATGTCACATAATTGCGTATATATACCTTAAATCTTTCTACCATTACTACTGGGACATACGCTCTGTCGTTTTCTCTGTGTCTACATATCTTGTCTGAAAATCTGAGACACCCTCTCCCTCTCCCACCCTACTAAACCCTCTGACCGTAACTTTGTATATATGATAGTACATTCTTTGCTTAGCGGTCAGATACAAGTTATGTCCTATATCCTACGAACCCCGACCACGTGACTCTACTGGGTCTCTCTACTATACTCCTCCCACCACCCTTCCCCCAAGTCCTAAATCTTGAGTACATGTGGGCACCGTCTAAGTACAGTTACATACCGTTTTGGTTATGTCATAAGATTTCAATTTTTTATTATTATTAATTTTTTATTTTATGTTTTTTTTTAAACAAACAAATAAACAAAAACCGAGACTCCGAACGTCCTAAAATTAAGAGACTGGTCTCTAGTTTTCGTCCGGGTGTTGTCACTTTCTTTCGGGCACGGAATTGGTGACTTAACAGTCTTTTAAAGGACTTAAAACTAAAAATCTTGACCTTTAATAAATAATGTAAGTACATTGTTAATCTTTGCACTTATAATTTATAGTTAACTATCATTCATTAATAACAATTATACAGTAAAATTATATAACACCAATCAAAATTTTATTCAAATTACTAGATCATTATATGGTACGTTATAAATTTCTACTTTACATATTGTAGACCCTAAACAAAGTTTAATAATGGTCCCTGACCCCCATCCATATACCTACTGAACGCTAACCCAACACGACTATTAATAACTTCGACCAACTACCAATGTTCCTCTTAGTAACATAGAAAATAAAACACGCACGGTGTTTAAAGGTATCCTTTTCCTTTTTTATATGTATAATCTTTTCTTTTCATTAATTTCAATTTTGTATTTAGTCTTTATATCTCGTCACGACTAACATTGTTTGACGGACAACCTAAATTACGTAAGTGAGCCGTTACTTAAACAACCCGTGGAACTTCTTGGTCTCTAGTTTAAGGGTTGTAGACGACCTAGTAACTCTCTCGTTCTCTCAAGGTCTTTTTGTAGATAAAGACGAAATAACTGATACGGTTTCGGAAACTGACATACTTAGTGTTATTTGACACCTTTTAAGAAGTTCTCTACCCTTATGGTCTGGTGCTGGACGGAGAACTCTTTAGACATACGTCCAGTCCTTCGTCGTCAATCTTCACCTGTTGTCTGACCAAGGTTTATCCTTTTCCTCATGTAGTTCCAACATATAACAGTGGGACGAATAAATTGAATATACGTCTCATGTAGTACTCTTTGTGACCCGACCTTCTTCGTGTTCGACCTTAGTTCTAACGACCCTCTTTATAGTTAGTGGAGTCTATACGTCTACTGTGGTGGGAATACTGTCTTTCACTTCTCCTTGATTTCTAGTAGAACTACTTTCACTTTCTCCTCTTACTTTTTCAACCGAATTTCGAGTTGTAAGTCTTTTGTTTCTAGTGCCGTAGACCAGGGTAGTGAAGTACCGTTTATCTACCCCTTTGTTACCTTTGTCACCGACTGAAATAAAAAGACCCGAGGTTTTAGTGACGTCTACCACTAACGTCGGTACTTTAATTTTCTACGAATGAGGAACCTTCCTTTCGATACTGGTTGGATCTGTCGCATAATTTTTCGTCTCTGTAATAAAACGGTTGTTTCCAGGCAGATCAGTTCCGATACCAAAGAGGTCACCAGCACATACCTACACTCTCAACCTGACACTTCTTCCGACTCGTGGCTTCTTAACTACCAAAACTTGTCACCACAACCTCTTCTGAGAACTCTCAGGGAACCTGACGTTCCTCTAGGTTGGTCAGGTAGGATTTCCTCTAGTCAGAACCCACAAGTAACCTTCCTGACTATAACTTCGACTTTGAGGTTATGAAACCGGTGGACTACGCTTCTGGACTGAGTAACCTTTTCTGGGGCTACGACCCTTTCTAACTCCCGTCCTCCTCTTCCCCTGCTGTCTCCTACTCTACCAACTTACCGTAGTGACTGAGTTAGCTGTATTCAGACTCACTTGAGGTCCTCAACCACTACCTGTCCCTCCGGACCGCCCGACGCCAAGTACCCCAACGTCTCTCAACCTGTGCTGACTCACTGCTTGACTTGACGGTCCAAAGCATGGTCCAGGACCTCTATGTTCTTACCAGTTCTATCTGTGTCAGGGATGGGAGTCCGGCGAATACGAGATCACTCCTACGTCTGTGCATTTACCCACTAATTTTCTCCTGACCCTCGTGGATCCTCCTGTGACTTTTGGACTCACATTTTTGCGACATAAGAGTCATCATTTGCCTATCCAAAGGAACCCTGAGACAACTCACGACGGGAGATCTCCACAGTGAGTCTTTTCGTGAAGAGTCGGGTCCAGTCTCCCTCGGTCGTTGAGACACTCCCAAAGGACCCCTCCCTCAGCACCTGTTTTAAGTCTCTAGATCAGGGAATCACCTCTGGTGCCTCTTCCGTTACCGTTGGGTGAGGTCATGAGAACGGACCTTATAGGGTACCTGCCTCCTCGGACCATCCGACGTCAGGTACCCCAGCGATTCTCAGCCTGCACTGACTCGCTGAAGTGAAAGTGCGTAACCTCTTCCTTTACCGTTGGGTGAGGTCACAAGAACGGACCTCTTAGGGTCCCTGCCCCCTCGGACCACCCGACGCCAGATACCCCAGTGTGTCTCAGCCTGTGCTGACTTCGCTGAATCGTCGTCGTCGTCGGCGTCGCCTCTGGTCATTTCCTCCTGAAGTCCACTCCACTGCAGGACGTTTCCCTTGGAGATCACACAAGGGAATCGAAGGATTTTTGTACAAATGGATTCGGAGTCTAATATGAAAGAGTTAACGAAGTCCTTACGTCCCGTGTAATCGAACCAGGTAAAAGTTCACACATTTCTTTGTTCATGTGTCTTTTAAGGTTGTGACGGTAAGATCCAACAATTTAGATATTTAGTTGTTGGTTGTAAGAAGGGACGCCAAGTCGGAACCCCAAGTTCCTACACAAGTCCCAGGGACCCTCCCTACTCAAGTCGTGTCCTGCCACTTCTTCCCCCTCTGCTACTCTCGTAGGTCCGAAGGAGAACAGGTCGGGTCGGACTTCCTCCTCCCACACCCCGAGCTGACTGGTTTCTAACAACCTTAAGACCCAAGAGACCCGGGTCTCNNGGACGCCAAGTCGGAACCCCAAGTTCCTACACAAGTCCCAGGGACCCTCCCTACTCAAGTCGTGTCCTGCCACTTCTTCCCCCTCTGCTACTCTCGTAGGTCCGAAGGAGAACAGGTCGGGTCGGACTTCCTCCTCCCACACCCCGAGCTGACTGGTTTCTAGCAACCTTAAGACCCAAGAGACCCGGGTCTCGGACTAGGAGTGTTGGCGTAAGTAGAGGTAGTCAAAGTGTTCTTTGTCGACTGGTCGGTCGGGGAAGAGTGTTACTGATGGGTAGGCAGTGGAGAGCCCCAACAGAACTTGACCCACGAACTATTTAACAACGGGTGTGTGAGTGATAGACGTACCAGAGTGGGATACCCTAGTACAGTTAGGTATTATTTGATGAGGTTACTCAGTCAATCTTTAGGGGTTAAGAGTTTGAAACGTGGTAGTTCTGGGTTCAAATTTTATCTTTTAACTTTCCTCCCTCCATTATATGTCGTCTCCTGGGACCACCGTCGGAGAACCCCCAGTTACCGAGGTACCTGTGTGGTATGAGCCCCTGTGGGGTTTTAGGATAGGACTAGAGTGTCCCTCTCTTTCCGAAAGGTCCATGTAATTTTGAGGTATTGATCTTGAAGGGTCAGGGAAGGGAGGCCACTATAAGGGGAGGGGGGTATAGTAATGGATTAGTGACTGTCTCTACCCCTGTCCCATCTCCACTTAATTGGACGTTTTATCCGTCAATCCACGACGTTGGGTGCGAAAATAGAACCACCGAGATTAGATTTAGAGGTTTACCGGAACTAGTGACAGGAGACACGTGGCCGGATTGAACCTTTAGGATGTCACAGGTATCACCCGTGGTCTGTGTCCGGTACGTTCAAGTCGTTACGATACCTTATTTCATTGTTTTTGAATAGCGAAGAAAGACGAAAAGTCAAACTTCTCTTTAAATATTTTTTTTGGTCTTCTGAACCTATTCAATTTTTTACCATTCGGGTTCTTGATTTAAGGGGACTACCCTCATTGGTCATCTTCAGAATTCCACTCCAAAGTTGTGGTGGTTACAGTATACACACGTACCACCCTCACCCCAATTATTTCTCCCTCTTTATACCAATTTTCATTTTCCGACTCGAGGGACTTTTCCAGAACGTTGAGTGAACCCTGATCCTTCCCGGCCTTGAGTTCACCAACAATTTCCTCGGTCGGGGTTACGGACACTTACGAGAGAGACACGAGAGAGACGGAAAGACGTAACACTCACTGACATAGACAATCCTAGTATGTCGTGAGTGTGGATTCCAGTCCTTTTCCACAAGTAGACTCTCTTCTTTCCTCTTTGTCCAGGTCTTCAACGACACTCAGGTCCAAACCGTTTCATTGTAGGATCGTTATTACATCTGAGCCACTCGTCTCTTTCCCGTATGAGAGAGTTTTGTGCAGAGTACACAAGACTCTAAAAGAGACCTTACTGGTAATTTGTAGTTGACCAACCGTGTGAACGACTTCGGAGAAGGTCGAAGAAAGATTTTGTATGTACTTCTGTTTAGTCGGGTCTAAATGTTCCCTAGCGGGTATACAGACTTACCCTTTATTTTCCTATTTACTTTATTATCCTATCTTTCATTTTCCGTTTGGTTTACGGTAGGACGAATTCGGATGGTCCAGTAAAATCACAAAGTGAAACATAGAAGTCAATAAAGTCGTTTGTAAACAAGTAGAATTTTCCCACGTTGTATAGGTTGTAAAGTGGGAAGAAAAAAAGAAAGTTTTCTACCCTCAAACTACAAGGTCGTTCACGGTTACCAACTTTAACTACCCTACTTCGACCACGTCTGGTCTCGGTAAGAGTTGATGTAACGGTGGTTTGTGTTGGAGATGCCCTTTCTGTACTTCCTCTCTCGGGACATACCATCAAAAATCAAAAAAGTAGTTGTTGATCATCCTTGTTAAATCCAGGAAGGGTCTGACTCGTCTAGTTCCGTTCCGTAGTACTGGTTGTCCTACCATATTCGGAACACCCCGTAGTGACTCAGGTCATGTCGTTTCTGAATACTCATACTCCCTTCTCATTTATTTGAACCTCACTTTAGTTGACGGACACCTTCTCCTATGGCAGGTACCTATATCGTGTCACTGTACCGACTAGACACTTCGTTTCTCCTACCATCTTGGTTCTGAGGTTCCCAAGTCCTAACAAACTTGACCTGTGGGTGGTTGTCGGTCTTTGTTCCGTGTTTCGTAGACTCACAGATCTTCTATTTCGAATCTTTCCCGTCCTAGATTTCTTCAACCAAGAACTTAAGGTTTTTAAGATTCTTACTACTGGTCCTTGAGTAATAGGGAAATGTACCTGACCGGTGATCTGTTCCTAATCGTCTCCAACTCGAGTTATACCATTTCAATGTAGTTCGTAAAGCTATATCAAAATCAACCGGTCTAAAAAGTCATGTTGATATAGGACCCCCACTCCCCATAAGAGAGTCAACACTACCCTGATGTGCTAACTTTAATTTTAGTACATTCCTTGAAGGGTCCACCGAGATTGTCATTTCTTGAACAAACGTTGCGTTCTGCACCCAAACTAGGGACCCAACCCTTCTGGGTGACCTCCTCCCGTCCGTTGGTTGAGGTCATAACAACGGACCTCTTAGGGTATCTGTCTCCTAGGACCACCCGATATCAGGTGTCTCAGTGTTTCTTAGTCTGTACTGAATCGTGAGTTCCTTGATAACGTGAATGAGATTTTCAATTTGTATCTCAATGGTATACTGAGTCGTTAAGGAAAGTTCTCCTAATTTTTATAGGGTGTGATTTTCAATACGAGTCTTCAAGTATCGTCACAACAAGTATTAGTTATTAATCTTTGTTTCTACGGGTAATTGACTACTTACTCTTTTGTCTTCGACCATGTAGGTATGTCACCCTATAATAAGTCGGTACCTTTTCCTTACTTTCCATGTCAGAACTCTTTAAGTTTGTTTTGGTCTCAGACCGTTATCATACACCTCTCACAATACCTTGGTCCAAGATACCCTTTACTGACCTACTTTACGACCATGACCCTGAGATTTACCCGGACCACAAGATTGTCCTACTCTCTCTTTCTCCCTACACTGACCCTGACTCCACGGTCCTAAGACAGACCTGTACTGACTCCACCATGATTGTGTAGTGTGATTGGTACGAGTCTGGTACCGTGTCGTCTCTACCGTGTGGGTCCACAAGAGGGCACCAATGGACACGGCTAAGGTGGGCTAAGAGAGTACGGACACTGATACCTGCCCAGTGACTACACGAGACAGGGATATAAACCAGTACACATATTGTCTTTCTAATATGTATACAAATGGAACTACCGAACAAGATTTTACCTTACGATTTTAATTAACATTCTTTGTTTCTATTTACTGACCGTATCTTTTTACGTGGTTACCTCCTAATGAAACGATGGAGAGTTACAGAGTAAGAATGGGTAAGGCTTTAGATTCCGTCTCTGTAAACTGTTAAACCAATGAAGTAGAAAAGTCCTAACTATACATAAGTCTCCCACACCGTCTAAACCCACTTTACTAGTACGTAAACGATGACACGGGTGGACGACTTTTTCTGCAGTTCGACTGGGATTAGACTCTTTTCTGTTGTTTGGCAATAGAGGGACGTAAACTTTTACATTCACCTGAAAAGTCGAAAAAACCGTCACTCCAGTCTCCTGTTTCTTTTTATCACGGACCGAACCAGTCCCGTAATTGGAAGTGGAGACACTCGGAAAGATTTATGATTACATCATGACTCAGAGTCCCGTGAAATATTTTTAACTTACACATCTTCTTAACATGATCAAAATGGGTTCAATATTAAAAAGTCGGTTTAAAGATAAATGAGTTTGGGTTAGACCTTAAGAGACGAGTTACCCTAAAGTACCAATATGAATCTCGCACCCGATACCTTCGAGACTCTCGGTGTGACCTCGGACCTCATTTACCTAGGAGTCTTGTGCCACGTCCCCGGAACTAAGTTCTCCTCGTACTACAGTCGTTATGTAGTCTTTTATAAGACCACAGGACACATCCCTCTGTACTCAGGTCGACGGGTAGTCCTCTTACACCATCACAAAACCCCTACTAAATGTACATAGATTTATCTATACGCCCGTCACCCCACCTTCTTTCTCTGTTTCCTTTTTAACAAGTCCTTTGTCATTAAATCTATAAAGCCATGTACCAAGAGTCTGAAAACTTCTCTCACCCTATTTTAGTTACTTCATCACAAGGTAGTGACACGGATCATGTATAAAATCAACAAAGACAAACTTGTAAAGTGCTAGTCAAGTCAAGTCAAGTCAAATCAACGAGTCAGTACAAGCTGAGAAACATCGGGGTACCTGGTGTCGTACGATCTTTAGGGACAGGTAGCGGTCGAGAGCCTCAAATGAGTTTGAGTACAGGTAACTCAGTCACTACGGTAGGTTGGTAAAGTAGAAGACAGTAGGGGAAGAGGAGAGTGGAGTCAGAAAGGGTCTTAGTCCCAGAAAAGGTCACTCAGTCAAGAAGTGTAGTCCCCCGGTTTCATAACCTCAAAGTCGAAATCGTAGTCAGGAAGGTTACTTATAAGTCCTGACTAAAGGAAATCCTACCTGACCAACCTAGAAGAACGTCAGGTTACCTGAGAGTTCTTAGAAGAGGTTGTGGTGTCAACTTTTCGTAGTTAAGGAACCACGAGTCGAAAGAAATATCAGGTTAAGAGTGTAGGTATGTACTGGTGACCCTTTTGGTATCGGAACTGATCCGTCTGGAAAACAACCGTTTCATAACTAGTTTTGATGTACTTTAGTACAAGTTGATTTTACTACTTGGTTTTTTTATTTATTTATTTATTTTATTTTTCTAACATTCTGGTCCGTTACTCCTCTCCTTTTCTCTACTCTTCTTTATGTCTCAGACGTAATCAAACGAGTCCCACCATCTTCCGACAGTACTTCTACCTCTGTGACGGGTTCCTACTCCCTCTCTTCGTGTCTCTCTCTACCTACTTCCCAGTGTAACACCTCAAGTCCCGACGTGTGAACTCCCACACGTCAGGTGTTTTTGTGCCACGTCTACCACGATTCCGGAACCGGGGCACCTTCTTCTTCACTCCGTCGGTGTCGCTCCTCCCTTGTCCTTTTCCTTTACCACCAGACGGAAGGTGACCCCTACTCCTCCCTTGTCGCTCTTGGACGGACCGGGCAGGGACTCAACCTCCCTCGTCTTTCAGACCCCAAGGGTGGGCGGGTCGCTCCCCGTCTCCCCC
Source organism: Capra ibex (assembly GCA_006410555.1). NCBI lineage: Eukaryota > Metazoa > Chordata > Mammalia > Artiodactyla > Bovidae > Capra > Capra ibex. The sequence goes on from SJYO01000647.1 coordinate 20,009,519, forward strand.
TGCACCCCGACCCACTCCCCGTCCCCTCCCCGTCCCCAGGTCGGACGGTCCTGGACGTAGGGACTAGACAGGGGAGGTAAGGGGTCCGCGACTTCTCGGTGCCTGTTCTGATGGACCACCCGTTGTTCGACTCGTCCCGACTGTAGGTGGACCAACTTGAAGAGATGATACACCTTCTCGACCTGGGATCGGAAAACCGGTCGAAGGGAGACGACTTCCACTCGAGAGGGTGCCGGGACCCCCCGGTCGGTGTGGGGGGTGGAGCCGTAGACGAGGGACCTGGGACCCTGACCCCACGATCCCAGGGGTAGGGACAGGTCTGGAGCGACGGGGGGCCAAAGGAGCCAAGTGAGGTTCCGGGACCAGACCTCTCACCTTTCTTAGACAGTTCGGTTCCTGTAGCCTCCACCTGAGACGGGGTGTCTTTTGCGGGAGGGAAAATGGTCCTCCGTCTGGGTCCCGACCTAGAGAGAACCGGGGAGAAGGTGAAGTCGGAGACAGGAGTAAAGGAGAAGAGAGGGGAGACAGGGTGCGCACAGGGAGAAAAGGACTCAGACAGACTTACCCAAAGGGTGGTAGAGTGAAGAAGGGGAGTCAAGGACTAGGAAGAGAGTGTGCAACTAAAGAGAGAGGGGCAAAGAGAGAGACTCCCGTCTAACGGAGGCTGATTGGAGTGTGTGCTGGAAAGTACAAAAGACAGAAGCCAAGGTCGGGGCACAGCATCGAGAAGAACAGAACTGTAGACCTCGGAATTAGACACGACTATAGACTGTGTGAGGAGAAACAATGTGACGTGAGCTCCCACTTGGGAAGTCCTAACCACACATCCTTCTAGCCCTTCGGCTTACCTCACAATGTGATCCTGGAGAGACCCCTCTTGTGAAGACCCGACAGGCGAAGGACAGAGTACCCGGAGGAGGACCACGACTACCTACCCGGAGCCGACCGGGAACAGATCCTCCCAGAGTCTCAGGGAAGACCGGACGCGGTCACTGTGCCGACGAGAAATCGACGTGAAACCCGACACAAGAGTACGTAAGTCAAGTCAAGTCGGCGAGTCAACACAGGTTGAGAAACGTTGGGGTACTTGACGTCGTGCGGACCGAAGGGACAGGTAGTGGTTGAGGGCCTCAAGTGAGTTTGAGTTCAGGTAGTTCAACCATTACGGTAGGTCGGAAGAGTAAGAGCCAGCAGGGGAAGAGGAGGACGGGGGGTTAGGGAGGGTCGTAGTCTCAGAAAAGGTTACTCAGTTGAGAAGCGTACTCCACCGGCTTCATGACAAAGTCGAAATCGTTCGGGATTTTTAGTCTCAGTCGTTAGAGGGCCGACACTTCTTCAAAGACGTCGAGCCGTCGGTCTCCTTCGGAGGGTGCCTACTCTTTTATTATCTTCAATCCTTCCAAAAATCCAAAATTATTTCGACGGACGGGCCCTGTTTAGACTTTAAAAGATTGTTACTTTGTCATTTCGAGGATACTCGTCTAAATGAAGGTTACACAAAAAAGTGATACTAGAGGAAGAGTGGAAATACCAAAACTTCCTCCTTTGTCTGTCTTGTCCGAGGTAGAACTTTCGTCCTGAGGTAGAACCCGGCCTGACACCTGAAATTCGATATACGGGTTATAAAACCTTTGCTGTATGGTTGACCTTTTGGTCTGGGATGCGGGGGTTACCTTCTCGGGGTCCGGAACATAGATCTGAAAGGTAGTGGATTTCCTTATGTGATTAATAGACACATTGGTTTATCTTAGTATTTAAGATAATACGAATAACCCCATACTGGTGTCCGGATATCTATTAACAGGTGTCAATTGATGGATCCGAATTCCGTATGCTTAGTGCCCAAATTCCGTATACTTAGGGTCCAATTGAAACTAACATAGAAAGAAAAGGAAACAAGTCTGATCAAAGTCTCTTAAACCCCTCCACCCAAACTTGCACATGTGAATCCCATATATTCCAAAAGTGTTTTTGACCAGTCCCAGGGACCCATTCTCATCTGACACGGAACCCGGGCGACCACATTATTTGACGTGAAGTGATGGACGTAGCAGGAAGATTCACTCAAACAAAGGGCCTTGTACGCCGACGTAAACCACGTACCCGACCCTTTGAGGAGTGAAACTCCTCTGTCCAGAGTAAACTCCGGTAGGGCTCGGAAACACCGAACTTAGAGGATCTCCCCCCTTCCGCGGAGTGGGGAGCCCTTCTTAAGTCGGAAAGTTGCGGGCTAATGAAGTGAAACCGTCCACCACTTGCCGTCGTTCCCTTGACTCGCGAGTCCACTCCTCCTTGGGTACACCGTCCCACCTTCTCCCCCGGACTAGTGGGGGGACCCTCCCTGATCTTCCCCGTGCCTGGGTGCCCCCGGACCTTATCCGTCCGTCGTCGCTAACGAACCATGTGTGTGTCCGACTGTTTGCACAATCCCAAATCCTTCCTTTAAACACTTCTAGTAAATCCCCCACCACAGGTACGGAAGAACCCCTATTAATAATGGTTCGTTAGTGGTTCCCTAAAAATCCTCTTCTTTGAACCAGAAACACACGATCATAAGGTGGGAGGGGGTCCTCCCCAGGGTAGACGACACTTTGAGAACTGGGGGAGCCTTAACAGTCCGATCCTCCCCTTATGTATTCACTCATACTTAACCGAAAAGGTCTCTACCGGATCCTGCACCCTATAAATTGGGTGGACACAAAAGTAGGCGTGGACTAGTTCAGGTAGTTCCGTCTTACCTGAAATTTTCAATTCCCTCTTTGTCAGAACCTGGTACACCACAAGACCAAGCCGGCACGACTGACCGTCTACTTCTGTGTGGTTAGGGGGAAGAGGGAGACCCTAGACCGTCCATTCCGAAAAGAGTGAGGTCAATCCTTCCTCCGTCTTACCGTTAAATTCGCAAAGTAACGAACCTTTATAGTCTTCATGTATCCCATGCCTCTTGAAGTATCTGTCTTACTTTTCCTTTTCATCTTCTTCCAGACTCTTCCATTCGTCCTACCCCCCTTCACTTAGATTCCGTTGACATAACCTCACGTACTAATTTTTAAATTTCTTCCCTAAACCTCTGCTGATACCCCACTTCCGTTACCGTGGGATGAGGTCATGAGAACGGACCTTTTAGGGTACCTACCTCCTCGGACCATCCGACGTCAGGTACCCCAGCGATTCTCAGCCTGTGTTGACTCGCTGAAGTGAAAGTGAAAGTGATACCCCACTTCTGCCTCTTCCGTTACCGTGGGGTTGAGGTCATGAAAACGGATCTTTTGGGGTACCTGCCTCCTCGGACCATCCGACGTCAGGTACCCCAACGATCTCAACCTGTGCTGACTCGCTGAAGTGAAAGTGAAAAGTGAAAGTACGTAACCTCTTCCTTTACCGTTGGGTGAAGTCACAAGAACGGACCTCTTAGGGTCCCTGTCCCCTCGGACCATCCGACGGTAGATACCCCACCGTGTGTTTCAGCCTGTGGTGACTTCGCTGAATCGTCGTCGTCGTCGTCGTCGTCGTCGTCGTCATACCCTACTTCTACTACGGATTGATGGAGGTGTACGAGACACTCCAGCTTACCGGGGGATACCCTCACCCTACCGGTGGTCTCTTGTGGTACTTGAATTTTTATCACCTTCGTCGGATATGTCATTAGTGTCCTCTCGGTTCTGTGGGTCTAGTTTTAGGTATATAACTGAGTACTGATCCCAATCGAGTTCTGGGAGGATGAACCTGTTCCAAGACATAAGGTCTTCCCTTTCCCCTTTTATAATTACCGTGTTTTTAACTGACTACTATTTTTCCTTTAGATGTCCTAAACCTACCCCTACTGGACTGGGGAGGGAGTATGAACTGTTACTACGTGGACGGAGGGTCACGAGGTGGCCCTGGCCTCCGGCGGAATTACGGGTTAGGTCCCGGTCCACTTCAAGGATGTCGTCGGAGACGAGAAGACGGTCGAGAGGGTCTCTAACATCTCCGTGGTAAATCCGTCCGAGGTTAGGGTCGCTACCTCTGGAGATCAGTTACGGGGGTCTTAAGGTAGAGTCGTCCTGGAGGATCTAACATAGGTGGAGAGAGTCACTCATGACTACCCTTCCCCCTTCTTTTGTGTCTTTAATCTGTCTCCGACACGAGACGGTTCCTTGTCCCCCTTTCTTGGGGTGATGTCTACGGGGAGTCTCTCGATGTTGTCGGAGACCAAGTCCTGCGTACACCCGTGATGGTAGTCGGGAGACATCGGATAATAATAAAAGGAGATGTTTATATAATTTGACCGTCTCTCTGTCCTAGGATTGACTCCAGTCTTTTACCAATTCTCTTTACCGTGGATCCCATGACGGTGGGACGTCGTCACCCGTCTTGATCGGTGGGGGCTACTGTCCGGGTCAACCCTGACATTGGGTCTCCTTCCCTCCCCGGTGGACCTCTCTATGACCCGTCGATAAAATGTTCCGGAGTTCTCCCCCGGGGCTTTTGGATACTCATACCGTTTTGAGAGGTTTCACTAAGTTTCCCTTTTGCTTAGTGGGAGACTCAAGATGCTTTCTGACACGCTCCGGACATCTGAAATATGCGGTTATCTAGGTCTCCGAGGACCCAGAGTCTACCACTATTTACGTCGGAAACACAGAGTTCGGATAGGGTTTTTACAGTCTACCCCCCTATGGTTCACTGAGCACTCAAAAATATGTAGGGACTTACGGGTCATGGAAACAACCCTTCTCTGAACGATTTAACCTGGAAGGGGGGTTGGGTGCTTTCTGGGTGAGAAGCTCACCCTAGTTGGTGGATAAATGAGAAGGAGAACCATTGGGGAGTTCTACTTACCTCCAACGTGCTAGAGGGTCTTCCCTTTGGTCTGCCCAATTTGTCAGCTCTCTCTCTCAATTGAGTTGGACGGACTCCAGACCCTCCTTCTGTTGGGCGGGGACTAAGGGTCCGAACGTTTTGTTCAGGGTGACCATTATCTTGAGTTTGGGTCATGTTAATGTAGTCGTGGGTGGAACCGGGACGGTCTGGATATATTTGACAAATGAGAAATGGACTGACTTTTCCTGTTCCACCGATACCCTCACAACAGGGTCTGATACCCCTGTACCCTGTCTGGGCACCGAATAGAGGACTTTACTGACCTGTTATAACGGTGACCCACCGACCCTACGAATGTCTTTCAACGACGTCAACGGAATAACCTGGTCCTCCGTTGGTTCGACTGAAACCCGGTTCTAAACTAGTATTTTCAGGGTGTACTCCAGTTGTGAGAGGACGCTCCCCTGGGGGTATTTACCGACAGTTGTAGGGCCTAATGAGTTATGGTCCCTGACAATACACTTTTGGGGGTACAATGACAACTCGGAACAGTCCGGGACTTAGACCGGTGAGAGGAAGGACACCCTCTTCCACCCGGGAGTGTACTAACGTTCCTTTATACGGTCGTCTGGACTGAACTCTCTGGTCGGTTAGGGCCTGGGTCTAAACCAGGACATGTGGCTACCGTGGTCGGACCACTTTGTTCCTGTTACTGACAGTCCTATACGCCATCAGTGCCTTCTTTGGCAGTAACTCCGATCGAGAGACGGTAGTGTGACCAGGCGAGTTACCCGGCTTGATAGACGAGATTAGGTCCGTCCGGGAGGTCGACAGTTTTCCATTCTTCTTTTTATAAATGTGTCTGAGCCTATACGAAAACGGTGTTATGTACATGTGTCCCGAGACATATTCCTCTCTCCGGAAAACTGTCGATTACTTTTTTTTATAATTTATTCCTTCTTTAATTCTGGGATAATCTACGACGGACCCTTCGTCTTTCCCAACGACTCCTGTAGTTTTTCTCCTATAGGGAACCCGAGCCCCTTTGTCTGACCGTCTATTCTGGCGATTTGTTCGCCGACTCCCGACCCCACTGTTCACTTCGGGGATAATTTCGAGAGTATAACCACCTCGACGGACTCGATTACGACCTGAGAGGTTTTATGTGACTTCGGGTTTTGGTTGATCAGTTTCGTCTTCCCCGGTAGTCTTGACTTTTCCCTACCACCCTTAACGGTTCACCGTTTAGTGACCATGACCTCCTCGACCGTGGGTAAGACTATTCGGTTTGTGTGGTTCGTTGGGTGTATCCGGTACTATTTGACCTTCTTGATTAAGCTTTTATAAAGGACCAAGGGGCGGAGAGAAGGGATACGTCCTGTCTTAGAGTCTTGACGTGACGGACGAGTGTCCAAGACTTTGTCTTTAGAGACCCTTAAGTTGATTTTTCGTGTGACGGGAAACTTGTGGACCTTCACTTGAAGTGACTTTACTTTGGAGTGGCTGGGATGGCAATGGACGACCAGTCCCATACATGCAAGAGCCCTACCCATCTTCGAAAAGGATGGACCTGACTTTTTCGTAGTCTTCATCGGGTCACGGACGAATCTTTTTATCAAGGGTCTAAACCTAAAGGATGGTCGTGAGCTAGTCTGTTACCGGACTAAAAGCATCGACTAAATCATGTTCATTCGTTTTGAAATTTGTAGTTTACCTTTGACGTGTGACGTATATCCGGGTCTCAAGACCCTACCACCTTACTTGGTTGGCCTGTGAATTTCTCTGAAAGGTTCACCTAACATCTCTGACTGACGGGGACTCACCTGAACGAAGGTTGTCGAGACGAGTCTGAGTCCTACTGGGATGTCAGGGTTCCGATAAGAGGTATACTTTAACATATACCCTCCGGGGGAGGGTATTATTTTGTCCACAGTTGTTTAAACGGAGTCCATTCCCCCCTACCCTAAAGTGTCGTCTACCTTGACCCATTCCATTATTTTAACCCATTGATTCAAACATGTTCTTTCCTACGGCAAGGGGGAACCCCTTGTCTAAGTACTCAAATGCGAACCACTGATTCATACCCACTTTCTAACTTTTGTACTAAACGATCGGGGAACCACTTTCTCGGGAATATAATAAGATTGATGGGGATGTCGTCAATTTAAACGTGCATAACGGGGAACCTAGGTAGTATGGTCCCACTTCTCTCGTATGGTACGTCTGGGTCTTTTACGACTCACCTGACGTGTCCCCCTGGGGTGTCTGGGCTCTCTCTGATTCTGGTAGGAATTCTTCTTCCTTTCCTTCTAGGGCCTGCTCGGGGAAGTCCTACTTCGGTGTACTAGTTGAGGACGACGAACTGGAGTAACTATACGGTTGAAGGTGTTGTAGAGGTTGACAACACATACACCCCGATACGGAGACAGACACTGCCTATCTGAAGGGACCACCGAGACGGTTCCTCTGAAATTTGGTGAGACGAGAAAAGACCCTGTGTCTTTTAGAGAGAGACGAGAGAACTACATTCGGTCTGGATGTGAGTTATCTGAACCCAGTACCCTAATGTATAATACATTTGTGGTCAAAGTATTTTCATTGTCTTCACCATTAAGTTTAATTTTACCAAAACCTGTACGAGTGTCGAGTTCCAACTTACAATACATATATAAGGACTAAATAGACTGTTACATAGTCGACGAAATCTACAGTACTTTTTTTGTCCATTTTTGTTGGAGTTTACTTTTGTAAGAAAAGACCTGAAGCCATGATAGAACCCACTTCCCACTAATCGCCTTTTAATTAAATGGTAACAATATCAACGGAACTATCAAGACAAGACACCTGGAACGTAAAATGTTACATAACACTGGAAACATTGGGTTTCCAACCACAGTAAGAGGGTCTGACCGCCAACCTCTCGATCCCTCGTTATATAGGGATATTCACTACGAGTATGATACTCAATTCTCGCAGTTCTCTCCCCTTACTTCCTCCTTTGTCTGTCTTGTCCGAGGTAGAACTTTCGTCCTGAGGTAGAACCCGGCCTGATACCTGAAACTCGATATACGGGTCATAAATACCTTTGCTGTATGGTTGACCTTTTGGTCTGGACGGGGAGTTGGGGTGGGGGTTACCTTCTCGGGGTCCCGAGCATAGATCTCAGAGGTAATGGATTTTCTTATGTGATTAATAGACACATTGGTTTATCTCAGTATTTAAGATAATACGAATGACCCCATACTGGTGACCGGACAACTATTAACAGGTGACAATTGATGGATCCGAATTCCGTATACTTAGGGCCCAATTGAAACTAACATAGAAAGAAAAGGAAACAAGTCTGATCAAAGTCTCTTAAACCCCTCCACCCAAACTTGCACATGTGAATCCCATATATTCCAAAAGTGTTTTTGACCAACCCCAGGAACCGATTCTCCTCTGAGACGGAACCCGGGCGACCACATTATTTGACGTGAAGTGATGGAAGTGGCAGGAAGACTCACTCAAACAAAGGGTCTTGTGCACCGATGTCGTCAAACCTTAATTTTCTATTTATTCTTGTCCTTTGTAATATATAAGGGAAGTATAAAAGGTTCCTAGTAGGATATTGTAGACAGTGTATCGGGTTGTTTCTCTTTTCACTTTGTCAAATATAGACTGTCAGAATGCAAAAGTATCCTTTCTCGATGGAAAGACCCTAGTACCGTCTTTCTGTAAAAGACATAAAGAAACCCTCCGTAAAAAGTAGATTATTACTTTTACAGAAAAGAATGGGTAAAAACTTATTGATAGAACAGATGACACCCGAGAGGTCAAAAGACCCTCCACCCCATTATTATTCTTGGGTTCCCTGGGGTCGAGATACGAGTCCCCTGGGACGACACCGACAGACCAGTAGTGTCGAGACGACGTGCTCCGAGACACCCCGGGACGTATTCCCGGAGTGAGGGTAAACTACCCCAGGGGGTCCCGACTAGAGATACTGTGTCTACTGTACACACTTAAATTATACTTACTTATATATACTGCAATTTCCTCCTTTGTCTGTCCTGTCCGAGATAGAACTTTCGTCCTGAGGTAGAACCCGGTCTGACATCTTGAAACTCGATATACGGGTCATAGATACCTTTGCCGTATGGTTGACCTTTTGGTCCTGGGGTGGGGGTGGTACCTTCTCGGGGTCCCAAACATAGATCTGAGAACCACCGGATTTTCTTATGTGATCAATAGACACATTGGCTTATCTTAGTATGTAATATAATACGAATATTCCAAGGGACTTTGATCAGATTTACTTCTTTTTTCTTTCTATGTTAGTTTCAATTGGGTACTAGTATACGGAATTCGGATCCATCAATTGTCATCTGTTAATAGTTATCCGGACACCAGTATGGGGTTATTGGTATTATCTTACATACTAAGATAAACCAATGTGTCTATTAGTCCCATAAGAAAATCCGGTACCTCTCGGGACCCCGAGAAGGAAAGTCCCCGGACCAAAAGATCAACCATACAGCAAAGGTGTCTATGACTTTGGTCGTATTTAGAGTTACAGGTGTCAGGCCGGGTTCTACCTCAGGACGAAAGTTCTATCTCGGACAATACAAAGGAGAAAGTACCCGACACCCTTAAGGGGTGGGTGAGAGTAGACGGACTGTCGAGATAAGTAAGTAGGTTCAGAAGTTCTGTATACATAAGTATAGTGAGATTACTGTCGTAACGAACCCGGGATAATGTTTCTTTGGTTCATGGTTTTTTAGAAATACTCTGTTACCCCTTTTAATCTTACAACTTGTAAGTTACTTTAATTCCTCGATATTAACATTTAATATATTTAATATTTTAAAATCACACTAACTTGTCACATTAATATAACTCTTTTTATTAAGAAGGAAAATTTCTCGTTAAATGATTAACACCCTACCTACGACAGTACTCGACACATCCTAAGCGACGTGTCGTTATGCATTTGGCACTTAAAGGACTACAAGTCGACCAAAATCTTTTCCGTCTTCTTGGTCTCTAGTTTAACGGTTGTAGACGACCTAGTACCTTTTTCGTTCTCTCAAGGTCTTTTTGTAGATAAAGACGAAATAACTGATACGGTTTCGGAAACTGACACACTTAGTGTTATTTGACACCTTTTAAGAAGTTCTCTACCCTTATGGTCTGGTGGACTGGACGGAGAACTCTTTAGACATACGTCCAGTCCTTCGTTGTCAATCTTGACCTGTACTTTATTGTCTGACCAAGGTTTATCCTTTTCCTCATACAGTTCCGACATATAACAATGGGACGAATAAATTGAAGATACGTCTCATGTAGTACTCTTTGCGACCTGACCTTCTTTGTGTTCGACCTCAGTTCTAACGACCCTCTTTATAGTTAGTGGAGTATATACGTCTACTGTGGTGGGAATACCGTCTTTCACTTCTCCTTGATTTTTCGGAGAACTACTTTCATTTTCCCCTCTCACTTTTTCAACCGAATTTCGAGTTGTAAGTCTTTTACTTCTAGTACCGTAGGCCAGGGTAGTGAAGTACCCTTTATCTACCCCTTTGTCACCTTTGTCACAGTCTGAAATAAAACCCCCCGAGGTTTTAGCGACGTCTACCACTAACGTCGGTACTTTAATCTTCTGCGAATGAGGAACCTTCTTTTCAATACTGGTTGGATCTGTCATATACGTTTTCGTCTCTGTAATGAAACGGTTGATTCCAGGTAGATCAGTTCCGATACCAAAAAGGTCACCAGTACATACCTACACTCTCAACCTGACACTTCTTTCGACTCGCGACTTCTTGACTACGAAAACTTGACACCGCAACCTCCTGAGAACTCTCAGGAAACCTGACGTTCCTCTAGGTTGGTCAGGTAAGACTTCCTCTAGTCGGGACCCTAAAGAAACCTCCCTTACTACGATTTCGACTTTGAGGTCATGAAACCGGTGAAGTACGCCTCTCAACTGAGTGACCTTTTCTGAGACTACGACCCTCCCTAACCCCCGTCCTCCTCTTTCCCTGCTGTCTCCTACTCTACTGACCTACTGTAGTGACTGAGTTACCTGCACTCAGACTCACTTGAGGTCCTCAACCACTACCTGTCCCTCCGGACTGCATGACGCTAAGTACCCCATCGTTTCTCAGCCTGTGTTGACTCGCTGACTTGATTTGACTTGACTTGACTTAGGATATCCACTCATTCGTCCTGGTGCAACCAAGGAACACCAACGACACAGTCGAATGATGTTGACCCCCGAAATTTGTTGTCCTACTCAAGAGAGTGTGAAAACCTCCGGTCTTCAGGTTTCAGTTCCGTGTCTGACCCGGAGTAAAAGAGACCTCCGAGATCCCCCTCAGGATGAAATTAAATTATAATTTTGTATATCACAGTTCCATTACATTCTTCTCTGTAATATCCCCTTCATCCCATCCTCGAGTTCTATCGAGATTTCATAAAAAGACTTGTCTCGTTTATCGCACTTGTTTCCAGGTGTCTCTTCCCTTCGACTAGACTCACTCCGTCCCTCCTTTTTCATATTTTAAACGAAACGGTCTAAACAACATCGGTACGCAAGGCCCTTTGTTTGAGTGAGTCCTGTTACGTCTGTCACCTCACGCCAAAAAAATGTGGTCACCCGGGTTCCGTCTCAGAGGAGAATCGGTTCCTGGGGCTGGTCAAAAAGACTTTTGTAAAACAAGGGATTAACATGTACGAGTTTGGGTGGGGGAGGGGGGTTTAAGGGAGTTTGATCAGACTTGTTTCCTTTTCTTTCTATGTTAGTTTCAATTGGACCCCAAGTATACGGAATTCGGATCCATCAATTGTCACCTGTTAATAGTTATCCGGTCACCAGTATGGGGTTATTCGTATTATCTTAAATACTAAGATGAGTCAATGTGTCGATTAATCCCATAAAAAAATCCACTACCTCTCAGATCCATACTCGGGACCCCGAGAAGGTAGGACCGTGGACCAAAAGGTCAACCATACAGTAAAGGTATTTATGACCCGTATATCGAGTTTCAGGTGTCAGACCGGGTTCTACCTCAGGACGAACTTTCTACCTCGGACAATTCAGACAAAGGAGGGAGTCTAAATCATCGATTTTATTTTATGTCCTATGGACAATTTACACTTAAAGACTATGTGTCATTCATTATAAAGTATGTCACAAATCTCGTATGAAAAGACTTTTTAATAAATAACACACGGATTTAAACTCACAGGACATCAAATAGGTGTTGGATTACATTTTTCATAAAGTCTCCGCGGGTACGGGAAATTACTGTGGTCGAGGGACCACAGGGGTGTCATCTCCAAATAGTAGACGGGATCAGGAACGTAAGCTAAGTGCTTTTGGAGTGTAATTCAAAAAAGTTTCTTCGTATTAAGTTGTTTGCCTACCGGTTTCCCATGTACTTTTCTACGGTTATAGTGATCGACAATCTCTTTAAGTTTAGTTTTGAGGTCACTCCGTAGTGGAGTGAGGTCAGTTTTACCGGTAGTAATTTTTCAGACATTTTTTATTTCTGACCTCTCCTACACCTTTTATTCATTCAGAAAATGTGACAACCACCCTTACAGTTAACCACGTTGGTAATATCTCTTGTCATCCTTCCAAGGAATTTTTTTGATTTTTATCTGAATGGTATACTAGAACGTTAGGGTGAGGACCCGTATATCGGTCTCTTTTGAACTTAAGTTTTTCCATACACGGTACAAGTGCAGTCGTGATAAATGTCATCGGTTCTGTTCCTTCTTTGGATTTATAGGTAGAAGTCTACTTACCTATTTCTTCTACACCATCTATATATTACCTTATTATAAGTCGGTACTTTTTTCTTGCCTTACTACGGTAAACGTCGTTGTACCTACATGGATCTATAATAGTATGATTCACTTCATTCAGTCTGTTTACGGTATAGTATACTATAGAGAATGTACACTTTACGTTTTTTTTTTTTTCTTGAATAAATGTTTTGTCTTTATCTAGGTGTCTGGATTTTTTGTTTGAATACCAATGGTTTCCCCTTTCCACCCCCTCTCTATTTGATCCTTAATCCCTCATTGCATATGTGTGATGACATACATTCTGTTCGTTGTTCCCACATAACCGTGTCCCTTGATATGAGTCATAAAACGTTATTGTCTATTCGTCTTTCTTAGACCTTTTCTGATATATATGTATATTTTAATTTAGTGAAACGACATGTGAACTTTGGTTGTGTTGTAACATTAATTGATATAAAGTTAAACAAAGAGTACCAATTTTTTCGACTTCCTTTCTTTTTCAGTAGGAAGTTTTAAAGTGGGAGACCGTCTCACCCAGGTTGTTGAACTTTAAAACACAAATTAGAAATTAACGGTTGGGACTTTCCTTGTATAATTGATCAACGTAGTACTATTCCCTTACTGAGTAGTAAAAAAAAATTTTAGATCGTACCTTAGACGTCGAGACTTGTGCCATCCTCTCGGAAAAGGGATTGACTCGGGAACGGGAGAACTTTCTCCGCCTCAATCAGCTGACATTGTCGTCGAATATTTGTGCACACCTGGACCGTAATTCCCCGACTCGGTTCACCCTCTGTCTGTCAGGATTCCATTCATGACTAAAATACAGTCATATTACACGGGCACCGTGTTCTTTTTGAGACAAAACATGAGTGTAGCACCAAATTCCCTGAAAAATTCAACAAATCAGATGAAAACAACCTATATCGAAATGTCTTCACATTTTTATTTCTTGCATTTTGTAATTCGCACTCTTGAATCTAGACTCTTTTTAAGTACTACACTTCTCTTTTTTCTTACTATCGTAAAATCTGTCAGCCTCTTATACTGATCACGCTTGCTCTCTCATCTACAAAAACGACTTCGTTCAAAGAGGTATCTGCCTCAGTTGTGTGTTGTCCACGTTTGACACCGCAACATTTTGATACACCCGACACTTCTGATTTTTAATTCTGCATAATAATAATATCCTTATTCAGACTTACAGTTGTCTTCGAGACACGACACCAATCGGTCGACCGTTCAGGGGAAGAGAGAGACCCAAAGTTGTTGAGAACCGTTTTAAGGTTTTCGCCAGACCTACCTTTTGATTTATTATACCCTCGTCTTTGATCGAAAATCTTTCGTGTCTGTAAGTACACCGATCTTCCATGTCTCGAAGAGGTCACCAAGTCTACCATTTCTTAGACGAACGTTATGTCCTCTGGACCCAAGTTAGGGACCCAACCCTTCTATGGGACCTCTTCCTTTACCGTTGGGTGAGGTCATAAGAACGGACCTCTTAAGACATCTGACATCGGACGGTCCGAGGAGACAGGTACCCCAGCGTTTTTCAGCCTGTGTTGACTCGCTGACCGCTGATTGTGAAAGTGAAAGTCTTCCGTGGTCAGCAAGCTTAACCTTACGTCCTCAATTACGCGATGACATTCATTATTATAACCCCCTTTTTTTTCCGGAATCTTCCAAACTTCCTTTGAACAATTCTCCTCCTTTATGCGCATGTGTAGTTGGTCTTTATTCCACAACTTCTTTCTAGTCACTTCCCAGACGTATAAGTCCATTCCTCGGTCTCCAACCTCTCTTCCCTAGAAAAAGGTAGTCCACAACTCTCACTCTGGGACTCGAGGACGACACCGGTTCCCCCACTCCCTACCCCGTCCTTTTTAAGGTCCCTCAGGTCTTGTCCCTCACTCGCCCCGTCCCGGTCCGGACTCCCCGTTCCGTTCCGCCCCCACGTACGAAGTTGGTCCCCGGTCGATGTTAGAACCCCGACGGTCTTCCTTTATACGACTCTACATAGAGGGACTTAGAAACGGTTTTTGAAGTACGTTAGGTCCCATTGATTAGTCACTAGTAGTGATTGTAAAGTGTGTTTGGTTTGTTTTTCTCTTGGTCGTACTGAATCAATTTTTTTTAGATTTATACATATTTAAGAATACGGATGTTCTGGAAACTCAGTTCTCCATTTATCTGTGTGCAACGGGTCACACGAGTCTCTGAGCGGGTAGAGGGTCCTTGACCCTCGTCCTCCCTTTAAAGGACCAGGGATAATACTTAAAAAGTATGAATTTAAAAGAGTAGTCGGAAGTGATCATCTATATTGATATAAAATTTTCTCTTACGACTCCATTTCTCTAATTTGTTGGGGGGACTCACATACATGGAGTATTCCTTTCGTCAATCCGAAACGGAGATTCGGAAGGAAGAAAGACGATTCTTTGCGACAGTAGTCCCGGGACGAGGGGTGGTCGAGGGTCTATGTTGAGGAAATCAAGTGTGACCTAATAGGGTCCTATGTGAGGAAAACCCAAAGTGTCCACCGCGTCACCATTTCTTAGGTAGACGGTTACGTCCTTTACGTTCTATGTACCTAAACTAGGGACCTAACCCTTCTAGGGGACCTCCTCCCTTACCGTTGGGTGAGATCAAAAGAATGGACCTCTTAACGTACGAGTCTCCCCGGACCATCCGACGTCAGGTACCACAGTGTTTCTCAGCCTGTGCTGACTCGTCGATTCGTATGTGTGTGTGTGTGTGTGTGTGTGTGTGTGTGTGTGTGTGTGTGTAAGGAAAGTCCCTTATATTCGGATGGAGGAACACTTCCAGTTTATATCAATATGATCACGAGTTAAATGAGTATCATTCAAAAATCCCAAAGTCCATTTCATTCCATACAAAAATACGTAAAAAGGAGTATAGTCAAGTCAAGTCAAGTCAGAGAGTCAGTACAGGCTAAGAAACACTGGGGTACCTGACGTCGTGCGGTCTGAAGAACAGGCAGTAGTTGAGGACCTCAAACGAGTTTAAGTACAGGTAGGTCAGTCACTACGGTAGGTTGGTAGAGTAAGAGACAGCAGGGGAAGACGGAAGTTAGAAAGGGTCGTAGTCCCAGAAAAGGTTACTCAGTCAAGAAGTATAGACCACCGGTTTTATAACCTCAAAGTCGAAGTTGTAGTCAGGAAGGTCACTTATAAGTCCTGACTAAAGGAAATCCTAACTGACCAAACTGGAAGATAAACAGGTTTACTTATAGTTCTCAGAAGAGGTTGTGGTGTCAAGTTTTCGTAGTTAAGAAGCCGTGAGTTGAAATTTATACTAGGTTGAGAGTGTAGGTATGTACTAATGACCTTTTTGGTATCGAAACTGCCTGGAAAGAACCGTTTCATTACAAAGACGAAAAATTATACGACAGATCCAACCAGTATCGAAAAGAAGGTTCCTCGTTCGTAGAAAATTAAAGTACCGACGTCAGTGGTAGACGTCACTAAAACCTCGGGGGGGCTTTTTCCAGAGAGTGACAAAGGTAACAAAAAGACAGACAAACGGTACTTCACTACCCCGGTCTACGGTACTAGAATAAAAAGACTTACAACTCAAAATTCGGTTGAAAAAGTGAGAGGAGAAAGTGAAAGTAGCTCCGAGAAATCAAAAAGTGAAAGACGGTATTCGCACCACAGTAGACGTATAGACTCCAATAACTATAAAGAGGGCCGTTAGGACTAAGGTCGAACACGAACGAGTATAGTTCGGGGATTCTTAATCGATTGTTTTTTCCTTGAGTACTTAAATTACAAAGGAAGAGAGGGTAAATTAATTAACTGATTGTCTAAGACTTACCCATTGTTTGATTATAACTCCCAGAGTCTCTAGTTGTCTCTCTCCCGGATTCACAATGGACCAACCCCACCCTCGGGTCTAGTCTTCAGTCTTCTACGGAAGTTTCCTGGGATCACGAGTGTTTTGCTCACTCGATCCTTTCATCGAAGTCGAGAAACTTAAGTTCAAAGGAGGAGGACTATTATCCGATGATCTTCGATAAAGGACCTCAACAGGATCTCCACCTGTGTGAACGATCTATAACTCACACTTAACCCTTGTGTGCACACACTGCCTACCGTTCAGTGACTTAGAGAGATCAAGAGTAAAAGACCCCTGGTCCTCCAAATATAGTGTAAACGGGGTCGGCAGTTTTCTACTTCTTTCTATAATATTCTTTCTATGCTATTTATAATACATTAAAATTTTAAGTAAAGGGAAACATTGGACTAGGAACCAATAACCTATTCCCTCGAATCACACTCTTCCTCGAATCACACTCCCCCTAGACACTGAAGGTGGAGTGTCGCTGTGGAAGAGTCTTAAGACGACTTAGTGTCGAGGAGACAAGGGGTACTATTCTTTTCATGTTATATGTGTTAGAGTTGAAGGTCTGTCTACTCTATTTATCCAAAGGTTCTCTAGGAACTAAAAGGTTTCCAATCTGGCAAGCAGAGTGTAGTTTTTACACCTATAACTTTTGTAAACCGTAGATTTTAAGTTCAGCACATATGAAAAGTCCTCTACTAATAACCCATTTCTCTTCATATAAAAACAGGGTTCGAGGTATTGTTGTTTTAAAACGTTCTCTTAGAATCACGAAAGATTTGTAACCCTAAACGTATCTTTTACGTCGACAAACAGGTATGTAGGACCGAAACCCTAAGGACGAAAATAACTCAGGACATACAAAGGTAAGTGTCAGTATTGTCTTGGTCAAGACAGGTCTCGGAAACTCAAACTAAGAGACCAGGGGACGACACAGGTGGGAAGTCCGTCCGACGACATCTGGTTCCCGAATATTGAAGTAACTCACCTGGGTTGGTTTCATAGAGAATGGTAACGTTACTGGTCTATTGACACGGGTACACGAAAGGAAATGGGTATGTGTGTCGTTTTGATTTTAAAGTACCTTACTACCAATGGAAAACTTGTATCTTCCCTGAAACTATAAAGGATAAAAGAAGATGAAATTTTTAACCACCTAAAGTGTCAGGTGACTTCCTAACAGTACGTGTAAACCTTTTTGTGATTATACCTTTTTACTTTGGTTCGAAACCCAAGTATATCTTCATCGAAACTTAGGGTTCAGACGGTGGATGAAACACGTTCGATGGGATCTTTCAAGTTATAAGGGTTGACGTTTCACTCTCGTTACTGTTTGCAGTGTCGTCCACTAAACCCCTCCCAATTTACTTCTATTTAAAAACTGTTACGGGTGACGCACTGTTTGTAACTTGTTTACAGCCTAGGTAGGGTCTGACATTTCAAGTACGTCGTTGTGGGGAACAAGATCTATCTTCTACATGCGTCTCTCCATCTTAGATCTTAACGTTCTTTTACCTCCCTGAATCGTAGGGTTCGGACATCTTTCTTAATTCTAACAACTCGTTGTCAATTCGTTTAGACTCAGGATTAAAGTCGAAAACTTGATTACGTCACATTGTCGGTTCCTCGACTTGCACCGGAGACAGAGGTGAAGGAGGAGGAGTGAGAGAAACTTCGGGAGACCGAGGTTCCGGGGAGGGAGGGTCCTAGGGTCCCGGACGTAGACACATCCAAGGTCGGAACAGGAGTAAAATTAGGATCCACACCTATAGGTGTGGGTAGTGATTGACCTAATACTAACACTTGTGTAGTGAATTGGAGACTCGAAACCAAAATAATTGATTTTTTTGGTGTTTGTAATAAAGTGCCCTAACAACACTCCTAATTTGTAGGTTTCCCCAATTGTAACCTCGTCCTGGTAATCCTCCAAAAGTCATTTATGATCACGAGTCCTGAAGGGATCACTAGGTCACCGATTCTGAAGTACGAGAGGTTACTGATCCAAGTTAGGGCCAGTGTCTTTATCTAAGGTGCACGGTGTTGATTCCTCAAAGGAACGGTGTCGATTACTAGGGTGTACCACGTTGACTTTTCTTCTCGGACGGACCGTGTCTCTTCTGGATAATGTCAGTTTATTTACGTAATTAATTTTTATGTATATATGATCAAGAGATCAGGAAAGAGATTATGGGTGGGTAGTAGGAATGGTGTCTGAATGAAGAATCGGACGGTTCTGTTAGTCTAAAATGGGACACCTCTGACCTCTTACCGAACCATGTTAAAAGGTACTAACCAAATTTCCTCACTCTTATACCTGGTTCCTTCTGTAAGGTCCCTGAGAAGGTTGAGACGGTACTTCCTCCAGCTGTGAAGGAGTCGTGACAACCACGACAAGTCGGTATATAGCATTTCACGTAAACTGAAGACTCCAAAATAGAAACAAGTAAGTAAGTGAATAAGTAAGTAAGTAAGTAGTCACAAACCTCTTTCGTCCCCTGACGATAGTACCGCCCCTTCGGGTTCAATGTGATGAAGTTACCTGCACCGTCTTACCTCACGTAAGCCACCGAGGACCGACGTCGGCCTCACCTCCATCCAAAGTAGAGGTCAGTCTGTATTTAACTGTCATAGTTTGATAAAAAGAGTGCATTCGATCCTCTGAAAAGAAAGATTTATTGGACAACAAAAAGTAATTTCTTTTAAACAGTCGATAATTCTCTATTTGTCTAAACAAGAATACCTAATAATTTAAAAGAAGGAGAGTTTGTCTTATTTGTTAATCTTATTTAAATTCTTTGATTAGTGTAGCACGCCAGGATTCAACCTTAAACTAAAAATTTTAACATTTTATAATATATACTGTCAATATGTTGTTAAACTTTACACTTGTAATTTATAGTTATCTATATAAGTCATTGAAGACAATTACACAATCCATAACATTGCATGGCACAATGAAAATTATCAAAAATATAAAAATATAAAACCTTTATGTGTGACTTCATAAATTTACTTTTATACACTATAGACCCTAAACAAAGTTTAAGAATGTTCCTACGCCCCCTATTCGTATATCTACTGTATGTCACTTCGACCAATTACCTATGGCTGAGTTACCTGTACTCAAACTCATTTGAGGCCCTGGACCGCTACGTCCCTCCGGATCACACGACGTCAGTTACCCCAGCGTCTCAGCCTGGGTTGGCTCGTTGACTTGACTTGACTTACCTATGTCCCTGTTTACTCTGTCTATGTCAGGGACGGGAACCCGTCGAATGTGAGATCATTCCTACGTCTGTCACACACCCACTAATTTTCCCCCACCCTCGTGGATCTTCCTGTGGGTTTGCAAAATCTCAATGTTACGGTATAAGGGTCGTCGTTTAAACATCCAAAGACACCCTGAGACAACTCACGACGGGAGATCTCCACAGTGACTCTTTTTGTGAAGAGTCGGGTCCAGTCTCCCTGGGTCGTTGAGACACTCCCAAGGGGCCCCACCCTCAGCCCCTGTGTGAGACCTCTAAGCCAGGGAATCTCCTCTCGTCATTTCCTCCCGACGTCCACTCCACCCCAAGACGTTTCCCTTCGAGATCACACGAGGGAATCGAAGGATTGTCGTACAAATGGATTCGGAGTCTATTGTGAACTAACGAAGTACGAACTAGGTAAGAGTTCATACACTTCTTTGTTCATGTGTGTTTTTTAAGTTTGTCACGGTAAGGTCCAACAAATTAAAGATTATTAGTTGTTGGTTGTCAAAAGGGACGCCAGGTCGGGACCCCAAGTTCCTACACAAGTCTCAAGGACCCACCCTACTCAAGTCGTGTCCTCCGCGACTCTGCGACCCTCGTCGGTCCGGAGGAGAACAGGTCGGGTCGGACTGCCCCCCTCTACGGTTGACGTGTCTGACGGGGACACTCAAGTACGTCTAGGTGTCGTTCGACAAATCGTTCAATCTTTGAGGGTCAAGGGTTTGAGAAGTGGTAGTTCTTAGATGTGTACTTTCAGTGAGTCAGTATAGGCTGAGAAACGTTAGGGTACCTGACATCGGGCGGTCCGAGGAGACAGGTACCTTAAGAGGTCCGTTCTTATGACCCCACCCAACGGTAAGGGAAGAGGTCCCCGAGAAGGGTTGGGTCCCTAACTTGGGTCCAGAGGACGTAACGTCCATTTAAGAAATGACAGACTCGGTGTTCCCTTCAGGGAGTGGTAGTTCTGGGGAAAATTTTATATTTGAACTTACCTTCCTCCATTATATGTCGTCTCCAGGGACCACTGTAGAACCCCAGTGACTGGGGTACCTATGAGGTACGACCCCCTGTGCGTTATGGGACAGGACTGGAATATCCTTCTCTTTCCGAAAGGTCTCTATAATTTTGAGGTATTGATCTTGAACGATAGTCAAGAGAGGTCACTGTAGGAGGAGGGTTTAGTACAGATTGCTGACTGTCTCTATCTCTGTCATACCTCCCCGGGGCTTGGACGTCTTATTCGTCAATACACGATGTTCGGTGTGAAAATAGAACTACCGAGATTAGACTTAAAGGTTCTTCGGTATTAGTAACAGACGACAGTTTGAACCTTTAGAATAGAAGATGTATCGTGGTGTGTCCCCTGTAAGTTCAAGTCGTTACTCGTGATACCTGACTTTATTGTTTCTGAGTAACTGACAAAGACAAAAAGTCAAACTTCTCTTTAAATATCTTGTTGGTCTTCTGGACCTATTCAATTTTTTACCATGCTGGTTCTTGATTTAAGGAGACTATCCTCATAGATCACCTTCAGAAGTCAACTCCAATCTTATGATCGTTACGGTACACACACGTACCACCCACACGTAGTCCCCTCACCCTCTTTGTACCAATTTCCATTCCCAACCCCGAGGAGCTCCTCCAGAACGTCGAGTGGGTCCTGAATCTTCCCGACCTTGCACTCATAAACGATATCCTCGGTCGGGACCACGGGGTACTTACGGGAGAGACACGAGAGAGACGGAAAGACGTGGCACTCACTGGTGTGGTCAAGTCCTACGGTGTGTCGGGACGGTGGGTTTCAGTCCTTTGTGTGTACGTAGGCTCTCTTCTCTTCTCTTCTCTTTCTCCGGGTCGGTAACGGTACTCAGGAAAAGTAATTACCCAAACTTTTCCAGTATAACATCGTTATAACGTCTGAGTTTATTGGTCGACCACAACTTTATCAAGCTTCAGGTCCACTCGTACACTCCTCCCTCTATTTCGTGTTCCCGGTCGTCGTTACCTCGACCTTTTTCTCTCGACGGGGTCCGTGACAGACCCCCACCCTAAACCACTCGTATGTTTTGTGGCATACATCCTCAAAGAGAATCTTGACAGGAATTACGGTAGTTGGCGTCCTCCGAATGAAATCTTTATAGAGTAAACTGAACCGTTGGCCGATCATCTTGGAGAGGATATAACAAGGATTTTTTAGGTACTTCCGTTCAGTTCATGTATTTTATTTCTGTGTATGGTACTAGACCTACCCTTTAATTTTCACTTTACTGTCTAACTTTTCATTCTCTGTTTGACTATTCCTGATGTCCTTCGATTTTCGTTTTACGACAAGGATGACTATAAGATGGTTCATTTTTAAAACAAAGGAAAATACAGAAGTCGGTAAAGTTGTTTTTCAAACTAAGTATTTTTTAAAGTCAAATTAATTTGTCGTACCAAGGAGGTTGTAGAGTGAGATGAAGAAAAGAAGAAAGGTTTCTACCCTCAAACTACAAGGTCGTTCACGGTTACCAACTTTAACTACCCTATTTCGACCACGTCTGGTCTCGGTAAGAGTTGATGCAACGGTGGTTTATGTTGGAGATGCCCTTTCTGTACTTCCTTTCTCGGGACATGCCATAAAAAAAAAAAAGGCAAGAAAGTAGACACTAACTATCGTTGTTAAATCCCCGAAGGGACTCACTCGTCCTACACGAGTGTCTCTAGTACTGGTTGTCGTCATATCTGGAAGTACCACATTGACTCCAGGTCATGATCTCTGGACACTCCCACTCCCTTCTCATTTGAACCTCACCTCGGTCCTTAAATCCATCCTGAAAGGACCACCAGGTCACCGATTCTGAGACGTAAGGGTTACGACCCCTGAGTCCAAGCTAGGGACCAGTCCCTCGACCTAAGGTGTCCGACGTTGAATTTCAAGGGTGTACGGTGTTGATTCTGGGTCGTGTCAGTATATTTATTTAATTTATTTAAGTAAAATTGTATAAATACATTCTTCTATACCTGGTACCTATATCTTGTCACTGCCTCCAGAGGTTTGTGCCTACCTGATACTTCGACCCTCCTACCACCTTGGTACCGTGGTCTTCGAGTCCGGGAAAACTCGAATTGTGGGGGGTCGTCAATCCCTGTTCCCTGTTTCGTAGACTCACAGATCTCCTATTTCGGAATCTTCCCTTCCGAGATCTCCTCGACTAAAAATTCAAGGTCTTTAATACTCTTACTACTGGTCCTTGGACTAAATAGTCAGAAAATATACTTGACCAGCGAACTGTTTCCAATCGTCTATAACTCGGGTTTACAACAGACCTTGTAAACTTATACAGTTATCGTCGGTCCCCGAAGGGAGTATCGAGACAGTCATTTCTTACGGACGTCATGTCCTCTGGACCCAAGATAGGGACCCAGTCCTTCTAGGGGACCTCTTCCTTTACCGTCGGGTGAGGTCATAGGAACGGACCTTATAGGGCACCTGTCTCTTCGGACCACCCGACGTCAGGTACCCCAACGTTTCAGCCCGTGTTGACTCGTTGATTGAGAAGTGTACATCGTCGGACTGAATAAGTAACGTCGGTATAAAACGCCCCCAACCCCCCCCAGGAGACACAACACTACCTTGATATACTAACTTAGTACTTTACACCGTCAATGAGTTTTTTGATATGTATCTCAATGGTATGTTGAGTCGTTAGGAGATGATCCTTATATGAGTTCTTGATTTTTATGTTGGTGTGATTTTGAACATGTGTTTTCAAGTATCGCGACAACAAGTATTGCAAGTTTCTCGTTTTTGTCGTGTTTACAGGCAATTGACCACTTACCTACTTGTGTCCGTCCGTGTAGGTATGCTGCCTTGTAATACACTGGTGCTTTTCTTTACTTCAGGACTAGGTACGATGTTGTACCTACCTTGAACTTTTGTACGAGAATATCTTTCTTTGGTCTGGGTTTGTTCCGTATAACATCCTAAGGCAAACAGACCGCGTAAGTCCTGTAAGGACCAGTATTTTGGTTTTCGTCAAATCGTTGACGGTTTCGACCTCTCTCCTTCCTTACAACTTGCGGACTTTTTTTTTTTTTTGTTTTTTGTTTTTTTTGAGTCGTAGAGAAAACCCTCACTACTTTTGTAATTATAAAATCTTAATCTCTTACTACTACCATGTCTTAGGACTCTGACATGGTGGACGTGTCAAAATGTGAACTTTTCCCACTGTAAGACCATACGTTTAATATAAAGTTGTTTCGAAAAATCAATTCCTGTGAGAACACCCTTCAGTAGAAACCGTCTTTTTGTTGTTTTAATGGACCTGAGACGTGACACCTGTGTCTTTCTTCTTTACGTCATAACGTCCCCTATAAGACCCATCTCAGAACTCTTTGCGTTTGTTCGGTCTCAGGTCGTCGTCGCATACCTCTCGTGACACCTCGGTATAAGATGCCCTTCATTGGCCTTCTTCGCGACCATAACCCGTCACATCGACCTTCTTCGCGACCATAACCCGTCACATCGACCTTCTTCGCGACCATAACCCGTCAGTCTACTCGGAGCCTCACAATATTGTCCTGTTCTCTCCCTTTTCCTACGCTGTCCCCACCGCCACGGTCCTAAGAGAGAGCTATGCTGGCTCCACCATGATTACACAGTGTGATTCTCACCCGTCCGGTGTGGTGTCGTCTCTACCGTTTGGGTCCACACCAGAGCACCAATGGACGGGACGAAGGCGGGAAAAGCGAGTAAGAACCTACCCAGTGACTATACGAGAAGAATATAAACCGGTACACATATTGTTTTTATAATCTGTATATATAGATAGATCTACTAAACAAGACCTTACTTTACAATTTTAATTAAATTTTTTAGTATTGCCATACTGACCGTATCTTTTTACGTGCGTTACCTCCACTTAATGAAACGGTAAAGAACTACAGGGTGAGAATCGGAAAGATTTGACGTTTTGGATTCCGTCCTCTATAGACTGTCAAACCAGTAAAACAGAAAAGTCCTAACTATACATGAGTCTCCCACACCGTCTAAACCCACTTTACTAGGACGAAAACGGTGACACGGGTGGACTAGTTTTTCTACGGTTTTATCGAGTCTAGTTTGTCTCATGTTGTTTGGCAATAGAGGGACGTAAACTTTTTCACTCACCTGACAAGTCATAAAAACCGTGACTCTAGTTTCCTGTTTCCTTTTTCACGAACCGTAACTATCCCATAACTGGAAGTGGAGACACTCGGACAGACTTATGATTACATCATCAGACTAAGAGTCCCGTGAAATTTCTTCAGTTGATACTCCCTTTAACGTGGTCAAAATGGGTTTAATATTATAAAGTCGGTTTAAAGACAAATGAGTCTCGGTTAGACCTTAAGAGATAAGTTACCTTAAAGTGTATGAATCTTGAACCCGAATTCTTCGAGACTCTCGGTGTGACCTCGGACCTCATCTACCTAGGAGTCTTGTGCCACGTCCCCGGAACCAGGTTCTCTTCGTACTACAGTCGTTATGTAGTCTTTCATAAGACTATGGTACACATCCCTCTGTACTCTGGTCGACGGACAGTCGTCTTACGTTATCAGAAAACCCCCACCTACGCTATACCCTCACCACCCCATCTCTGCTTTTCTATCTCCTTTTCAATAAGTCCTCTTTTATTAAATGTTTAAAACCCCTGTACCGAGAGTCTGAGAATTTCTTTCAGTATGTTTTGGTTCTTTAATTACAAGGTAGTAATGTGGATCATATGTAGAATCATCATTACAAAGAGAAATTTACATTCTCCTCTTGTAAAGTACTAATCTGATGGAATTTAGTACGATTTGTCTTTAGTGTTCGACTTTTTAACTTTTTTTTTATATTCTATGTCCTCCGAATATACATTTTCTTTTCGAATTTGGTTGTGACAGTAGAAATATGTTAAATTTAGTAAGAAAGTAATTGAAGTGTTCATAATTAAACAACGAATACACAGTCCCCCTCGTCTTCCAGACTCCAAGGGTGAGCGGATCGCTCCCTGTCTCTACCTTCACCCCGACCCACTCCCCGTCCCCTCCCCGTCCCCAGGTCGGACGGTCCTGGACACAGGGACTAGACTGGGGAGGTAAGCGGTCCACGATTTCTCGGTGCCTGTTCTGATGGACCACCCGTTGTTCGACTCGTTCCGACTGTAGGTGGACCAACTTGAAGAGATGATACACCTTCTCGACCTGGGATCGGAAAACCGGTTGAAGGGAGACGACTTCCACTCGAGAGGGTGCCGGGACCCCCCGGTCGGTGTGGGAGTGAGCCGTAGACGAGAGACCTGGGACCCTGACCCCACGATCCCAGGCGCGACTCAGCAAAGGAGGGGAGTCGAGGACAAGGAAGAGAGTGCACGACCAGAGAGAGACGGACAGAGAGAGAGGGAGGTTCTCGTCTAACCAAGACTGAACGGAGTGCCTAATGGTAAGTATAAAAGACAGAAGTGAAGGTCGGGTTAAAGGGATATAAAAGTAAAAGGACAGAACTATAGACTGTGTAAAGAAAAGGAGTATGGCGTGAGCTCCCACTTGGGTGTCCTGACTATTAATCCTTCAAGTCCTTCAACTTGCCTCAGAATGTGATTCTGTAGAGACCCCTTTTGCGATAACCCGACAGTAGAAGGACAGAATCACCCGCAGACACAGGTCGGAGGAGGACCACGACTACCTCCCCGGAACCGACCGGGAACAGATCCTCCCAGAACCCCAGGGTCCGAACACAGGCACTGACCCACCAGAAATCGCCGTGAGACTCGACACGAGAACAAGTAACGTCCCGGACTTTCGGTCTCAGTCGTTAGAGGGCCGGCACTTCTTCAAAGACGTCGGACCGTCGGTCTCCTTCGGAGGGTACCTACTCTTTTTAAAGCTTCTTCGTTTCTCCTAAAAGTCCTAATTTATTTCGTCCGTCCCGACGGGTACTGTACGTCCTAGTGAGAAGACTTCAAGAGGTTGTTACTTCACCAAATGGATTTACATCTAGAACCGATAACACTTTGATTATTTGAAGAAGTTTCATATCGACTACTAAAGTAATCTTACGTTTAAATCAACGTTTTGTTAGATAAAACAAAACTAGTGCATATTTTAGTACTAGAGGAGGATCTTACAAAGTCTGGATTTGTATTTATTTCCCTCTTTTTCATAGTACCTGACAAACTAGACAAGTTTTTTCAATACGTTTATGGTCGACAGTGACAGTTTCGTTCAATTCGTCTTTATAAGTAGACTACACGAACCACAGTGTTTTTATCAGAAAAGAAAAACGCGAAACGACGAGAAGACTGGGTATTGGATTTTGAAAAGAGAAAAAAAGTCTGTTGGAGAAAGGAAGTGCAAAAGTTGGGGAAAAGGATAAGTCAATACCTTAGAAATATAGATTGTCCCTTGTAAGTCATAAGGTCCTCGTACTATTGATTCCTATTCGTTTGGTCTATATCAGGGACAGTGGTTCCTCCAATGTAATCATTCTCTTTGTTGTTTTACCCGTTAAGATTAGGTTTTAGTACGGACAACTCATAGTAAGGACCCATTAAACACTGTATTTGTGTGTCTCTAGACAATGTTTCAGTAAACGTAAACCAGAAACTAGGGATGTAGTAGGTCGTAAAAGTACCTCTATGTGATGTATACACACATAAATGTTTGTATAAAATTTATATATAAAATTATGTATAAATATAAATATATTTACATTCATCTATAATGAGACTTACAGGACCCCCCTAACCTAGTTCTAAACTCGATAATATATATCACAACACAAGTATCGAGTCAACACAGGTTGAGAAACGTTGGTGTACCTGACATCGGGTGGTCCGAGGAGACAGGTACCCTAAGAGGTCCGTTCTTATGACCTCACTCAACGGTAAAGGAAGAGGTCCCCTAGAATGGCTGGTCCACTAGTTTGGGACCAGAAGACGTGACGTCCTCCAAGAAATGGTAGACTCGGTAGTCCCTTCGGGTAACATATATCGTTGAACAGTTAAAAGGTTTTAGAAGACCTTCTTGTTTAGACATAGTCTTTGTAAGAAGGTTGGTCTCGACGAACCTGTGCCGTCGGCACACAGTCGTGTTCCAATTAGGCACAACTGACACTAGGGGTGTTAGAAACAAGTGGAGGGGAGACGTGAGATGTCGATACAAACTTATACAACAGGAAACTTCGAAAGTTGTATCAACGTTGTAAGATTCCGTTATCCGGTCTGTTTGTATGGAGTAAATTTTTTTAAATCTGAAACTGAGTCTTTAACTATTTTAGAAGAATTCCTAATACCAAGGTTATTTGGTATAAATTTTCTAAAATAAGTAACAAAATAAATCACTTACAAATGACTCGTGGATAAAACAAAGAAAGTGAAAAGTTCCGTGTCTTCTACACTATATGTATTCTCGTAAAAGGACGAGTCTATTACTTATTTATTTATTTTAAATTTTCAATTAATACGAATTTTTACTTACGATAATATATTCCTTTTATTGTCTCGTTACACCTACCACTACCCCGTTATCAATTGAGATTTCCTCACCAGTTTCGTCTGATTCTGGAATGACTGGTCTTTTTCGGTCATACTCTTCTGGGTCCCATTGTCCTAGACTTGTTCTCCCTGGTCCCGGAACCAGTCCTTGTTGAAACCACCTGAAGTCCGTGTCGTCCGTCCGTTCGTACCACCCTCCGTACCACTCTTTGATACTTTCTACTCCAGTCTCTCCATCCGTACTCACATAGACAAGAGAGGACGATGTATTGTTTAGTGGGGTTTCAAATCACTTCAGGTCGACTGGTCAATAATGGGCTCTGTCAAATACTCCCAGTCCCTAGACCCTCGTTGAATCAACCCAACAAGACCTAACCCTAGAGGGTCCTCCGATATCAGTTCGGGAGTCGTCCCAGACGTGAGTAGACTTTCGAACTGACCCCTACTCCCTAGGTGACGGTTGTACCAAGTGAGAGTGTCGACGACCTTTTCTGGAGGAACAGGTGGAGAAGTACCCCGACGAACTCACAGAAGTACTACCTCGGTGACTGAAGCGGGTCTCATTCGTCAGGTCTCTGGTTCCGCCTTTGTCGTTATGGATACTGGACCGTAGCGTTCAGTACCAAGGTTCCTGTCACTATCTAACTCCTCTGTCGGAGCTTCCCTACCCCGGTCGGTTCCTCAGACTCCTCCTCCGTAGACACTCCGTCCCTTCACACCGTAGTGTGTCAACCTTTGACTTCTGACGTCGCCTCACGACTCTATCTGCAGACTGCCACCCCACCCCCCCCGTCCCAGAGTACCCTTCAAACTATGTCTCTACCGTCGGTGACTGTCGGGAAAACTCTTCCAAACGCGGCGTTTTCCGTCTACTCACCTTAGTATCTCTAGATCCTTTCTAGAGACAGACTCTAGATCCTGTCTTTCCCTCCCAATCCGAGTCAAAATAAAGATTAACACCCTTCAGTGGGTTCTTGTCGTCTTCGCCCACAGCGTCGGTGGCTCGAAGGATTTCGGGATCCTACGGTCTGGGGTCCCTCACGTTCACGCGGTGGATCACAAGTCGGTACCGTAGGCGGCTTGAGTGACGAGTCTCATCCACCCCGGAGAAGTCCAGTCTCGTTAGACGAACGACCTTGTCTTTTTAACGAAAAAGACTTCGGACACGAGACC
This sequence comes from Capra ibex, assembly GCA_006410555.1. Classification (NCBI taxonomy): domain Eukaryota; kingdom Metazoa; phylum Chordata; class Mammalia; order Artiodactyla; family Bovidae; genus Capra; species Capra ibex. Next base: position 20,038,914 of record SJYO01000647.1, read on the forward strand.
CTGTTGGGTCTTCCCATCCCACCCCTCCCTCCACCCTCCCCCCAAGTCCTACCCCCCCCCTTGTGTACATATGGACACCGGCTAAGTACAACTACATGTTGTTTTTGGTAGTGTTATAACATTAATAGGAGATTAATTTTATTTATTTATTTTTAAAATTTGTTAGCATTTAGGTATATTTGACGAGGGTTCTCTTTGATTTTGACGACTACCTTCCGATTCAACCTCGCAAGAGGAGAAAAGGGGAACTGTGAAAAGAATACGGGAGTAGAGAAGTGGAAGAAGGTAGTCAGGCAGATAAGGTACAGGAAAAGGTAGGAGGCAAAGATACTATGTCTAGTCTCACTAGGAAGGTGTTCGGCTCTTGGGGTCCTTGATGACCGTCGCTGTCCTCGATCTTCTCGCAGTACCTTGCCTAAGAAGGAGTCTCGAAAGTTTTCCTTGGTTGGAACAGGTGTGGAACTAAAGTCCGGAGGTCTCCCTTATTTAAAGACAACAAATTTCGGTGGGTCACACACCAGTAGACAATGTTACCGGTGTCTTTCGATTGCGTTGATGAAACGTTATTTGTTCTTACTTATGTGTGTTGTTGTGCCAGTCTAAAGTTTTACTATGTGACTCACCTTCTTTGATGTGGTTTTTTTGGATTTTTGTTTTTTTGTGTGTGAACATACCAAGATAAATATATGTTAAGATCTTTTGCGTTTGATCAAATAGAACTGTTCTTTCATTGTGTATCATCCCCTCCTCGTCCCCCTTCGCTCAGGTTCCCGGATCCTGTATGTCACAAGTGGTATAACTGATACTAAGAAAGTACCCACATATGGACAGTTGTGAACCTGAAGGGACCATCGAGTCTACCATTTCTTAGACGGACGTTCCGTCCTCTGGTCCCAACCTAGGGACCCAGTCCTTCTGGGGGCCCTCTTCCCTTACCGTTGGGTGACGTCATAAAAACGGACCTCATAAAGTATCTGTCTTGTCGGACCGTCCGATGTCAGGTACTCAGTGTTTCTCAGTCTGAGCTGACTCAACTGATTGTGTGTGTGCATAGGTTGACATGTGAATTTAATACACGGTAAACAATATTTCGTTAATTTGGGGGTTTATGTTACGATTCTGATTTCCTCCGTTCATTTTGGGGTGTTTGGATAGGACACTACCAGTAAGACCTGTTAAGGAGAGAAGGGGTGGGTCCGACGGAGAGAGAAGACCCTTCAACAGTAGATTAACGTCAGTCCGAAACCAGAGGACAGGACGAGGGGAATCGGTGAATATAGAGGTGGGGAGTTTTGGTTGTTGTTGTTGTTCGTGAGGTTTTGTTTAGGTTTTTCAGGAGAAAGTAGGGACCGACCAAAAGGGAAACCATAAAGGAAGGGAGAGACGACAGTGAAGGTTTTGAGTTCATCAGAAACGTAACTGAACTGCAGAGAGGTTTCAGAACTCGAATCCAAGGAATGACTTACTTGATTAGTGGTATAATCAAGATTATCAAGTTTTCAGAACGGACTATAGATAGGAGACTAAAGAAATGACGTTTAGGTTCGGGGCAGAGGAGAAGATAGTCGTTGGAAGACGGTCTGGGGGCGGGAGGTAGTGAGATCGCAAGTACAACAGGTATGGCGAGTAGAATCAAAACACTAAGTGTGCGGAAGGAACGGTTGTACGACAGTGTGAGTAGGGTGGGTTAGGACGAAGTAAAGTTTTCCAGTCTTAAAAGTGTTTTATTTATTGTGCAATAGTCACTGTCGGGAGGGGGTAGACCTCGAGTCCGAACACTTATTCCGAGACTTTTCCAAGGTCACAGACTGCAACCCGTCTTTACGGCACACACCGTCCCGTTGGACCTACTCTGGGTCCTCACCGTACTATCCCTACACTTCGTTTAGTTTGTCCCAGACATGGTCTCTGCTCAACGTCCCCCTCCTCTCCCGTCTCAAGACGAAATAGAAAAGGACGAGATTGTTTCATATTAACTGTTTATTTTAACATGTTATAAAAATTTTACAAACTATATGTAGTACTTTACCAACGGGGGTGGTTTAATTGTGTAAGTAGTAGTGGAATGTATAAATGAAAATTTTTTACGTTATATTACAATGGTGCCTCTTCCTTTACCGTTGGTGAAGTCATAAGAACGGACCTCTTACAGTACCTGTCTCCTTGGACCGCCCGATGTCAGGTACCCCGACGTCTCTCAGTCTGTACTGACTCGTTGAATGTGTGTGCAATGGTTGATCCCAGTGGTAATATGGAGTCTAGGAGTCTTGAATAAATAGGATATTGACTTTCAAACATGGGAAACGGGTTACTCTCGAGATGAAAATAAAAAAAGAACAATAATACATAAATAAATAAACCGACACGACCCAGAATCAACACCACACACCCTAGACCAAGGGACTGGTCCTTAGCTCGGGTCTGGGGGATGTGACCCTTGCACCGTAGAGTCGGTGACCTGGTGGTCCCTTCCGGCCTCTCGAGATGAAATCCACCCACTACTCCCTTCCGGTGAGACCCCTTCACTGTAAATTTGACTCTGTGTTACATTCTTTCTTCGTCTGTGCGTTCCTCAACCCGTTCTATCAAGGTCTACCTGTGTGGTCTTAAAAGTTTCGGGACCTCACCTTTCGTCACAGACCGTGGGGTTCGGTTTCATCCGTACGGACCTCCCATCACCCACCGAAGGCCGTACTCTTTCTTTCTCAATCAACGAGTCAGTACAGGTCGAGAAACGCTGGGGCACCCGACATCGGGAGGTCTGAGGAAATAGGTAACTTAAGGGGTCCGTTCTTATGACCTCACCCAAATCGGTATAGGAAGAGGTCTCCCAGAAGGGCTGGGTCCCTGACTTGGGCCCATAGAACGTAACGTCCCTCTAAGAAATGGTAGACTCGGTGACCATCTTACTCTTCCCCGCTGTCTACCGTCTACTGTGCGAGGAAGTCAGGACAGTTCCTTAAACCTAGAATAAGATTTACTTCACTCTTAGGTTACAGACCGAAAGAAGGTATTCGAAAACGGTCTACTATGTCATAAAACCCTCCATATTAAAGTGTGACATCGATAAACTTTCGTATCGAACTTGACTTCTTCTTTTTTGAGTAGACGAAGACGTGGTTTTCTTTCCTACTTCTCTTTTGACTTTTGGCCAGTCTCACACCTAAACGGTTGAGTTTCTCTGAGCAATCGAAAGACCTCAAAGTACCTATTCATACGACCGTATTAAACATTTTGAACATTTTATTTACTTAACATTTACATAAGTTTCCTACCCCCGGCTCTTAAGGGACCGTTAGGTCACCAACTCTAAGGTGCGAAAACACGAAGGTCACGTCTCCTGTACCCAAGTTAGAGACAACCCTTGATTCTAGGGTGTACGACGTTACGCGGTTTTTCTTTATTTATTTATTGTCGTATTCTTTTACTGAAACTAGAGTCCCCCAATAATTCTTGAATGAATCCCTCGTCAACATGTTTTGAGAAATATACTATGGGTTTGTTTTTCGTGAAAAATAGTGACTAAGAAATTTACAACTCGACACTTACTTACTGAGTCACAAAAATTTATTCACAGGTTTCAGACACCATTGACCAACAACTATGACTCGAATAGGTTCCACCACGTTTGTCACTAAAATTGTTTCCTTCCTTCCCTCCCTCCCTTCCTTTTTTCCCTGTGTTACGAAAAGAGTAAGAATAGTCGGTTCATGACACAAATTGACACAGAGTTCTTACAATTCTTTGTCCGTTGACAAAGGATTACAATTCCTTGTCATTTTTTTTTTTGACGAATTATATTTTTTATCGTAAATTGAACAGTAAAGAAGAAGACTACTAGATTAAAAAAGTTTAACCCCTTCCCGGTTTAGACTCGATACACTACGAGAAGGACCCAGAAGACTAAAGGAGTACCAAAAATAAAAGTCACGACCGTTGTAGACTCGGCCGGTCCTAATCTTCTTTCAAGGATCAGTTATAAGTGGAAGACACGGGTTTAAAGGGAATACTACACTCAGTGTCGTTTAAAAGTCTTCAACTTAGTAGTACGAGATCGTATATGTTGAAACGGTCTTGTCGACGTGAAATAGAAACCTCGGGGACGTCTATCATTCGGGAGTGTATCATTCGGACATTCGTGTAACTTTTTAACTCTTTTTGTATAGTAAAAAAATTTTGTTTCAAGACGACCCTTTTGAAAAGACACATTAGACCTCTTTCAGTTAGAATTATATGGTCTTTTGAGAAAACTGCCGTAGATAAACCTGAAGACTACCTAGGGTCCTACAAAGTACCGGGGTGGGCCTGACGTGGGGACCCGGACTGCCCCAAGTGTCGACGGGAGAGGGGAGAAGGGGTCGACGGGCGTTCTGGATTGTTCCATTGTTCTTACCGGGGTAACCTTAAAATCTGACCCGAGGTGAGACCCTCGAAGACCTCCGAACGGTTTGGTCTGTCGTTTTTTAATCGGACGTCAAGGACTGTACTGTTTAAAATCCTCTTTAACTTTAGTCCTTGTATACGAAAAAAAAAAAAAAAGACGTTCAGTGTGAAGTATTTTCAGTGTTCATTAGGAATGTAAATCCCCTTTTACGAAAACCCCTTCGAAACCAAATAAAACCAATGGGGCTAGACATAAGAACATAAACAATAATTAAAACCTTGTACCGAAGAAGGATAGTTTTCATCAATTTATGTTTAATTTGTAAACGATTCTGTACTCATAGGTCTTCCACCACCCGAACCTCTCTTCTCTAGGGTCGGGACCAGGAAGGGTGGGAAATCGAATCCCTGAAATCCTTTCAGTGAATTACAGAGACCCGAAGGGTTCTTAGTTTGTTTCCGAACATCTTCTCGGGGTTCCATAACTAATACAGTCGAGGAGGGGGACGGGAAAATAAGGAAAACGACCACTTTTATGCACTCTCTCTTTCTCCCCCTAGGGGTGGTGGTCGACAGACTTTACTCTTTCAAACCTCTGTGTCTTCTTCTCCTCCACCCCTCTTTCGGACTTATGACCCGTAGTACTTGTCTGGGTCTCTATTGAATAAACCCCAACAAAAAGAATTTTTTTGAATGACTTTATGTCAATTAAATGTTACAACACAATCAAAGTCCATATGTCGTTTCAATAAGTCAATAGTAGAAAAAAATCCAATAAAAGGTAGTGTCCAATAATGTCTTATGACTTATATCAGGGGACACGATATGTCATCCATAAACAACCAATGGATAAAATATATATCATCACACTTTCTCTTGAATAAAACACTTTTGTTTCTCCTCTCCCCTTTTTTCTTCTCTGCGGGAATGTGTGTGAGGTGAGAGTGTGTCCTAAGAAAAATTTGCATTAATTCGCGGGTTAAAGATGGAACGCTTACGGCACAAAGATGAGTAATTCTGTATCTGTCGGTGTCCTTTTTACGTGTAGATAATTTGTGGACGAGTTAGACTCTTTTTTCCGGCCATTCCTCCTGTTTACAAAAATCGAATAGGTATAAAAGACTAAACAGATGTTACTCAAAGATATTGTACGTTATTATAACTTTTGTAAAACATTCACTTATTCCCCTTCTGTCTAAAAAAAAAAGTATAAACGTAGACAGAACAGAAGACTTTTACCGTCCTAAGGGACCTTTATCTCTACAAAGAACAACAACCAAAACTCTTACCATCAATTAATTAACATCAACTAGAAGTGCCATATCTTACTCCCACTAGACGACGGGAGTCACCAAATTGTGGTAAATTGTATTTTATAATTCCTTACTGTTAGTCCCTCGGTACATAGTCATATAAAAGAATTATAAAAAATAATAAGGTTTAACATTTGTAAATTTGAAAATAAATAAAAGACAATAATATTTTCCTTATCTTATCTTAGGAATTTTTTATGATAATTTCTACTACTCCTATATCTCTTCTGAAATTTTACTCTCTTTGTCCGAATTTTGTCCAGAAAATAAACTTATGACTTATGTAAGATAAACATGTCTCACACGACCTCTACTTCAAATAATTTCCTTTTTTTGGTGACCGTCTTTATGTTAATTTTACCCTTTTTTTTAGCTTATATTGTGTTTACTGTTTATCTATGTTCTCGTAAGATACTTCGGGTGAATCCCGTAAGGTAGTAGACTATTCAATATCAAATATCAAATTTGAATGAGGTCTGTACTCATAAACCTTGGTGGTAGATATTTTGTACTGTATCTTTTAGTTTCTCATGTAGTGTTAAATACTACATGTAGTGTTAAAGTAATTTTATGGAAATTACTTTAGTCTTAGATTGTTAATCTTTTGTCAATTTGATAAATAAATTTTTTTTTTTTTGTTTTTAGGAAGTTTGATCACAGGTATAATCTCCGCTGTCACAAAGAACCCATCAAAGGCTGTATTTTATTCTGGTGTAACTTGTAAGGTATGACCTTAAATAGAAAAGCCATGTTTGTCATCCGAAGACCGACAATCTCGTCTTTCTAAATCAAAAGTGAAAGAGACCTAAGAGTTTCGTCGTCATTGACTTCAGAGTCCTAGTAGTTCTCCGACCTAATTTTGTTTTCTGTCCGTTCCCCTCCACTGAGTCCTCCATTCTCTTCCGAGTGCACGGGTGGATTGGACACACCATGACCTGGGACCGAAGGTCCCACACCGAGACGACGATGAGGGACCCGGTCTCTACGAGAGTCCTAGGGACATGAACTTGAAGGGTCTACACTGACTTGACCGGTGAAATTTTTACAAGTGATTCACTTCCTCTTTTTAGTCTTAAATTACAAGACTTTTAGACCCGACTTGAAAGTATTCTCTTTCCAATCCTTTGTTTTAAAAGTTATCTATCATTTCCGTTCCTCGAACTTTTTGAGTAGTTCCCCGTTAAAACACAATAATAATGTTAGAGTCGATGAAAGGTTCGAACTTCAGCACAGAAAAATTGGATATTTGGGATGAAACTGAAAGGTGATGGTTCATAGTAGTAACCTTGTCCTGAGAGTAATCTTTAGTCCGGACATATTAGTGTGAAAACAAGGGTTTAGTATTTGTAATATAGGTCAGTGCGATCTTTTAAGATAACTTTTCATCTTTCGTCTTTTAAAGAGTAAGGCAATGATTGTACTTCATAAACTTCACAAAGGAAGGATAGAACAAAAAGATATGTGTCTGAAAGTTTTTTAACTCTAGTGTGATATAAACCAACAAATAAGACAAAAGTAGAGGATAAAGTAGTAATTATAAAAGTTTGTTAGTGATTTACCAAAAACTTTTGTACTCTACGTTACGAACGAGTTATTAGGTGATTCACCTTTTTGTTAATAACTTGGTAAAGAAATGACCACTTAAAAGTTCGACGAAGATTAAAAAGTCGAGTAGTATAGAAGTTGATCTGTGTCTCAACATTATCTGTAGTCAGAAACGTATATAGAGTAATAAAAAAGTCGTATTTAACGGTTTTCACTTTTGGATGTAGTTTCTTTTACTTGTGTAACTGTCGAAAGTTGTATATTTCCGTCGAAGGTTCTTCTTAAATTTTACAATGCGTGTTTAAAAATGAACCCTTACACGAATTAGAGTACCTTTCTTAATGACTCTAATTCTCTTTACACTTCGAGGGATAAATAGAAAAAATTTTTATAATTCAAAATTTTTATAATTCAAAAGAGGGAATTTCTGAGTTTTATTGACACTCTCTGACAATGACAGTTTGAGAGATTCTCTGTATAGTCTAAATTTACTTATGTGAATGACAGAGTCTGTCATTCACTCTTTTTTACTCCAACTAAAATTAAGAAATAAGACTTTTTCCATATTAACACATGTACACTAGTCTATGATATCGTTGTGATTCATATAAACTATTTTTTGTAAGGGTCCGTGTATTTACAGTCGTTAACTAACTTACCTACTACAAAATTCCAAAATATCAGTACGATTGACATTATTTTTAATGAAACGGGAAAGTTCAATTTTGACTGAAAACGGGTTTTAAGTCGTGAAGTTTTACTGTCGTCTCCTTTCTTATCTAGTTTTATCCAAAAAGAATGGAATTTGGACGTTGGTCAGGTCGACCGTACTAAAAGAACCTGGAGAATTTAGAGTGGGGGTAGTACCACCAGTCCTTCTTTCGACATTGATTTTTAGTCTGGTCACGTACTTGGTCCCGGAGTTTGTACAATAGTCACGAACGAACACTTTGTCTACCTAAACTAAAGTCGAAAAATTATATTGTTACTAATACACAACCATGACTCAACAATACAAGAACTTTTCTATTTCACAAGACAGTTTTATGAAATATTTAATCGATTAGTTTTTCCAAAGACTCATTTGTTCGTACAATTTTTAGGTAATGACTTTATAGAACTTTTCTTTTTCACAAAAAGATTCAATTTAAAGATAAATATCTTGTGAGGACCCTTCCGGTCCTGACATATAAAAGGTTCAAAGGAGTCCTTATGATCCGTCATACGGATCTGAGTGTCCTCTGTAGGTTATTTACCTTCCTTTTCTTAGTCAAAGATTTCACTTAGAAATTTCATTCTGACTAATTATTTTATTATCGTCCTTTTCCGACCGAAATAAAGTATCGTAAGGTAAAAGTTTTTTTACTTCCGAACCTCTGTTTTATATATTGTTGTCAGATTATTATTATGTTTAAGTCTTCGTGGTATGGTCGAAAAATCCTCGACTTGGTGATACTATTCTCTAATACATTCTCTGGTCCGGTGACTATAGTGTTAAATTCTTGTTGAAATTTCCGTTTTAGTGAACGACTATATGTTTAGTTGTACTGACCGTTATTCTATATAATTGACAGATTCACGTATACTTATTTTACGGGTTTTACACATAGTAAAAATTTTTATAAATAAATAAACCGACACGGTCCAGAATCAACGTCGTACACCCTAGGTCACGGGACTGGTCTTCAAGTCTGGATGTGAGGGACGTAATCTTCCGTTTCAGAATTAGCAACCTGTCAGTCCCTTCGGGGTCGGAACGAAAGGATCCAAGTTAGAATTCCGTTTCACCCTAGATTTTCGTCAAACATTTAAGTTATTTTGTTAGGTTCTGCCAGAGAAAAATCTATAAAAGTGTCATTATTTTTTGATACGATTGTACGTAAATCTTCCCAATCGTCTTTTAAGTCTGTATTAAGGAGTAAAAAAGATTAAAATAAAAGAGAAGGATCATTGTTTGAAATGTCTTTATAAGAAGACTCCGGACCGTCGTTGTAGTAATGAAAACTAGCCCATACACATCTTTCCTTGGTCTTATCACAAGGTAGAGGTATTTTCGTAAAACGGTGGACGGTTGAGTGGCCATAAAAGATCCTGTGGACCCGACCCATAATTTTTCGATGGGGGTTCGAAACTAAGACGTATTGGTCCCTTTTTTGCGGAATGTGTCACTGTCGAAATGTAGAGCGAACAGTAACCTCTGTGCCATTCGAGGTATCGGTCGGTTTTTAGGTTACTTTTCCGGTCGTTAGTCTCTGTCTTGTGGTGGACCTCCCTTTTTTTTTCATTCCCAAGTCTATCTTTTAGGTGTTTACTTCTGTACGGAAATAGTGAATTACACACTATATACGTTGTTCACCTTTTTTTACACAAAGAAGAACCCGTGACATTGACCTGTTCCGGTTTAGTACATAGTCGATAGGTACCTGTCAAAGATTGTTTACTGACAAAGTACGTCTTGGGGTTCATGTGTCGTTACCCTCCCTACCCACACCTCAATTTCGGACGGAACGTCATCACGAAGGTTACCGTTGACGTACTAGAATCTGTTAATAGATTGAAGAAATACGAGGAGAAAATAAGGGGGATAAGAGAAACGGAGATAATAAAGTGAGAGTCCAACACTACTATTTTTATTCTATTTACTACAAAAGTTGAGTACCTCCATCTCCCCCAGGATACTTTTGGTTCGTCACCAAGACAGGACTCATTGATTGTTTCGAAGGTCGGAGTTGTGTAGTCCTAAGTCCCCACCTAGTCCTGGTATTACTCATTGTCCTTTTTGGACCAGTGACTAAGTCGATTGGTCGACGGTTGGGTAGGGGAAGGGGTCGGTCATGGGCGGGTCGTAACGGGGTCCGTGGGCCTGTCTCTCTCCTGAAGGAGACGGGGTCCATCCCTCGTTCTCCCATGTGTAGTCACTATGACACTGGTTGTGTGTATCAGGGGTGAAGTTCCGTGAGTGAGATAAATCTTAGATAGTCTAACCTTAGAGATCCCAGTTCCGTGGAGACCCCAAAAAAAAACTCCCCTCCTTAAATTTACATAGTAAATAAAAATAACTTCATATTAACTAAATGTCACAACACAATCAATGACTACATGTCGTTTCACTAAGTCAATGTTCCGTAGAGAAAAATTTTGTAGCTGTCTTTTAAGTCTAACGTCGTCCCAATTTTTGGTAATGTCGTTACGTGTGTGTGTGTGTGTGGGGGTAGGTCTTTGACTTCGGTGCACGTGATCCAAGGTCGAATTAAGAAGTCCGTTGTTCACCTTCGTCGACAGAATATTGATTTCATTGGGAGAGGACGGTGTGGGAGGTCGTTGGGGTTGTGTGTATGTGTGCGTGCGTGCGTGCGTGCGTGTGTGCGCGTGCGCGCGTGAGAGAAAGAGAGAAAAAGGATGTGGAGTCTCTTTTTTAGTCCAGTGATCGTTGGGTGAAGTCATGAGAACGGACCTTTTAGGGTACCTGCCTCCCCGGACCACCCGACGTCAGGTACCCCAGGGATCCTCATCCTGTGCTGACTCGTTGAAGTGAAAGTGTAAGTACGTGACCTCTTCCTTTACCGTAGGGTGAGGTCATAAGAACGGACCTCTTAGGGTCCCTGCCCCCTCGGACCACCCGACGGCAGATACTCCAACGTGTCTCAGTCTGTGCTGACTTCGCTGAATCGTCGTCGTCGTCGTTTTTTAGCGATTTTCTTCATTGAAAGTTTTGGTATATCTGGACTTTAAGTTCAGGAGGTTACAGTGATTAGTTGGTCAGAAGTTTTATATTGAAGTAAAATACTTAAAGATTTTTTTATTCTTTCTCTTAACACCCCGTGACACTGATATATTTACGTAAATGGAATTTTGTTTGATTTTATCTTTTGAACCGGAAAGTAAAAAAGAGGTACTTTCAGAAAATAGTTGACGTATAAAAGAGGTAGAACCCTGTCTCTACTTCTCTGGTGAAGTCTATAATATAGATTCATAACTTGTTTAAAAGACAACGTTGTGTGTTGTAGTTGTATTAAGTAAAACTGTGAAAACGCTGGGGTACCTGATATATCAGGTATCTTAAGAGGTCCGGTCTTTTCACCTCACCCATCGACAAGGGAAGAGGTCCTATAGAAGAGTTGGGTCACTAGTTTGGGTCCAGAGGGTGTAATGTCCGCCTAAGAAATGGTCGGACTCGGTGTTCCCTTCGGGAAAACTGTGATACTCATACATTGTTTTTTTGTTTGAGTAGACTATTATTCACTCATCGGGACTCCTCCAATTCAGTTAATTAATACGTTGATTATAATTGTCTACTTCCCTCTGGGTCTGTGGGTCCGAGACAAGTGGGTCGGCGTCCCTTGGGGGGATGAAGGGGCTTAGGAGGGTGGTGTACGACCAGGAGTCGGTGGACTCCTGAAGTACAGGATAAATATCTGAAGAGTCTACTAGGGTCGTGTTGGAGGGTGGTCCAGGAAAACTACTTTTTAGACCAAACCGGAGTGGAGAGGCAAATATAGGGTTTTACGAAGGCTTACAGTGGTCCCGACGTATTGGTTTTGGTTAGTCCAGGTAACCGTTCCAAGTTCAGATTTCGTTCCCCCTTCCCTGTATAAAATGTTCTGTTCTTCTCAGACCCCCTCGGTTACATATATTTTTACTACACGTAAGGTGTCTTAATATATATAATTAAAGAGATCAAGTGATTCTTTTCGCGTCGATCCAGAAGGGGGAGAGGGTTCCCGTGAGTCGGCGGCAGGGGGGGTTGGGAGTAGTGAGAGTTCTAGTGAGTCCCTCTGTGGGCTCCGACTAAAAGGAAAGGGCAGACGGTTCTGAACGACAGGAGAGTCAACCCCTGCGGAAAGGTGGAGGGGTCGTCCTGAAGACGAGACCAATCGGACCAGAGGATCGCCCCGTCACTGAGATGGCACAAGTGAAACGTAAGGGCACGGACCTTGAACGGCCGAAGAGGGCCTGGATGTAAGAGATCCTTGGTAGAGGGAGACTTGGATGAAAGAGTCGGGGTGGGGATTGAAGGAATTGAAACAGGGAAGAGTCGGTGTGGGGATTGGAGGAATTGGTGCGGGGAAGAGCTGGTGTGGGGATCAGAGGAATTGGTGCGGGGAAGAGTCGGTGTGGGGATTGGAGGAATTGGTGAGGGTGGACGCGGCAGGTGGACCAGACCTCACAGACGAGAAGATTGAAGGAACTGGAATTGAGATGGAACATTAAGAAAGGAAAAACATGGGCGAGGAGAAGTGTAGATTCTTGTCCTTTCCCCATTGTTCCTGCACACGAACAACTGACTAAGGGAAAGTTGCACGAGAAACGAAACAACACTCTGTCGAGGGGACACCACCGTCTCTGTGTGTGAGAACCAGGTGCCCTTTGGTGACTTCCTACGTTACGTTACGTCGGGACCGTCCTTCAATTGACTCACTGGCGCTCTATGACGTCCGGGGTGTCTTCGTCGACTTTGTGGATGCCCACTTTTCAAGCTTCTTTGAGGTACCTTTAGGACGGACCTTAAGAGGTTCTGCATCCTCTCACGACCGATGTCCGACCTGTGTACCGGAGACCAGTGATCACCGACGACCTGGGACCTGGTACGGGGTAGGGATTTTCCGGTTGAGGGGGTTTCACTCCTCTTATCTACTCTATTCGAGATCAAACAACCCAAAAAAAAAAATTAAGATTCTAAGGACCGCCACTGACGTGTGAAAAATGTAGAGATAAAAGAGGGACCCTTTTAATTAATAGAAACATATGTGCTCCTTACCATATACTCTTAAAAAACATAAAAGTGTTAAAAGAGTGACAAACGGTAAATCCAATTGGACCAGAAATTAAGAGACATCGTTGACCATTGTTTGAGCGGGTCTTCTTACCTTTTCATCTCATTCGATCGTGAATGACAATCCTTCCCAGACCCCAACCCTCGGGTTCCGTGTCCTCCCCTACCGCGACTTTTCCTCCGTTGCTACCTTTTAAGAGTTACAGACACCCTACTTCTTAATTTTGTCCTACCAACAACTACGGGTTCTTCACCAGGTCACCCCGACTTATATCTTCTTCCTGGACACAAGGTTTGGTACCAATTTAGTATTTCTCCTACAGCAAGGACTCGTCAATGGTGCACGGTCCGTGGTGACGTTCCGGAATATACATGGTCGAGTAAATTAATAGTGGTGCTGGGATCCTCCATTCATGATAGTAATGGGTGAAACGTCTACTCCGCTGATTTCTTGTCTTTTCCGTTCGTCGTCGGGGCTCCAGTGTGTCGTCTTGGTTCTATCGTCTGAGTCTCTTCAAAGTAAGGATTAGTCGTCATGAAGGTTTTTGATTCAATCCACGGTTTTCTCACTTGCACGTTGACTCTGACTTCAAGGACTTTCAAGACTTAAGACCCAATTCGTGAAGAACCGGAGCATCGAATCGGGTGGGACGTGACCGAAGGTGGACCTCTGGATAGTGGGAGTCGGGACACTCGTGGAGTGTAGGTCAGGATGAAGGACAGAAAGAGTTCCTCGGGTAGTGTAAGGTGTCACATACGAACCGAAGTGGTTACACATTACAATCCGTGGAAGGAATTAGAGAGACACAGAGTCAAAGAGGTAGACATTTCGTCCCTATTATTTTTACGGATGGAGTGTCTCAACGACACCACTACTTTACTCAATTGCGACATTCCGTGAGTCTTGGGTACGGACCGTGTGTGACTCGTGGGTTGTTTATAATCGACGAGTTTACCACTAAGGAGGGAAAGTGAGAATGTGGGTAAAAATTCGAACTACACTTGTTCCCGTTATGATGAAGTCGTGTTACTCTTTAGTTGACTCCGTCCCACTAAATACTACGTCCGCAAGTATCTGAGTTTGGTATTATAATGGCTATATTGAACGTACATATGAGTTAATGTAGTTGTTGATAGAGAACCCACAGAAGATACACGTCCTTCGTCCTTCTCTACCTTTCGGGGTGACTACCTGTGCCGGGACTAGAAGGTTCTGAAGGTCGCGTCGTGGCCCTTCCGGCGTCGACGGACTCCCTCGGGAGTCTCCTCTCCGTGTCCGGGATATTGGTCCTCGAAGTGGGAGGGTCCGACCGTCGGATTCGAAGTAAGACACTCCTTCGTCCCTGGGTCGACCCCAGAACTCCACCCGTCCTCATTTCGTTCCCTCGTCAGACCGTTCCTTCCCACACACGATCCGTCTTCCCTCTGTGGATGTTTTCGGATCACCGCACTCTGTCGTACCGTGCCAAAATTTTGCCTCTCTTGACGTTCCCCACACTTTTCTCGCCCGCGACGACACATTCCCGGTCTGATGAGGACCTTCGGGACATTTCCCTCAGACCATTTCTACCCGACCCTCCGACTACGTCATTCGGTTCGTTCTCTACTACCACCAGACCGGACCTCTTTACTCTCACCTCACTCTACCTGTCCAGTCCCCCAACTCAGTTGTTCGGGCCTCACCCCCTCACCCCCACCCCCCTTGTCCCTGCCCTACTCAGAGACCGAACCTGGTGATCACCCCTCCTCTCGGAACTACGACAAAGGACTCTGTCCCTTCGTTGTACAAGTCAGATTCTACTGGTTGTGTGTCAGTCCTCCACTTCAATACTCTCTCTAGTGAGTAGTAGTCCACCATTGAATCCTGGGATTAAAAAAGGAATTCAGTTAGTGGACGACACCTTCCGACCAAGGGAAGGGAGGAGACTCGGGGGGTCAAAAAGGAGACTAGGAGAGAACCCCGGGACTACATCTCAGTGAAGGGAACTCGAGAGAGACGTGGTCAGTTCCAGGAACTCCTGATTTAAGTCCTTATTGAAGACGGAATTCTATGAGACTTTGGCTGGATGGGAGCCATATCGAGATAACGGTCCTTTTTCGGGAAGTGTCGGAATCCCTCGGCTCACAGCAAGATTCCTCCGTTTTCTTTAGATAAGAGTTGACAACATTCCCAAATGTCACTTTTAGGGTTGTTTTCCGTTAAGCGGAACAGCGAGGAAAAGGCAACGTCCTGACAAACTAAACGAGTCTTAGTGTCTCGTTTCGGTCTCCGACGCAATTGTTCCGCCCCTGCCCTTACTTCTACCACACGCACAACGTAGTGCACGAGGGTAGCGTTTACGTTACGGGTCGGGAACCTTTCCGGTCTTTCGTAGAACCCGCGTTACGTGGTTTTGCTGAATGACGTGTCGCGTGTTTTGATCCACTGTCCCGGGACGGCACAGGGATCGGGAGGCTTTAAACCTCTTGGGTGATTCTCTAGAGGGATTCGATAATATATTTTTCGTAAAGGTATACGACCCATAGTTATTAATGGATGGAAAATATTCCAGCCTGGGGAGGAGAGGGAGGGTGGCCGCTCTTCCAGGGATTGCCTTCCTAGGAGGGTCTAGGACCCCTAGTTACTGTCGTGTGAAGGGGCCAACGGTACTACTCGGCGGGGAGGAGATTGGGCGGCCGCCCCCCTTCAGGGATGGGCGATTGCCCCCCTCGGAGGTCCTAGGGCCCCCTGCTTATTGTCGTGTGAAGTGGCCGATTTCGGCGGGGTGACCGGTAGGGAGCGTTGAAAGTATATATTTGTTTGAAGATTGTGCCAGACCCACGTGCCTGAAGGACCTGGACGGGGCAAGCCCAGGCCCTTGGGGTGGGCCCTCGCGAAGGGGTAATTTCGGACAATCTGTGAGAAAACCACAGGACCAGTAGAAAATGGATTGTAAACCACGGGTTACACCCCAGGCTCCGCTCCCGGGTGGGGCACTGCTCGCCCTAAACGCCGGGGGAGTCCAGACCGGACGTGACCTGGTCCAGTGGGGCAGTGGGGAGACCCTGGTAAGTTGGCAGACCGTCCTATGCCCCATTCAAGGTAGCCAACCCGAGACCCCCAAAAACGAAGGTACCGTTAATACGGATCCCACAGGGCCAAGGCCATTTAGCGCCGGCGAGACCTGGGGAGGAGGCGTTCGGTCCGAACGAAGGAGTGGCGGACAGTTAAACCTCTGTAGGTAGAACCGACTCACCGGAAGAGGAGCGACCCGACTGCCTGATAAGCCCCTGCGGACTGGCCTGGTGAGGGCCGGGGTAATTGCTGACCAGGTCCTGGAAACTAAGTATCAGCGGTACCCCCGTCGAGGGAGGTTCGGGCTGGCCGGGACCAGATGTGGTGATCTTACAAATGAACGGTTGGAGTCTTGAGATGTATAGAGGTCTCTTTAAGCAAGGGTTGCGAATTGGATGGAAACAAGACTCCGTACCGGGGTTATAAGAAATCTATTGCCGAGTGTTACCGGCGGTTGGTCTTGAAAGCTAAATTTGTAGGAGGCACTGAATCTATTAATGACGGTCTTCTGTCCTTTTACCAGACTCCATGGGATGCATGCCCGAAAGACCGACAACGCGAGGACAGGGTGGGATATATGGGTGACAAGGGGAAGACTTTAAGAGGATAGCGGGAACGGTTGAAGAGGGCACAGGAGGGGAGGAGGTGGCGGGAGTGTCGGGTCGGGCGGACACTGTTTCGGTGGAGATATAGGTGGGGAGGGAAGTACGGGCCGAAGTGGCTGGAGGGGGTGTGGTTGGAGGGGAGATAGCGGGAGTGGGTGAGGGAGGTATACCTGGGAGAGGACACTGACACGGAGGGCGGCGGGGGACTGAGGCAGGAACCGAGGCAGAGAGGTAGGTGGGGAAGGGGGGAATAGCAGACGGGGAAGTGACAAGAGTGTCGAGTCGAGAGGACACTGATGTGGAGAGCGGCGAGGGGACCGAGGTGGAGTCATAGGCGGGGAAGGAGGTACGGGGGGTGGACGGGGGGCGGAAAGACTGAGTGGTCAGTCGAGTGTGTGTTCCAGCGTCTGACGAGGGTTAGACGGTGGTCGAGGGGACGAAGGAAAGGGGGTCCACCGGCCGGGTCTCCCAGAGTGGGTACAGGTGCACGGGAAAAATGAGGTTGTAGAACGGGTATAAATTGTTGCCGATCCGAGGATGAGCCGGTTGGGGAGATTGATGTAGTTTTTGAAGTGTGTCGAGAGAGCCAGAATGCGGGAGTAGACCGTTCTGCACAAACAGTAGGACCCCAGGTGATGATGGGGTCTCTTTTCTTTCCGGTAAACCCGGCGTCGTTCTCACCATCGTCTGGCCTCTGTACATCGGTTGGGTCGTCTGGGTCGGACCGGTGGGCCTCGCCGACGATAAGGTCTGCATCTGGGTCTGACCCTGATAGTTCTCCCTGTTTCTCCCTTCCGGTTGTAAGTTATGTACTATCTTACGGATAATCTCTCTTACCTTTGGTGGAGGGAATTCCATCATTTCGATGAATTTGATCTACTTCACTGAGTCCCGGGGCTACTTTTGGGTCGTCGGAAAGAATTGTCCGACTGTCTCCGAGAGTGGTGGATATGGGTCTAACGGGGTCTAAGAGGCCACCCCCAATGATGGGATCGGTTGGTAAAATATAGGGTTAGTCGAAGTCTGTAGTCTTTTTTTTGAGAGGTTCCAACTCCTACCCGGAGTCTGGGGCGAGGCTCTGGACCATTTTTACCGGGTCCTTCTTCGGTGGCTTCGGTCGACGTTCCGCTCCGAATTTGTTTTCCGGCTTGAGGTCCGATTGGAGGAACTCTCTGTGTGGGTCCGTGACCATCGTCGGGACGCCGGCCGGTGCCCTGTCTCTCACCCAAGGGTCTTCGGTGGCGGTCCTCGGACGAAGTTTACGTTAGTACTCCCGGTGACCCGGGCGGTTACGGGTTTGGGGACCGAGGGCTGTTTCGGGACGGGAGCGATGTTTATCGGCCCTGTAACCCGCTCACTGACAAGGGCCCGCTGAGTCCGGGGCCGGTATGGCCCGGTTCCAGACCCGAGGGTTTTCCTGTAAAGGAGGGGCGTGGGGTGGAACCTTGAAGAGAGGAAACCACTTCTAACTGCCACGGGTCTGAGCCCCTGGGGGTACTGGGTTCGGTTCGGGTCCCATTACGAAGTTCGCCGTCCATTAAGATAGTTAAAGAACTACCTATGCCCCCGACGAATGAGTCAAGAAGGGAGGAAGCCCCTGTGGAACGTAGGAAGGGTCCAGAGCCACCACCCATATCTACCGTGTAGAAGTGCTGGGAACATCTGACCCGGTGTCGGGACAGTCGAACTGGTGAAGGACAAGCGTGTGAGAAAAGACTATTAGGGAAGTACGGGGTGAGGGGACGACCCCGCCCTGTAAAATCGATTCGAATCCCGGTGGTAAGTGGATGGAGAGAGTGAAAGGGTTAGAGAGTGGAACGGGGATGAAGAGGAGACGAGGGGACTCCGAGGTTAACAGCTGGGATGGTAGACCCTGTGACTTTAGGGAGACCATCGTTGGGTAGTGTGGGGGTAGGACCAGTTTGATGCACTAGGAAGGGTGAAGGGTTCGGCGGGAGTTAAGGGGTAGAGAGTCTGAGTGGATACGCCAGAATTCGGTTAGTATCTGGCAGAGAATCCGGTGCCGGACGACCAGGGGTGCCGGAGCGGGACGTTATGAGGGTAAGAGGGTCATGCCTTTCAACGACCACCGATGACTGACCAGGTCCTGGAAGCTGACTATTTGCTCCGGTATTAGGAACGAGTAGGCTAACAGGGGTTAGGGATATGGAATGAAAGATTGTAGGGATCGTCATGCTGAGTGAAATGACAGTATCTGGAGTTTCTACGGAAAAAGTGATAAGGGAATGTGGGTCTGACGGTTAAGGAGAAACGAAAATGTACTTGGCTGGGTCTTTGGGCTGTCAGGAGGGTCGATTGTACCTGTCAGGAGGGGGTTCCCAAATCTCTGTCGGGGGTAAAAAACCGGTCCGAGACCGGACCCTAGACCGGTGTACGGGCGACCGGGGATCACAGGGGAATGTCATACACCTACTGGAAGACGAGACGTCGGGGAGTGTTCGAGAGAGAGTCTGTGTATGGTGATAAGAAGAATTGAAGGAATCGAGATTTCCTATGGTTTATAGAGTTGTTTTCCGGGTTGAGTGGGTCTGGAGACACTGAATGGATCCAGATTTCTAATAGGGTTGTTGGTTCCGAGATTGATGACTGTCTGAGTCGGAAGAGACTCTGGAGACGGGGGAAGGTGACCTCTTGTTTAGAACAGGAAAAACCCCAATTGTCCTAAGAAGGTCGTGACCCAGGGGTTGATACGAAGTGACCGATTTGGGGAGATGTGTCGGCGTTTTCTGAGGGGGTGACCTGGCGAGAGAAGTCTTTGTCTCCAGTTTTTCCGAAAGATGTTGGAGGCGAGTCGAAACGACAGGAGAAGGGGCGAGAAGGACGGGTTAGGGTTAGAGGGGATAGTGGACTTATGACTACTTTTTCCCCAGTATCGGAAACCTCGGGAGTATGTCGGACGTCCGGGACTTTACGACGGTCACCGTAAATAGAGGTTTGTCAATCTGGGGTGGCGGGCCCCTACCAAGGGGACGGATGTGCGGGACCGCCGTCGTCGAAGAGATATGCGTTTACGTTTTTTTTTTTTGTTTTTTTTTTTTGGATTAAGATCTAGTTGGGGATTGATATAAGAGTGGTGTGGTGGACCGGCTGGAGGACCGAAGGTTTAAGGACAGTCTGGAATCGTTGAGAACCGAGGTCGTTAAGTGGAAATGATTCTGTGGGGACGGAGGACGGTCACTCACTGTGCGGGGCAGGTTACGAACAGACCGGAGTAGGCGACACCGACAACGGTTAGTGTTGAAACCGATATGAGAAGCGGTAACCTGACCGACAGTGCCGAGGGGGGTCCTGACCGGCGGGTGGGAGGCTGAAAGTGACCGGGAATGAATGGAATAGTAGACCCCACGAGGACCCCACGATAAGGAAATCTTACCGGACTGGACCGGTATACAGAGATCGGACGGAACTTCTGAAATAGAACTGGGATGATGTTCTGGAGACCGACCGATGGGGCTAATAACTGGTACTGAGTGGGTCCGTTAAAGACTAGACGTGAATGTCCTCTTGAAGGAAGGAGGAAAGGTGTTTTCGAGTTTAACTAAAAAAGAGGAAATAGTGAGAGGAGGATTATAGTATCGATTTGTGCGAGAACAGTGATAAGGAGGACCGGTACTATTGTGCCTATCCTGTTGGATGTGGGACGGGGGCCCCGATGTGGTTTACTCTGGTGTTTTTTGACCCAAGTGTTGGATGTGAATACAGGTGGCTCTGACAATACGAGGTGGAAGGGTCGGTACGAGAGTACCTCCATTTACCATAACCTACCGGTTCTCGGCCCCTGTCGGTTTAGTTCAAGTCGGAGATTGACGGTATTTCGACCTCCGTTTCTAGAGACAAAATGGTACGATTGAGTGATACCTTACTGTCTGCCCTTCCCCCGGGTTCTAGTCTCCGTTTTTGTTTGGGTTGTATTCCAGGTTGTCCTGGAGTATTTCAACCGCTGACTTCGAAGACTAGGTGTGGTACTCGGGTTGTTGAGGATCTGGTCCAAGTAGTCCGCGAGTTTGGGGACCTAAAAAGTAGGGTTTAAAAGTGGTCGTAGTTACTGTGGATAGTCTGGGACTGACTTTGGAGTGGTTTGGAGAGTACAACCGAGACAGGAGGGAACTCTGGGGCTGGCAAGGAACGGGTTGGCTAAGGGTCGTTTACCCATCTCCGGATTTTAGAGTGAGCTTTACGGTGTTTTCATTGGACCGGTTACCCCGGGAACTGGTGACTCCATGACATAGATGGTCGGTTACGGAGAACGCAAGACCGGTTGCTGTGGAGTAATTGGTGTCACCGGACACTACCGAGTTCTGCTCCGGGGGATAGGGGTTTGGGCGGGTTGACCTGAGTCGGAACGTGGGGCCAGAAGGAATACGGGATAGACTAGTAAGACTGTGGTGTCCACCACCTTCTGATCTAGGCTGGTTGGGTGGCGGTTCCCTCCCGTAATCGACGTCGAGGGGACGAGGAGCCTCCTCCAAATAAGCGTCGGAATCCTGACCCCCGTCCTCCTAACCCTAGTCGGTGCGTGAAAACGATATTCGTCAGGTGTCTGGAGTTAGCTCTGGACCTGTTCCACCGTCTGAGGGACTACCGTAATGTCTGGGTCTATTGGAGAGACCGTCGTCACCGAGAGGTTTTAGCTTCCCGGGATCTGGACGATTCCCGACTTTTTCCCCCTGGACGGTCAAGGATCCCCTTCTGACAACAAAAGAAAAGTAATTACGGAGCCCCTATCAAGTCTTGTTCCAGGCTCTCGACTCTCTTTCGTAGTCTGAATCCGGCTCAACCCGCCAAGGCTGAAAAGGCCTACCACCTTCAGTGGAACCCGTTTTACCGAAGAGGGTGAAGAGTCTGGGGAGTGTCGGAACGAGGAGTAGGACAACTATCCTGGAACACAAAGAGTCTAGTAGGAGGCCTCCCAGTCCTTGGACTGGGTCTACCGATGACCTGTCTACAACTACCACCGGCGTATGAGGTTTGAGGTCAGGTCTCTGGGACTCCGGGGGATTTCCAGTGGCCCTAGGTCGGTGCTGGGAGTCGTGGTTGCTGCGGGGTCAAGTCGTCCCTCATCGGTCTTTGCTATTGTCGCGGGGAATAGGATAGTTTTCCCAGTCTTACATTCCAGCTGGGGACCCCGGTACTACCCGGTGGGGAGGAGAGGGAGGGTGGCCGCTCTTCCAGGGATTGCCTTCCTAGGAGGGTCTAGGGCCCCTGGTTACTGTCGTGTGAAGGGGCCAACGGTACTACTCGGCGGGGAGGAGAGGGGGCGGCCGCCCCCCTTCAGGGATGCGGGATTGCCTAGGGCCCCTGGTTATTGTCGTGTGAAGGGGCCGATTTCGGCGGGGTTGCCGGCAGGGAGCGTTGCACGTATATATTTGTTTGAAGATTGTGCCAGGCCCGCGCGTCTGAAGGAGCGGGACGGGCCAAGCCCAGGCCCTTGGGGCGGGCCCTCGCGAAGCGGTAATTTCGGACAATGTGAGAAAACCACAGGACCAGCAGAAAATGGATTGTGGAAACTTGAGAAGCCCCGAACTTTCTGTAAAAGCTCACTTCAGACCCACCACGACCCTTCCAAACTTTGGAATGGTTCGTAAAGACGCTACTAGGTTCCCGGGGTGGGGAAAGAGGTAGAGAGGGATAGAGGCTCTTTCCTCTCTCCTGTCCATCCTCTAAGTCCTGGAGCCTTCCTTCTTTAAGCCCCTGAAGGGTCTTTTTCCTCTCTTCGCTAGGGGCCTTCTTCTCTGAGGTAGGGGACGTTTTAGAAGGGTTCAAAGAGCCGTAGCAATAGACGGTTAAAGACGTAGAAACGTACTTGTAATGCCCGTCTTTCTAGAGCTCCATGTCGGTCTACATGTCGAGTGGATGTCGGGGTTCGAGAGGGGCGCCGACTTTTTTTTTCCACCCTCGGTAGATGCCCTTTTGAAGCATGGACCTTGGCTCTTCGATTGGAACGGCGGTCGCGGAAGGGTGAGGCTCTCGAGTGGAGGGTCGTCACCCGCCCCGACGACCAAGGCCCTTCGTGGCCCGGGGCGGGGGCGTACGCGTACGCGTCGTAAGGGAGAAGGCGTCGAGCCAGGATGGCCCAGCCACGAGAGGGCCACGTCGCCTCCAACAATGAACCGACATGGTGGACGTCACGGCCGCGACATCGTAGAGTCCGCCGCCGGTGTGGACCAGTGAGCGAGCCCTGGGCCGGTGATCGAGGCCGCCGTGCCGAAAGCCAGGACCGGGACTAGGACCCTGACCTCAGACGACGGGGGACGGCCTGACTCGCTCTGACCCGCACTTAGACCCACATTGCCCCTAAGGTCGACCGTTTTCTAAAAATTGGTCACATCTCCAAGGAAGTGAATTCCTCGAAGACACCCGGAGAGGTCGTCCGGAAAATGCATGAGAGGTCGTCTATCTGGGGTAAAAGTCGCCTCCCTCGATTCCAAGCCTCTCCGCTTCCTCAAAAGGTGTCTGAATTGAGGATTCACCCTACGTTTCCAATCTCGCGCTCAAACCAAAGTTTCGGGCTCGTGGGAAGTAATGTAGGATGGTAGATGCTGCAATAGATCTACACCACGCCTCTGGTCGTAGGACCATTTTGGGTCCTAAACGGCCCGAATTCATGGACTTCCCTGGTCCATGTCTGACGGTCTTGACTTTCCGTGATTTAGTACAGATTAGGGTCCCTATTTGGACACTTAGGACGGAGGTCCGATGTTGAAGAGTAGAGGTCAAAACGGCAGGTCCGGTGACGGTCATCGAGGTTGGGAGAAGGAATATATTATCGAAAAGTCTAAACTTCTGCTGACAGTAGATCCGATAGTGAGACCGTACAGGGGTACCTGACATCGGGCGGTCCGCGGAGACAGGTACCTTAAGAGGTCCGATCTTATGACCTCACCCAGCGGTAAGGGCAGAGGTCCCCTAGAAGGGTTGGGTCCCTAGCTTGGGTCCAGTGGACGTAACGTCCGTCTAAGAAATGGTAGATTCGGTGGTCCTTTCGCAGTAGATCCCAAGTAGTTCGTCGAGATCCCCACGGCACCCCAACCCTTATTACCTTAAAAAAATTAATTTTTTTTCTTTGATTCTTATATTTAATTTGGAAACTTTAAACAAACGACTTAGATGAGGAACACAAATTTTCACAAAGTTCCTTCGTCACACTGACGTAGATTGAAGACTCTTAAGATTCCACCCGGCCCCTTCAATTGTCCTAAGACCCTCTAAGTATCCTCACAACTACCGTCCACGACCTTCCACCTACCTCTTTCACCATAGGACCTCAAACCACGACTCAGGAAGGTCGAGAGGAGTAGGGGAAGATACGGTAGGAATCGGGTCACATACGACCGTGGGCACACGTACACAAGAGGGTGCGAACACGTACGGGTGGACACACAGAGAGAAAAGGAAGGAGGGAGGAAGGGAAAAAGAGAGAGGGTTCTGAAGGTCCTGTGAAAGAGATAGGTCTTATTTTGGTTTTTGATAGAACCCTACGGAGTTATAGAAAGTGATTATACTAGGGGGAGGAGTTCATTTATTCAATGGGGACTTGGGGTCTCGGACCTAAATACTACGACTCTAGGGAAGGTCGGGACAGTAACACCAGAATCTCCGACTTTCGTCCTATAAGGATGAGTTTCATAAAAGTAGATTTTTTTCTGGTTGTACTTGTTGTATATCCTTGTCCTTCCAAGAATTTTCCCCGGTGACAGGAGAATCGAATGTACGGTGGTTGACGGTGGATGAGGTAGATTACCCTTCCAATCTCGGGTTCCACTCCCACGGCGTTTTAGATAAGTGGAGATGGAAAAAACATTTCGAGAGACGAGTAATAGGTGTCGTCTCAGAATTGAAGGTTACGTGGTGATGAGGACCTCTTTGCATGTTCTATTTTATGTGTCCTAACGGTCCCTTCGGTCAAAATAACTTTATTTCAATAGGTTTCTTCCTTTCAATAATTTCATCCTTTGTAAATTTAGACACGATTTCTACACGAAGTAATAATTTAGTGCCCTAGATCCTCACCCATATTATTAATGGCATTGAAGGTTCATCACCACGTATATTGTTATGAAACTCCATAGACATTGTACACTTATAGACACTAAGGACCCCTTAGTCAGTGTCCATGGTCATGAAGAACCAAACGACGGGTAAAAGGATTACCTTTGTTTACAATTCAAAGTCAATCTCCAACCACCTGTGTCTTTGAAGAAAAAGGGTAGGTCTAAGAGGTTAAGGACTAAAGATAGGAGTCCGGGGAAACCTAAACGTCTTGAGGGTCAGGGGTCATTACGTCCCAAAGGATTCAACATAAACCACCTACACTTTCTTTTCCCGTTCCGACTCTCGGGCTGACTGAACGTCTACCCGACGAGTCCGTCCTGGAGGTTCCTGGAGACGTGTAGTCAGTCACGGGACACTAGGACTCGGACCAGGAGTAAAAATTTACACGTCTTTGAGTCAAACATAGGAAAGAAGGTCCCCGCAGGACCGAAACCCTCTGACTAAGTATCTTTGGTTGTAGTATTCCCTGAACAACTAAAAATTTGTTTACTGTTTCGGACACAGTCCAGGAACTAAGAAAAGAAGAAGGTCTAGTAAATCCGGAATAGTAAATCCGGAGAGAGACGAGTAGTCATTTTGTTTAAAACTTGTTCGTAGAGTTATGTACACATAGTAAATAGAGATTTCATCTGTGTAACACCTATAAAAATTATGTTTATATATTTATTCTCTGTATTTCATTTTGAAATTTTCCTTTTATACTTATTCTAATTTGTCCATAAAGGGTATAAATTTTCTACTGTATAAAGAAAGACAGGGTTCTATACCATCTTATGAAAGTAAGAAAGACAGAAGAAAAGGTTATTATCAAAAGACTCAACGAACGTCGGAAGTCCTATAGGAAGAGAAACTACGTCACCATTTTGACCTATTTGTGCTAGTTCTCAGTTTAAGAGAGACTGGACGTCGAGACAAGAGTGTGAGTACACTGTGACTCCGAGTCAGGTTACACTACTGTAATTCGATTTATAGGTGAGTTGTGTTTACAAACTTGTACCTTATGAACCTTAAAATGAATAATCGTTGCTGTTCAAAAATCTAAACATCCTTAAGTAAAGAAGTTTTTGCAGGTGGGTGACAAAGGTGTCCGAACAACACTGTCGGGTCGACGACTGTAGACATTTAAGTAGTATATTGGTGTCCTATAAAACCAGTGACGGAGACTTAGTCCTTTTCACTGACATGAGTCAAAGTATTTTATTAGTTTCGTGGGTTTCCTGTTCCGTACAGACAAGTCCATCCTGTGGGTGGGATTAAGTCATCGACGACAACTGTGAAAATTGACTTCCGACTAAAGTAAAAGGGTTTTCTGTTGTGAAAAACCAAACAAACCTTCGTGAGTGGAGAGAGTAAGACTTGAACGGTCCAAGTTAGAGGTTTACACGAAAGTGTAGGGGAAGAGGTGATACGGGTTAGGGTTTCAGAAAGAGTGTGTGACATGTCCTACGAGACACACCTAATAAATGGTGGTAGGTGGGGAAAGCTAGGTTGACATACACAGGAAGGTAAACGACAATTGCATTCTCACTTTCAGTGCAACGAGTCAACACAGACTGAGAATCGCTGGGGTACCTGACATCGGATGGTCCGAAGAGATAGGTACCCTAAAAGGTCCGTTCTTATGACCTCACCCAACGGTTAAGGAAGAGGTCCTCTAGAAGAGCTGACTATGGGCTGAGGTCATGAGAACGGGCCTTTTAGGGTACCTACCTCCTAGGACCACCCGATGTCAGGTACGCCAACGATTCTCAGGCTGTACTGACTCGTTGAAGTGAAAGTGAAAGTACGGAACCTCTTCCTTTACCGTTGGGTGAGGTCACAAGAACGGACCTCTTAAGGTCCCTGCCTCCTCGGACCACCCGACGGCAGATACCCCAGCGTGTCTCAGCCTGTGGTGACTTCGTTGAATCGTCGTCGTCGAGGACGTAATATCCGTCCGCGAAATGGCAGACTCGGTGGTCCCTTCAATTGCATTGTGTCAACAAATCGGAAAAAACGCAACCAGCAAGAGTAAAAGCAATAGACTGGAGAATCTTTTGTACCAGTGTTATGAGTCACAATAATTTTTTTTTTTTTTTCAATTTTGATCGTGAGAGGACTATGTTTTGTACTGTGTCCGATTATGTGTCCGACCCACAGGTTCAAATACAGTGGTTACTTGTTAAAAGACTTTTCCAGCCCACTCTGTGTACCGGTGTTCTTCAGAATGTTCCTTCAGTACTCGAAACTTACAGAATGATCTTTAGGTGCTCGATTCCTTCCCGACCTAGAGGGTTTCAAAAGTGACCTTCCTAATGTTTATTTCGGTGTTAGGCGTCGTTTTCAGGTAAGAGTGAGTGGGACTCCTACTTTCTAAAGTAAGACCTTTCTGTCGATGTGGTGGAGGAATGACTCTAGAGTTGAGGTGGCTCCGGGATTGTTTTGAGTTCTGGCGTCGGGGAGGTCCGACCCTCCCCTTTCTTTCCCGTTGGACCGGCCCGGCCGCCAGTGTTGACCTTCTGTGGGAGAATAGTTTCACGATGGCAGATAGGGACAGAAGGAGACACGAGTCTACAGCGATAGTCCTTTGCACCCGAAGGACCCCGTCTCTGACGCCAGTGTTCCACTCAGGCAAGGGTCGACCTCCCCTCTTGCACGCCCCCCTACCTCCAGAACCGACCCCGTGCCGTCCTGAACCGAGTCGGGGTCAGGCTCACGTGTGAAGTGAGGGCCGGAGGATGGGAGATCCGGTCCGCCGTACCCCTGCTACGGGTTCCGGTGGGTCCCTGAGAGCTCAAAGGGTCGGGGATGGGCGCTGGACGGGCGAGAAGCTTCCAAGAGACCTCCGGGGCACGGACAAGAGCCGACCCGCGTAGCAGAGGTGTCCGACGAGCGGGACTGGACGAAGACTGGGGGTACCGTCTAGGTCGACATGGGAGGGGCCGCTCCTGCGGCGCCTCGGGCGATCACCCGTGGCCAGTGTCCGGTCTGGTATCAGCCCTGGTAGAGAAAACCAGCACTCTCTGGTCGTCTGGCGAAGATGCCGGCTCCACCCGCCCGGGTATAGTGGATTGAGCGTACCAGTAACCAGCTCGAGTAGTCTGTGAGTCAGCACGCGACCGCAGGGTAACCGAGGTTGCCCCGGAGATATTTAGGCCCCTTCAAGCCACAGACTCTTTCGACTCACCAGTTGTGCGCAGTCTCCCAACAGCCCCGCCCAGTCTTCCAAGAGTCTCGCGCAGCCTCCCAAGGGCTCCGGCCACTTCGGCCGCCTCCAGCGGAGACGGTCGGCTGCGGAGTTGGCCCGCAATCGGAGTCCGAAGTCCCTTCACTTTCGCTCGGTTCTCATTCTGTTTTTGGTCATGTTTATTTAGGGGTTCAGTTTTGTCGATGTCAGCTTAAGTTCCTTTCGTTTCCATTTTCTCTTTTCATGTTAATTCGGTCTGAAAAAAAAAAAAACGTATCCGCTTCATTTGTACTTAAAGTCCCGTAACTTAAGATCTTTTCTATTTTGCCCTTAGAATTGAAGTTAAAATCCTAAAGATAAAATAAATAAATGCTAAAGATAAATAAATAAATCCTAAAGATAAAATAAATAAAGATAAAATAAAGATAAATAAATATATAATAATATCTTAAAAATCCTAAATATAAAAAATGGCTAAAGATAAATCTTGAACTACTGGTTGGATCTATCGTATAAGTTTTCGTCTCTGTAATGAAACGGCTGATTCCAGGCAGATCAGTTCCGATACCAAAAAGGACACCAGTCCATACCTACACCTCAACCTGACACTTCTTCCGACTCGCGGTTTCTTAACTACGAAAACTTGACACCACAACCTCTTCTGAGAACTCTCAGGGAACCTGACGTTCCTCTAGGTTGGTTAGGTAAGACTTCCTCTAGTCGGGACGCTAAAGAAACCTTCCTTACTACGATTTCGACTTCTAGGTCATGAAACCGGTGGAGTACGGTTCTCAACTGAGTAACCTTTTCTGGGACTACGACCCTCCCTAACCCCCGTCCTCCTCTTCCCCTGCTGTCTCCTACTCTACCGACCTACCGTAGTGACTGAGTTACCTGTACTCAAACTCACTTGAGGTCCTCAACCACTACCTGTCCCTCCGGACCGCACGACGCTAAGTACCCCAGCGTTTCTCAGCCTGTGCTGACTCGGTGACTTGACTTGACTTCGCGTTCAAGTGCCAGTTACTCAGCTCAAAGAACAAACCCACGGAATGGATGCTTTCCGCCGTCCCCCGTGATCTACGAGAGCAAAGCGAGTCCATCGGCCCTGAAAAATTTGGAACTATCTAACTGCTTGCCAGACTGTGGTTTATTAAACGAGTCTTTTTGTCTAGCCACCAGACGCATTTTCTTACATGTTTTTTTCATTACGAAAGACGTGATGCTGGACATCTGATTCCTCATGTCCAAGAACTTTATAACACCACTCCCCTTCCCAGTCAAGGTCCTATATTCCCCTTTAAAATTCCACCCGAGAATTTCTCCGTCCGCCACCTCTTACTCGTTCCATGGAGACTGAGCAAATGGATGCGGACGGAAGATCTGAGTAAAACTTGAAAACGGATCTTGTCCCCTGAAAGACACGATTCTGGTCCTGACTCTCCAAAGGACCTTATTAACATTTGTTATTACTATTGTTGATTGTAAATTACTCAGATCACCCGGCCGGTGGAAGATTCGTAAATTAGGAGAGTCATTGGCAGATTCTATCTATGACTCAGCAAGATGTCTTCTCCTTTGACTCCGTCGAACGGTCTCGAGTACGACTGTCGACTCTTCACAGCTAGGTCCAATTTCTTCTCACACATATGGCAGAGACGTCAGCGGCACGCACCCGAGGCTAGTACCGAGGTGACGTATAAAATAATTATGTCCTTTCGTGTATTGTAAAACTGACCATGTCTCCTTTATGAGTTATCACAAACGATAATGATAATTTTCTCACCGGGAACGAAAGGTTCTGAAATTTTAGATGAAAGTCACCAGGAATACTGTGTATTCCGTCATCTCTACAGAGACTACCCACTGACCCTGTCTCTTATCTACGTACCTTCACTCACCTCCTCCTTTTGTCGACACTTTGTTCTCACCAGTCCAGACCGAGCGTCTAGTGACTTACGAATTTACTCATCGGATGTATAGTAGTAGTCTTTCATCAGAGTCTAGGGCTTACCGAACTCGACTAGTGACATCAGAGACATAAATCTATGGTATACCCACACACACAAATTAATTTTGACATCAGTCCTGAAAGGACCTCCAAGTCACCAATTCTGAGACACGAGGGTTTCGTTCCCCGTCCCCAAGATAGAGACCAGCCCCTTGATTCTAGGGCGTTCGGTGTGCCACTCCGGTTTTCTTTTTACATCAGTCAAAAATAATCAGTGACTTTAACAGGATTCCTTACAATCCCATAGATGAGAAGATCGACCTCCTTCGTAAATAATTCAAAAGTCTCTTTTGTAAATAATTAAAGTGTTTATTAATAGACAATCTACAATATACCAGTCCGGTAAAGCCTACCGACAAGAGAACGAGAAACATGTAGGGGACGAGGTGGTCGGGGATGAAGTGAGTGTATTTATGAGTCAGGAGAATTAATATCCCGAATTAATCAGGGACCGTTGTCTGTAGTTAAGAGGGACATATACCATCGGAGGAGGAGGGGACTCATCGTTTCCGACAACGGTACAGGACAGGTGACCAACACAACTCAACAGCGAGGTCCTGGGAACCATCCTAAGGGGGCAGGTTATTTGGTGGGGACAGAGACAGCGACAGAGGTCCGACAAAGAAACCAGAGCTCCGACTTGTTGATGTCCCGAACGTCTGGACACCCTACGGGGCGTTGTCTACAGTTCGGGACCTTATCCTCAGACTCTTATCCTAAGTCTCAATCTCTGACTGAGACCTCGTTCCCCTCACCCTGCCCTACAATATTAACTTTGGACTTCAGACTCTCCCTCGGTCGTCGTTCCTCAGTCCCCCCAGGAGTAACGTCCGTCGTCCTTACGGACTCGTTTCCGGGAACGTCTCCCCGACCTACCCTTCCCGAGGTACGGACCACTCTGGGTTTCCTCCCACCCTCATCTCTTATCACTTAATCTCCGTCTCATTTAACCACGTCGTTGTTCGTCACAAGTATTTCTCGACCCGACTACCCAAAGGACGGACTCAGAAAATAAATTTAGCAGAACTGACGTCGGAGGTCCACACCGACTTCCCTTTAAAGGTAATACCCCACTCTCCATTGGAACACGTAACGAAACAAAGGTAACCAACAAGAATTGACCTCAACTTACGAAACGTAGACACATACGAATTTAGGTGTTCACGGAGACAAAGTCTCCTCTACTGAGGACTGGACAGGACGAATCGTCATTTTCTTACCATTTTACCTAAATGTAAGTAAGTGATCGTAGAGACAGATTGAAGTAGAAAGGGATTTCTAAAGAACCTTATTTTTTTTTTATAATTTCTATCGAGTAAAAAAGATAAGACACCCAGAGGTACCTCGGTTAAGACATGATCATCACATTTTTAGTTTGTCTACACTCTTTCTCCTGAACTACATGTCTCAATTAAACACAAAGAAGAAGTCTAGAGACTCGTTCGTTGGGAATTACGTTATTTTTACCGTAGAAACTCCTTTTCGTCTAATAGAATAGGCTATTCCGACGGAAAAGAGTAATGAAATTACAACGAGACTAGTACGTAAAATTTGTCACAAAAATTAAATTTTCTTTTTCAGGGTTCTCTTCTGAAGCCAGCTTTTTCTCCCGTACTATTGTAAACCTTTGTACGTTACCTCTTTGTAAGACTTTTAGGTGAGTAGTCACATCATCCTGAGTGACATTTCCACTTTAACCCAGGTTTGCATTTCTTTCCTTTCAAAGTCGGAGAAGGAGAGGAAAGCAGAATATGAAGTATGGTTAATAATCTCGTTCAAATTCGTCGTAGAGATTATTTACAGTACCTTTTTTCCCTTCACTTATAATCAAAGACTTTAAGGTTGGTCCACACCTACCTATCAATTAAAATTTTGTTGGTGTGTGGACCCCTCCGGGACCTTGAAGATAGTCGCAAATATATTGAGTGAAGAGTCCGACCTAAATTATTTCTAGTAACCCTATTTCTACCTATCCTTCTTTGACTTGATAAATACTTTAAAAAAAACAGTCAATTATGTTAATCATTTCACCAATTATTACGACCACACCTCCGACCTCAAAAGTCAATCCCTTTTGAGTCACGATCCTCGGATGCTCTACTTATTCTTTGTCAGTCCCGAAGAGGGAGTTTAACAGACCCCGACACGGGTTTTACATTATCCTACGAAGGTGGTAAGGGAAAACGTTTCTACGGAGATTGTCTTGGAATTCTTTTGACAAAAAAGAGTAAGAAGAATCTAATAGAGGAATCTCCGAAGACTTTACGAGTTAAGTCACCAGGGGTTTAAAAGACGGGTGACCTTAGTGGACCGGTAGAAATTTTTGATGACTACGGACCGAGGGTAGAGAGTCATAACATTAAATGGTCCATACCTGACACGTTGGGTCCGTACCCCTCACCAAAACAATTAGAAAAATATATATCCAAATGTCTACTAACATTCTTGATTATGTCTCTCTAAGGCATATGACAAATGGGGACGTACCATTGTGGAAGTTTTTACCATTATGTTATAGTGTCGGTGTAATAACTGTAACTATATACGTTCTAGACCTTGTAAAGGTAGTAGTGGTTCTAGGAAGGGAGAACAACCCGAAAATATTGGTGTGGATGGAGGGACGGGTGAGGTCGGGGTAGGAAAAAAAAAAAAACCGAAAAATTTCATTTTGTTAAAATTAGAGTGTCATGTCGTGGAACTTTTCATGTCCTCCGCGTGTCCCTGACCGTAGTTCACTTGTCCGTTCTTCTCAATGACTGACCTCCTTCTTCCCCTCCACCCTCTACCATCTCGACTTCCCAGTAGTCGTTATCCTCTGCCTCCCGTTCGACGTCAAAGTGAGTACGGACTGCAGGTTGGGGTAGGAATTGGAGAACCGTTGGTGGTTAGATAAGAGGTAAAGTTATTAACCAGTGGAATTGTTACATTCACATTAGTACGTTACACATTAGAAACCCTTGATCGAAAAAAGTACGTCGTATTAAGAGACCTCTAAGTAGGTCCGACAACGTCCACAGTTATAAATCAAACATGGTGTTAAACAAAATGGTAGACCTCACAATGGTCTAAAACTGATAATCCTTATTTGAGGATACTTGTAACTACATGCATAAAAACACATTTGTATGTAACAGTAAAGAGACCCTATTTACAGGTCGTCATCTTAACAACTCAACATGTCAATCACGTATAAATCAAAAATTTCTTTTACGACTTGATAAAAGGTCTCCCCGACATGGTAAAAACGTAAGCATTTTTACGTTTTTTAGTGTGTGTCGTTGCACACTCACTAAGTCAAAGAGACGTAGGAGTGGTCGTAAACCACAACAGTCAGAGAAGATAAAATCACATAACTATCGCGTAACACCAAAATTAAACGTAAAAGGATTACCGATTCATTTGTGGAAAATAAAACGGAAAGTACACGAAGGGAAAAGAGGACAAGCGAAGAGAAGAAAAGTGTCGATAAACATTCCGGAGGAGTTGGTAAAACGAAAAAACGTAAAGAAAAAGAACCCCTACCAGAACGAGGGACAGAGGACATGTTACAGTACTTGGAGGTAGGTATCAAGTAGTCCGTGAGATAGTCTAGATCAGGGTATTTACATAAAGAGTGAAGGTGACATATTAGTAATCCCTAAACTAAATCGAGTATGGACTTACCAGATCACCAAAAGGGATGAAAGAAACTAAATTCAGACTTAAACCGTTATTTCTCAAGTACTAGACTCGGTGTCAGTCGAGGACCAGAACAAAAA
This sequence comes from Capra ibex, assembly GCA_006410555.1. Classification (NCBI taxonomy): domain Eukaryota; kingdom Metazoa; phylum Chordata; class Mammalia; order Artiodactyla; family Bovidae; genus Capra; species Capra ibex. Next base: position 20,072,596 of record SJYO01000647.1, read on the forward strand.
CGACTGACATATGTCGAAGAGGTAGAAACCGACGTTTCTTATATTAGTCAGACTAAAGTCACAACTGGTAGACCACTACAGGTACACATCTCAGAAGAGAACACAACAACCTTCTCCCACAAACAATACTGGTCACGTAAGAGAACCGTTTTAAGATAATCGGAAACGGGACGAAGTAAGACATGAGGTTCCGGTTTAAACGGACAATGAGGTCCACAAAGGTTTATTTATCTCTTTGTCACCTTTGTCACCGTCTGAAATAAAAAACCTCGAGGTTTTAGCGACGTCTACCACTGACGTCGGTACTTTAATTTTCTGCGAATGAGGAACCTTCTTTTCAATACTGGTTGGATCTGTCGTATAATTTTTCGTCTCTGTAATGAAACGGTTGTTTCCAGGTAGATAGTTCCGATACCAAAAAGGTCATCAGTACTTACCTACACTCTCAACCTGATATTTCTTTCGACTCGCAGTTTCTTAACTACGAAAACTTGACACCAAAACCTCTTCTGAGAACTCTCAGGGAACCTGACGATCCTCTAGGTTGATCAGGTAGGATTTCCTTTAGTCAGGACTTATAAGTAACTTTCCTGACTACGACTTCGATTTTTAGGTTATGAAACCGGTGGACTACGCGTCTCGACTGAGTGACCTTTTCTGGGACTACGACCGTTTCTAACTTCCGTCCTCCTCTTCCCCTGCTGTCTCCTACTCCACCAACCTACGGTAGTGACTGAGCTACCTGTATTCAAACTCATTTGAGGTCCTCAACCACTACCTGTTCCTCCGGACCACACAACGTCAGGTACCCCAGCGTTTCTCAGTCTGTGTTGACTCGCTGACTTGACTTGAAGTACACGAATAAACGGTGGTAAACCACTTTACAGATAAGTACAGAAACGGGTAAAAGATCAACTTACTGTAAAAAAATGAAAACTCAAACTCTCAAGAGATATATAAGACCTATGATCAGGAAACAGTGTAAACACCAAACGTTTACAAAAGAGGGTACACCTTAAACAGAAAAGTATGAAGACTATCTCAAAAAGGTATGTCTCGTTTTCAAATTAAAACTACGTCAGGTCAAATTATAAAAAAGTACCTAATTCGAATTACAATGAGTTCCTGACAAATCGTAATAGGTGATTTGTGTAACGTAGTTTCTTACGACTCAGGGAGTGACGTTTTTCGAAAGTACAATTTTTGAAAGGTAGATCTACTTCTATAAAGGGAAGAGAAACAGCAAATCCACACAACTGAAAATTTCCTACAAACACCAAAGTCTCTTTGGGGTCCTGTATGTCTCTTTGAACTTTAAAGGTTCCTACACTTGGTGTTCTGTTGATAACGAATAGTCTAGAACAGGAACTGTAATACCTGTTCGAAGAAAGTTTCTTTCGAGAAATGGGTACCCCTATTCCCTCAACTACCTATATTCTTAGTAAAGACCTGACAGTGTGTGTCCGGTATGTTGGAGTGGTTTATTTATCAAGAAACATATTTCTTTTTTTCTTCACAACAGTACTACTCTTCTCCTGTCCTTTTCCGAGTCTACAGGGTTTACCTTAATATTGAGTAAGTAAACTTACCTTATAAACTTTTTATTTTATCCCCCTAAATTCGTGTCAGGTACCCCTAATATTTAATATCCGTTACACAAAGAATAAATCTTACAAATCCCTCCTTCTCGAAAACATATCAGTCCCAGTACTCAAGGGTCAATGATCTCTAAAAGTTCGTCCGGGACCTGGTGGTGTATCGTCCCTACAACTTCTCTACTCAGTCCGTCATCTTTCCATTTGTTCCACTTGAGACTCTCGGATACGTCAGGACCACAGAGACCGTTGTAGAGGAAAGATGTTCCCTTCTACGTCTTAATAGGACCTTTCGTTCTCATATCCGTCCTGACTAGGGTTCTTTAAATCCGTTTCGTGGTCCTTCTTCGGTCTATTGACCTTCTCTCGGAAGAACTCTAATTCAACCTAAATACCTCGACCTTTTCTGAAATCCCCCACCGACAGAACGAGAACTATTTCTTTACCTCTTTGACATAGTCAGTCTATCCGATCTGATATTACGTAATTATTTGATACTTTAGAGTCACCGAATTGTCTTCTTTTCAACTAACCAGCGAACACGTTTGAGGAAATACCTACAAAGACTAGTCCGTAAGAGGAGGTTCACTACTAACTCACTATGTCCAAGGAAGATAGAACAAAGTACAGGGGAGTTGTGCACCGGACTTTTCAGGTACCCTTTCCCCTTCTCTTAAGTCCTTTCCGTGGACCGATGAAATCTGTAGGTTCCGGACTCATAAAGTACTTAGTGAAGGCGAGTCTAGGAAGTTCGTCTTACCTAGGACGTCGGTTGGGTTAACGTTTTCTCCGACCCTTTGTCTCCTGGTGTGGCTATAGCCAGTGTGTGGATATCAAAAAAGGGGTGTTTTTCGATTCTACGTCTCCCTACGGTGCTAAAGTAATACTAGTAACACAATTGTAACTGTCTTAATTCTAGTCTAAGATCTATACTACTAAATAGTCCAATTCACGTCATATACCATTTCTGAAGGTACCGACCTAAGACCCGTAGGGTGAACCGTCGATCTTGGAGTTGTTTTGTTTTGAAAATATCGCGGAGTAGGGTGATCTGGAATATAGAAACGAGGACTTCGGAGAATGAATCCACACTTATGGAAGACGAAGAAATGGATGGAAGAGAAACGGATGAAAAAGAAAAAAAAAAAAAAAAAAACGGATGAATAAGAAATTCTGAATTCGTAGACACGAAGATCCTTCCACTAGGATTAGAGGCTTACGGGAGGAGAGGTCTGACTCAATCCACAGGACACGTAGGTGTAATAGAAAGGACTGTAGTTGGGACTTATAAGTGACCTTCCTGACCACGACTTCGACTTCGTGGTTATGACACCGGCGGGCTACACTTCTCGGCTGAGTAACCTTTTCTGGGACTACAACCCTTTCTAACTCCCGTCCTCTCCTTCCCCCGCTGTCTCCTACTCTACCAACCTACCGTCGTGGTTGAGTTACCTGTACTTAAACTCGTTTTATCACTTCTTGTCCCTTCGGGTCGCACGACGTTAAGTACCCCAACGTTTCTCAGTCTGTGCTGAATCACTGACTTGTCTTTGTTTTTTTTTTTAGTATCCACCATTTCCAATACAATAATAGGTAAAAAATAAGATAAAGGTTGGGATCTAACAATCGAAGAACATCTGTTTACTGTAATAATTTTAAAAAATGTAACATTATTAATTTTAAAAAACTGTATGTCGTTTAGACTGAAAAATATATGCCAAATACTTCAAACTCTTAACACATATAAAAAACTCAATTCTAAAAGGACCAAGAACTATACGACTTATTAAACTTATTACCATAGGACCTGTAAACCTTTACTATAATATTCTGATACTCGGAACAAACTTAGGACACTTTACAACGGTAAAGACAAAATCGTCCGTTAGTTGAATCGACTAAAGTCAGACGTTCCAGACTGGTTGAACGACACCTACTACAAAAGTCATAACCAAGACAAAAGTTTCGGAAACGGCGCGAGAAGACTAAGTGACACATGCGGTGGATCACCGGTTAGACTGGTACCCGCCACTAGAGTGGGCACCATCCAAAGAGTCAGGGAGTGCCTGAGAAGTCCCAGTCTAAGTGTGTATGTGTCGATCTCTTATTCGGCTCAGAAGTTGTTGAACTCGTCGCGAAGTGGACGGAGGGGAGACTCTAGAAGACTCTAGAGGGACCGCGAGAGACTAAGGGACCTCGCAGGGAAAAACTGGGAGCAGACGACATACAAAGGGTATTTACGTGGGTACAGACCTCGACAATCCCAGTGAGTCCCGTTCACTCTATCTTGGGGTGGCGGTTAAAAAAACAAAACCTATAATTCTATTTACTATGGTGTGTACGTCGATCTACGTTGATCCTCCGTACTTTTCCCAATTATGTAAGACCTCTCTCGTGCCTCTCGAGAGTCAGACCGGACTTTTACCGAATTCTTGGTCCACTCCTCTGACCGAACCACAAACACTACGACCCCAGACTACGACCCCACTCAAGAACCCTCGACCTCAAGGTATCACACTTAACGGACGATCAATGTTTCCTCATAGACTCGAAAGATCGTCAAAACGGGTCTACATCCCGTCTTTCCCTTCTCCCATACCACTCCACACTCTCGATACTCGCAAGCTTGAAGTTTTTGTCTTAGTCTAGGTAGTAACATTCCTGGTCTTCTTTCTTTTTTTTTCATTATCCTAAACACGATAAGCGATCCCGGTGAAGAAGGTTAGTCTCTCCTCCTAAGGAGAGGGAGTCTCAAAAATCCACGGACACCCGACAACGTCCGACCTAGTACACTCTCTAATTCCTTTTCGTTTCCTTCCTTTTTCTTTTCACCCCTTAAAAGAGACAAGAGAGACTTACAGTCCTTTGGGAAACGGTAAGGAGTACAGTCTTAAATATACCGCAGAAGACCTCGGAAGGAAAGCGTAGGAACGGTTCCGAGGGGAGGTCCAGACTCCGACGGAACTCTGGTCCGGTCCCGTATAGTCACCCTTTTTTCACAGTCCAAGTGGTGGGTAAGTCACCATCAAGTTTTAACCCAGAAAAGAGATCAGTTGGATTATGACAAATGAAAAGTACCACTTATGAACGAGGTACATAAGACAGGTCCAAAATGTCGACGTAAGTCACCCTCTGTGTTCCGATGGATGGGGTAGAATGTATCTTGACCTTAGATAGATTAAAGCAAAATGAGTGGATCCGGATCGTGTTCTTCCCTGAATGGACTACAGGTCACTTACTTGTTTCACTTACCTACTTACTGGTTCACATGTTTAGTCAATAAATAAATACTTGTTGTGTCTTTATGAGTACAAAGGTTTCTTGTTTAAAGACTACTGGTAGTCAGTCATGAAAGAGAAGAGAAGGACCCTCACACTCCATATGTCTTGTCAAGATCGGACAAATACTTTTTATTAAAAAGAACAACTGATAAATTTAGTCTGTTTGTAAAGTTTTTGACTTCAACGACACAGGGATCTTTGCTAAACCTGACGTGTCTAAAGTCACTTGAAAGAATTTGAGACAATGAACAAGATTATAATTTTCTTTTTATTTTTAGCTGTTTCCTGAAAGAAATCAACGTACACAAATGTCGGATCAATGATGGGTTTGTTCGATTTCTCGAGATGTCTCGAGACAACGGGTAAGTAGACAGACGTATATTTAATAACCTAGATAAATGTCAGGTTTACGATCTTTGGGGGTTCATGAACTTATCGTCCGAGAACATAAAAACAGAGAAATTAGGATCCGACTAGACTGGTAACGGTCGTTATCTTAAATCGACCACTCAGGTTGTACTTTAGTTGAGCCCGAGTAGAAAAGGTAAGAACTTCAACCGAAACTGTCCCTGGTGTCCTCAGTTACCCTGGAGACACACACCTACCCTAAGGGTCCTCTCAGTCCTTCCCTACCTACTAAGAACTCTATTTTGTAGGGTTTCCCTGAGGTGAAGGGAAAATTAAAACACAGGTACACTCCTTAAAACTTTTGGCTACGACGACTTCTGTTTTAAGGGTAGTATTCGATTTGTCCGAGGGACTGTCTCTCCTTTGTGTTCGAAGACTCTTGGTCCCAGGTTAAGAGAAATGTATCTCCGGTGTGGCCACTTCTTCCCGTGGGTCGGTTCATCCCACGTACAAGAAAGTTTACCCTGCCCCCGGAACTGGGGGAAGACTTCTTGGAAAAAGGTGAGACTAAGGTATTCTTGTTCAGTCAGTAGACGAGACTCTCTAGTTTACGGTAAAGAGAGACTCAGACGAACAGAGACGAGGGAAAAACAAGACACATCGACGAAGTCGAAAAACTTACCGAAAAAGACAGGATCAAATAGTGTCCAAACTCAACGTAGGGATAGCCCTCAAGAGAGAATACCATCTAAACCGTGGTTTACCTCTTCAACTTTGGGAGGGATTCAGTCTAGGTCAAGGTCCCTTGGGGTCCCTTGGTAGGCACGTGAAACCCACGTCACCAAAACCAAAATAGACTCAAAACAGAGTAAACGACGTTGGACCTGGTATGAACTAATACATTCTTCAAAATGTCTGTACCCAGATCAGACCGGTGTCTTAGGTGAGGGACGGGGGTGGGACGTTAGAGTTCTCGGGTCGTTGGACGACCCCACGTAGGAGACCCAGTCGACGGCAGATTAGGTTCAACTGTTGAACTCTTCCCGAGGACGTCCACCTGAAAGATGGAAACTTCTGAGTCCGGGGTACCCCCTGGTGGGACGACGGCGTAGAAAGGTCAACGAGGGCCCCCTACAAACAAGAAAGTCAATGTAGACCTAGGTCGATTATTTTTGTCTTACACTGTCCATCAGATACAGCCCCCAAAAAGAAGGAAATAAGGAGGAGAGGAGGCTTTACGTCTCTTGCCGATTAGTATTTAATCGGAAGTGGTGTCCATAACACTCAGGAAGGTCAAAGGAGAACAAAAGTCTCCAAAAGGGGGAGAACATTTTTACGTGTTCCTTTCGTAACGAACAATGTCTTTTTCATCCATTTTTCTTTTTGTAGAATTTTGCTAAAAAGTCATTTTTATAGTCCGACTCCAGTGAAAGGAGGAAGATCAGAAAGATTGAGTCGAGGACGAGTGAAGTAGTCTATAACTAGAACGGGAAGTACCCCTGTCACGGGGATCGCTGGTTGTAAAAAAAAAATAAGGATTTGGTGAAATTACTTCAATGACATTCCTTTAACAAGAGGGTTTATTTTACGTTTTCTTTATATATAGGTACTTTCTTGTTTTATAAAATTACTTGTCAAATTTGTTGAGAGAATATTCCCTCAAAGACTCACCCGGTACAGTGACGAAGGATCCCACCGAAGGAGACTGGTCGGAATCAGGACTACAATGTACTCGGACCCATTAAACAGAGGACACCCACTGTAGGTCGCAAGAGATAAATCCGGGAAACTTGTCACCAAGTCCGACCAACGGTCCGACTGGTCAGAGAGTCGAGGGTTAGACGTTCTACTACGGAAAAGAACGTGTAAGAATTGGGATACGGAGATGTTGGAGGAAAAGGGTAAGACCCCTCCTATCACACAGTCCATACTTGGCGTTAAGTATTTAAGCCCTTTCTGGAACTTCTAAGAAGCAGATATTTGTTTGAATGAAAGATGAAGTTTGGAGGTAAAGTATACTACCGCCCTCAAATTAGACAGGTTCACCCGAATGTGTGTCCATGTCTAGGTGGAGCAGACCCAGTGTCAGATAGGTACGACAATAGGGCGTTCCCTACGGACGAGAGTGGACCGGAAACCTGACGCGTCCAGTCACGACTCAGTAGGGAATGGGTTCCGGGGGGTTAAGGTCGAACGAGAGTCGAGTTGAGAAATGACGAACCTCACGTTTCCAGAAGAAAGGGTGTACCACGACCCATTTCGTCCTTGGAGGTACCCCGATAGAGAGATGAAGTAAAGTAGAGACGACAAAGTAGAGAAATAACGACGACGACGACGACGACGATTACGATTCAACGAAGGTAACACAGGCTGAGACACTCTGGGGTATCTGCCGTCGGGTGGTCCGAGGGGGAAGGGACCCTAAGAGGTCCGTTCTTGCGACCTCACCCAACGGCAAAGAAAGAGGTCACGTACTTTCACTTTTCACTTTCACTTCAGTGAGTCAGCACAGACTGAGAAGCTCTGGGGTACCTGACGTCGGATGGTCCGAGGAGACAGGTACCCTAAAAGGTTCGTTCTCATGACCTCACCCCACGGTAACGGAAGAGGTGTAGAGAAATAATGTAGAGACGATAAGAACCCACGTCTCCAAAACCACCCGACACAGTCCGGGGTACAAGTCCAGTCGACGTAGTGAACGGTCTGAGGTCCGTTTTACTTTTGTGGTTCGACCCGTCCCCAACCCTTTCAGTTACAGGGGAAGGGGTCCCGGGTGTCACGGTCGGGTGTCGTCTGTCGACTAGGGGCTTCCTACCGTTGGAAGTACGACCATGTGTGCACGTGTGAGTCAGAGACCTACTCACCCGTTCTTTGAGGTGGTCTAACCACGGGAGTCGGACTCCGGTTTTCCGTCGAAGGAACTTAGGGTGGGGGTCTACGGTACCCCACCCACGTGGATCGGGACTGTGGGGTTCACGGACGTGGACACGGGTCCGGGTGTAGTCCACACCTCCCTCGATCGTCTAGTGTTGTGTCCTTCTCCCTTCACTGCCCGACACCGTGGTCCCCTGCATCTCCACTCGTCACCCCTAGGGTTCGGTCTGTGTCACCCCCGTCCTACGTGTTCTCAGTGCCGAGGTTCGGGGAACACGCGCGAGGTGACAGGACACCAGACCAAATGTGCAGTGTCTACGTTTCGTTTTTAATAATTCTTAAAGTCCCGTCGGTGATGTCTCGTAAGCTGGATTCACGTTCCCGGAAGACCCTCGTCACGGGACACATGCTGTGACTAATGTGACGGTTTGTCCGACCGGACACACCAGGCTACGTGTTTTCGAACTTTGTCTGAAGGACAAAGAATATGATATAGTCGGGAAGGCACCACGTGACTCTTATTTTCGCAAAATCGACCCTGGAGGGACCACCAGGTCACCGATTCTGAGACATGAGGGTTACTTCCCCCGGACCCAAGTTTGGGACCAGACCCTTAATCTAGGGTGTACGACGTTGGTTCTCAAGTGTGCGGTGTCGATTTCTAGGGCGTACGGTGTCACTTCTAACGTCTAGGACGGACGACGTCGACTCTGGGTCCCGTCGGTTTATTTGTTAAAAAAAATTCCCCAAGATTAACAACGGCCCTCATCTCAGTCTCCTCTCCAAACCCATCCCCTGTCACGATCTCATTGTCCTTAATGGTCTTTCCTTTTTTGAGACTTAAGTACGAAAATTTTACAAAAGAGTGGTGTGTCCGTAGTCGACTAGGATCGGCAGGACCTGAGGACCGCGATCAGGACGTAGAATAAGTGTTCACCCGAGTGAACCCCCTGTGGTCCCTGGAAACGTGGTGACAGGTCCGATGTGGAGTTCGAGACTGACCGTAGAGAGGACCCCCAACCCTACCCTCTTCACCCCCAAATGACGACAGATCGTGATCCCGTCGTGTCACACCTCCAAAATACAGTCGACCAGTTTGAGAGAGTCTCAACATAAAAATTTAGATTTGCACTAGAAGTTTTCACGCCACGGTGGGTCTGGACGTCATGGTCGTAGTGAACCCTTGAAAAATCTTTACGTTCAAGAGTCCGAGTCTGGGTATCTTTGAGACCCCCGCCCCGGGTCGCAAACAAAATTGTTCGACAGGTTACTGAGGTTGCACGTCGTTTAAACCTCTCAGTGACGAGATTTACATACATCGTACCCCTGTAAAAAGTCCTAAAAAGTCCTTCCAAAGTAAATGTTAGAATATTCTACTGGGAATCTGGATCACGGGTGACAAGTCTCTTATTCTTCTACGAAGTCGTGGAGGTTCATACAAGAGATTGGTATACGATGTGATAAACCCTAAAGACGAAATCTCTAAATAAGGAAACCCTAGAAAAATGACAGGAGAAAATTTTCCATTTTCAAGATGAACCATCTTCTTCTTCACAATCAACGAGTCAACACAGATTGGACGCTAGGATACCTGACATCTTACGGTCCGAGGTGAGAGGTACCTTAAAAGGTCCGTTCTTATGACCTCACCCAACGGTAAGGGAAGAAGTCCCCTAAAAGGGTTGGGTCCCTAGTTTGGGTCCGGCGAGCGTAACGTCTGTTCAAGAAATTACAGACTTGGTGACGTTCTATGAAAGTGTACTTTCATAGACTCTGTGGATAGTACAAGACGAATCGTGTCGTTCCTTCTCTCTCTTGTAGTATCTTATTCCTTTGTCGACTCAGATTTATTCGTAACGGACCCCTATCGTTAAAACGAATCTCGACCGTAAAGGTCTGGAATCCTTCAGTGTCTCATTTTGGTAAATAAACTTTACCCGGGTTAATAGAATTTTTATTTTACTCCCCCTCTCTCACCTTCTCACTGAAGCCACCCCATGAACCGACCACTTTGGAGTCAAGTGCACGACCATGGTTGATCGATTTTAGAATCTATTCAATGAATTTGATGTTCAGACATCTTACACTACTATATCGGGTCTTGTAATATAGTTAATCCTAAACCAACGTTCACTGTCTTTGAAGGTAAACTTGACCAAATACGACGGTCTCTTTTTCGAATAGATAATTGAAAATATTTATTTTTGAGATCTCTATCAAGACTGAATCTTGTCGAACTAGTCCCAAGTCTTCTTTGGTGCTCTTACGTCTCCAAGAAGTAAAATGAGAGACAAAGTGACACACGACCGAAGTAGAACACTGATACGCTCAACCGTTCTACCGTCGGGGTCGAAGTCGGTTGCACAGAGGTCCAAGTTCAGACCTAGACTACCGTTTGGGACCTCGGGTGCATGTGGGAGGTTTCCTCTGACTAACCGAGACTGAACGGAGGGAACTCAATGCACGGATGGGGACTCGGTTAGTGACCGGTGTCCCATTTGACTACGAGACCTAGTCTGCGGTTCGGACCTAGGATGTGACAGGGACCTTACCCGCACCACCCTCCAGGACGGTTCCGGTGTTTTTGGTGTCACCTACCTCCACCCCTCCCCACCAAGGGATGTTTGTACCCTCCAGCAATGACCTTTGTCTCTCATACCTTTTCCCGACCGGTCCTTTGGTGTGTGCAGGTGGTGTTCCCAGAGCCAAGGGTGTAGACATTAAGACACTCCAGGAAGGGTCCGGGTCTCACGCCCACATCCTTCGGCGTAAGTGACCTGACGGGTGGCCTACCTTGTACCTAGACCCGAATCCCTCCTTCCTTAGGACGAAGATAACTTCTACTGATTTGAGTAGGGGAAGTTGTCGGGGTCATCTTTCCGACAGGGAGGACCGTTTGGGTAGGCGGAAGAGCAAAGAGACACTCCTCTGTGTGGTATGGGGGCGACCGGAGAGGGGAGACGAGTGACGACAGGCAGAGGGACAAGTGGAGAAAGACAGGGTTCGAGGAGAGAGCTATGGACAGAGAGAGGGAAGTGGAGACTGGTGGAGACAGAGGACAGACCAGAAGAGACGACGGAGAAAGACAAAGAGAGAGGTAACGACTGACCGACGGAGACAGACAGACAGACGGAGGGAGAGGGACAGACAGACGAGAGAGACTCGAGGACAGACAAAGAGAGGTAAGAGAGAGCGATCCTAAGACGGACAGACACGGAGTAAGTGAGAATGTGGTAGACAAGAAGAGGTAGAGAATAAATTCATGGAAGGATAGTGAAAGAGATGGACGGGTAAAGTAAAAAACACAGGTGAAGGGAAAGAGCAGTCGGAAACAGAGTCTAAACAGAAATAAAAAATTTATCAAGAGTGAAGAGGGTTGTCTTGAGATTTTACGGGTGTTCGGTACGAATGGGGTATACAAAGAACCGGTTGTCTCTCAAATATTCCTACCTCCTTTCTGGAACTTCCCTCCCTTGAAGTCTCTCCTTTTTCCTTCGTAACTACCCTGTGGACTCCGTATTGTGACACTTATTCCCCAATAAGTTCGGTTTTGTATGTGTGCCGCGTGAGTGTGTAATGAGTGTTCGGTGGAGGTCTGTCCGTTACTCGAGGTGGTGCTAATGTCAACCCAAACCAACTTCAGACCAAAAAGAATCGAATGGAAAAGAATTGACTTATCGACGAGGGACCCAGAGATTCGTCAGACCTACAGGTATTTACTATGTGTCAGTGTCAGGTCTCGTGTGATCAAATGTTGTCCCCGTTACTCATTGGACTAACGGTATGCCGTGGAAACACTGAGGGTGGGGTACCTGTGGAGTCGGGACTAAAAGAAACACCACCAGTGAGTCAGGACGAGAAGTTACCGATAATCATTCTTGTAGCGACTCCGAGTTGAGTTGTTCCCGACTGTAGTCCGGGAAGACGACGACGACGACGACGACTCAGCGAAGTCAGCACAGGCTGAGAAACGTCGGGGTGTCTGCCGTCGGATTATCCGAGGGGGCAGGGACCCTAAGAGGTCCGTTCTTGTGACCTCACCCAACGGTAAAGGAAGAGGTTACGTACTTTCACTTTTCGCTTTCACTTCAGCGAGTCAGCCCGGGCTGAGAATCGCTGGGGTACCTGACGTCGGATGGTCCGAGGAGGTAGGTACCCTAAAAGGTCCGTTCTCACGACCTCACCCCACGGTAACGGGAGAGGGTCCGGGAAGATTACTAGACGTTAAAGGTTAAGTCATTATCTGCAACGACCCAAAACTTTTTATCTTCCTTTATACATATGTAAGATTTATGTAATCTTCCTTTATACATAGGTTATCCGGACCGTGGGTCTAAAATAAAGGTACATACAAATTTTTGACCGAAGTCCCTGAAGAGACCACCAGGTCACTGATTCTGAGGTACGAGGGTCACGTCCCCCGGTCCCATGTTAGGGACCGACCCCTTGATCTAGCGTGTACGACGTCGGTTCTCAAAGACACGGAGTTGATTTCTAGGGCACACGATTTCGACCCCTAAGGTGTTCGGTGTTCATTTTGGACTATGTCGGTTTATTATTTTTATTTATAAATTTTTTAACCAAAGTGTATCGTAAGACTCCTGACAGGAAGATTAGAAGTCACTCAGTCAGAAGTAAGTGAGTACAGATGTAAAAGTTTCCAGTCTGTGACCGAAGACGTCAGCGATCGTATACTTCATCCCTTTTGGTGATCTGGCAAGTCCATACTGGATTTAGTTTGGGGAATACTAATATGTCACCTTCACTCTTTATCTACATTCCCGGATCTAGACTATCTATCTCACGGACTACTTGATACCTTACTCCAAGTACTGTAACATGTCCTCTGTCCCTAGTTCTGGTAGGAGCACCCTTTCTTTACGTTTTTTCCTTTTACCGACAGACCCCTCCGGAGCGTTTATCGACACTTTTCTTCTCTTCACTTTTCGTTTCCTCTTTTCCTTTCTATATTCGTAGACTTACGTCTCAAGGTTTCTTATCGTTCTTCTCTATTCTTTCGGAAGAAGTCGCTAGTTACGTTTCTTTATCTCCTTTTGTTGTCCTACCCTTTCTGATCTCTAGAGAAGTTCTTTTAATCTCTATGGTTCCCTTGTAAAGTACGTTTCTACCCGAGCTATTTCCTTCCTTTACCATACCTGGATTGTCTTCGTCTTCTATAATTCTTCTCCACCGTTCTTATGTGCCTTCTTGATATGTTTTTTCTAGAAGTGCTGGGTCTATTAGTACTACTACACCAGTGAGTAGATCTCGGTCTGTAGGGATGAAGTTCACCCGGAATCTTTCGTAGTGATGCTTGTTTCGATCACCTCCACTACCTTAGGGTCAACTCGATAAAGTTTAGGACTTTCTACTACGACACTTTCACGACGTCAGTTATACGGTCGTTTAAACCTTTTGAGTCGTCACCGGTGTCACGATCTTTCCAGTCAAAAGTAAAG